>CAMZMU010000102.1:13361937-13888194 GCA_947311845.1 Poa pratensis
ACGGTGGTGCTCGAGCGACTGCGGCGGCTGCAGAGGCACGGAGCGTGACGGCTGCGAGCAAGGGGGCCTGGGGGGCCCGGGAAACGCGCGGTGCGCGGCGTGCGGCGTCGACACGGCGACGGAGAGGTAGGCGAAGAAGGTTTTGCAGAAAACCCCCTGGCTTCTCTCCTTTTTCTTTCTTTCTTTTGTTTTTCAAACCAGTAGCTTTTCCTGAATTTAATTAGGGCACTAAATCAATTTATAAAAATTCAAAATTTGTGGCCTTCTCATAATGTGCAGAAGCTCCACAAAAATTGGCTTTGCAAAATAAAATGTTTTGAAACATTTTTTTCATAGGGTTTTAATTATTGAATTTGGTTTTATTTCCAATTGAATTTTACTTTTGAATTTTAAAACTAATTTAAAATATTGTTGGAGATAGAAAATAGTAAAGTAACATGGGAGTGTTTACATTACCACTCCTCTGAATTTTATTGTAAAGGAAAACAATTTCTCACTTGGAGAATTTTATGTGACACTTGTCACTTTATTTTCTTGCTTTTCTTTTATTTTTTTCATCTTTTCTTCTGTCTTTATTAGAGCAAACAACATACACTAGCAAGAAATAAACAACACAAGCAACAATATGAGATCAACACATATAATTAAGCAAAAGTTTTTGTTGGCTCTCATTTTTGGAATAATAATACTGATTAATATTTTTGGGATGTTACAATCCTTCCCCCCTTAGAATAAATCTCGTCCCGAGATTTGCTAGGCCTGGGTACTAAAGAGGTCTGGAAATTCGCTTCGAAGATAATCTTCGCGTTCCCAAGTTGCTTCTTCTTCAGAGTGGTTAGTCCACTGGACTTTGTAAAACTTGATCGCACGTCTTCGGGTAACACGAACATCTTCTTCGAGAATTTTGAGGGGTCTCTCACGATAAGTCAGGTCTTGGTTCAGGTCGATGGAGAGGTGGTCGATGTTTTTGAAAACATCAGGCTGGTCAGGAACTTCAAGACACTTCCGGAGCAAGGAAATGTGGAAGACATCATGATAATCTCCTAACTCCTGGGGTAATCCAGCTGATAGGATACTTCTCCTCGACGAGCAATGACCTTGAAGGGTCCAATATACCTTGGCGCTAACTTTCCTTTGACATGGAAACGCTGCATTCCTTTGAGGGGTGTCACTCGGAGATAAACATGATCTCCGACACTGAAAGTGAGGTCACGGCGCTTGGTGTCAGCATAACTCTTCTGACGGGATTGGGCAGTTTTGAGGCGTTCACGAATAAGCTGAACTTGCTCTTCAGCTTCACGGAGGGTATCTGGTCCAAACAATTTGCCTTCTCCGGTATCGGACCAATTCAGGGGTGTACGACACTTCTTGCCGTAAAGGGCTTCAAAAGGGGCCATTTGCAGACTGGACTGATAACTGTTGTTGTACGAGAACTCTGCAAACGGAAGACAATCTTCCCACTTGGAACCATAGGATAGAACACACGAAGCATGTCCTCCAATATCTGGTTCACTCGCTCAGTTTGGCCATCGGTCTGGGGATGATAAGCTGTGCTAAATGCTAACTTGGTTCCGAGGGCTTCATGAAGGGATTTCCAGAATCTTGAGGTGAATTGCGTGCCTCTATCAGATACAATCTTCTTAGGCACACCATGCAGGCTTACTATTCTGGAAATATACAGTCTGCTAACTGGGCTCCATTGGAGTGGTCTTGACGGGTATAAAATGAGCAACCTTGGTCAGTCGATCAACGATGACCCAGATTGAATCATGGCCTCGGTTGGATCTTGGAAGTCCGGTAATAAAATCCATTCCAATCTCATCCCACTTCCACTCGGGAATTTTCAAAGGTTGAAGCAATCCAGCGGGCGCTGATGTTCAGCCTTACTCGCTGACAGATGTCACACTTGGCTACGAAAGAACCAATCTCTCGCTTCATTCCATGCCACCAAAATCTTTCTCGAAGGTCTTGGTACATTTTGGTTCCGCCGGGGTGGATTGAATAAGGGGTCTCATGGGCCTCCTTTAGGATTAACTCCTTAAGTTCCGTGACATTGGGCACACAGATACGGTCATTGAATTTCAGCACTCCTTCAGCATCTTCGGTAAAACCGGGTGCTTTGCCGAGGGAAATCTTCTTCCTAATTCCCTCAATGCTTTCATGACCTTTTTGGGCTTCTTTGATTTGATCCATCAGGGTTGGGGTTAACTCTAAATTGGCGAGATAACCATGGCTAACAAGTCTAGTCCAAAATCTTGAACTCTTTGAACAAGGCTGGCTGTTCGGCTTGGATCAGGGCATTCAGGGTGCAAGGTTTGCGACTAAGGGCATCGGCAACTACATTAGCCTTTCCAGGGTGATAATGGATTCCAATATCATAATCCTTGATTAATTCCATCCATCTCCTCTGTCGCAGGTTCAATCTTCTGGGTGAAAATATACTTCAAGCTTTTGATCTATAGACTCACAGCGATGTCCCGCAAGATAGGGACGCCACTTCTTAAGAGCAAAGACTACAGCAGCTAACTCCAAGTCATGGGTTGGGTAATTCTCTTCATGCGGTCGCAACTGCCGGGACAGATACGACACAACTTTGCCTTCTTGCATCAGAACGCAACCAAGTCCGAGGCGTGATGCATCGCAATACACGTCGAAACTCTGGGTGACGTCTGGCATAATCAATTGGGGCTGAGGTTAGTCTCTTCTTCAGTTCTTGGAAACTATCCTCACATTTCTGAGTCCATTCAAATTTCTTGTCCTTCTTCAACAGTTGGGTCATAGGTTTGGCTATACTGGAAAATCCTTCAACGAACTTGCGGTAATAACCGGCAAGTCCGAGAAAGCTTCGGATTTCAAAAACATTGGTTGGGGATAACCAGTCGAATGGCTTGTATCTTCTCAGGGTCAACAGAAATTCCTCAGATACAATATGTCCAGAAATGCCACTTCACTGAGCCAAAACTCACACTTGCTAAGCTTGGCATACAGCTGGTGCTCTTGGAGGGTCTCCAAAACTAGACGCAGGTGTTCAGCATGCTCTTCTTCTTCGGTCTTGGAATAAATAAGGATGTCATCAAGGAAAACTACCACGAACTTGTCGAGGTACTCCATGAAAATCTTGTTCATGAGATTCATGAAATAGGCTGGGGCATTGGTCAGACCAAAGGACATCACGGTGTATTCAAACAAACCGTAACGGGTGGTGAAGGCGGTCTTGGGAATATCTGTCTCTCGGATCTTCAACTGATGGTAACCTGTCCGAAGATCGATCTTTGAAAAGACTCGGGCTCCGTTCATTTGATCGAACAGATCCTCGATCTTGGGAAGAGGGTACTTGTTTTTAATGGTCACGTCATTCAGCTTGCGATAATCCACACACAGGCGTGTGGTACCGTCTCTCTTGTCCACAAAAATAATGGGTGATCCCCATGGTGAAGCGCTTGGGCGGACAAGACCTTTGCTTAGCATATCAGCCAACTGCTTCTTCAACTCAACCAGTTCTTCCGGATTCATCCGATAAGGCTTTTGGGATATGGGGGATGTCCCTGGGATAAGCTCAATTATGAACTCAATATCCCGGTCTGGCGGCATACCAGGCAATTCTTCTGGGAACATCCTTGAACAGGTGAACAACACGGATCTCATCTAGGGCGGGTCGAGCTATGCTCTCATGGCATCCGGGTCTGGTCTGGCTGGTCTCAGATGCATACTCCACTTCAACTCCATCATCAGAAGTGAGAGAAACAGCTCTTCGGGCACAGTCAATACGACCGTGATACTTGGCTAACCAATCCATTCCAAGAATAACATCTATGCCTTGGTTTCCTAAGATAATTAGGTCGGCTGCAAACCTTCCTCCTCCAATTTCTATGGGGGTTTCGGAACACATCTGGTTGGTTTTGGCTAACAGTCCTGGGGTTTGTACCAACATTGGTTTGGGTAAAAGACTCCCGACTAAACCTCCCTTAGAAACAAACTCTTTGGTAATAAACGAATGGGTGGCACCAGAATCAAACAGAACAGTTGCAGGTACTGAGTTGACAAGGAACGTACCCAGCACAACATCTGGCGCTTCTTCAGCCTCTTCAGCATTGATGTGGTGCAGACGGCCTCTGACAACAGCAGCATTCCCGCGGGGTGCGGCATTCTTGCCATTACCATTTCCATTGCGGCCTTGACCATTGTTCGGTGCAGGTGCATTGGGGCGCTGGACAGGCTTCTTGGGATTGGGGCATTCTCTGGAGTAATGTCCTGGCGCCGCATTCAAAGCAGACAACCTTGGGGCGGGATTGAAGTTATTGAAGTTTCCTCCAGAACGGTTATTGTCATTGGGGCGGTTGAAGTTGTTTGGGCGGTTAGGGAAATTGGGGCGTGGTGCTTGGGGTGGACGATAGGCAGGCCTGGGGTTCTGCTGAAAGATACGAGGTTTCTGGCTGCTCGAACCTTCCTGAGCATTCATCCTCCTCTTGCGACCTTCATACATAGACTTGCGCTTGGTCTCCAGCTGGATGGCTTTGTCCACAAGTGACTCCAGATCACGGAAGTCATGGATAACCAGAGCACACTGCAGTTCATCATGAAGTCCACTCATGAAACGCTCCATCTTCTTCTCTTCTTTGTCGGTGTCATCAGGAGCATACCGAGATAAGTCGGTAAATCATCCAGATAACCGACCACATCTTACTTCCCTGCCTCAGCTTGCGGAATTCATCCTTCTTCCTCTCAATGAGTCCGTAGGGAATGTGCTTCTTGCGGAACTTCTCCTGGAACTCAGCCCAGTTGATGACATGACCAGCTTGCTGGAGAGCCTTGGTAGTTTCCCACCAAGCTCTTGCAGGTCCAGCGAGATAGTGGGTTGCATACAACACTTTCTCATTTTCTCCCACAGCAGCAACTTCCAGATTGTTGTCGATGGTGCGAAGCCAATCATCGGCTCCAGTGGGTGAAGTCCCTTGGATAGGTGGGTGGGTTGGTCTTCTGGAAATCGCCTAAGGTAGATCGCTGGTTTCATTGCCATTGCCATTACCACCATTGTTGTTGTTGTTTTGTTGTTGTTGTTGTTGTTGTTATAAGCGGCTGCGAGTTGTTGCAGGGCAACGAGATGAGCCTGGCGCTCTGCCGGGCATTTTCACGTTCCTCCATGATAAGCGCGAGAAGTTGGGCGGGGGTTGGGTCCGGTGGTGGTGGTGCTGATCCTGATCCTCCGCATTGCGCGACGGGGCGGCATCCTGAAGCACACCGGGTATAAGAGCAAGGCAAGAAAAGTTCGACTAAGGGAAAAGACGATCTCCAAGTGGTTGATTAATTTAAGATTTATATGAAAATATTTCACACAGATTTAACAAGACAAACATACTTATATTTCACAAACATCACATCAAGGAGTTCACAACAACTCAAGCTTACAACATCAAGCTTACAACATCACCTTACATCTAGATACATACATCTGGTTTCCAAAAGAACCACTACTTCGACTCGACTAGCGATAGGGGTCAACCTAATCCTGCGGTAGTGATCAAGTCACTCGCCTACTGAGGTGGAACCTCCAGCTCTAACACGTCAGCATCTGACTGGTAGGCTGGCTCCTCGGGATCCTCCTCCTCGTCCTCGAGAACTGCTCGAGTGGCTCCTCCTCCTCGTCAACTAACTCCTCCTCATCATCTCCTCCTCACAATCCATCTCCTCCACGAAGTCATCATCGTCACTGAGGAAAGCGTTGTTCTCCTTGCGGAGATCCTCGCCCTCCTCCTCCATCTCGTCAGTATGGTGCTCTAGATCCTCAATCAGCCGTCCTGCTCTGCCACCTTCGTGCGGAGCTTCACGATAGTCTTCCTCAGCTGGGCCCTCTTCCTGAGAAGAGCGACCTTCTCCACCATCAGCTTCTCTCGTTCTCGCGAAGCTCAACGAGCGACTCGCGGTCAAAGTGAAGCTGAATCCTAGTGCGCAACAGATCATCCTGAGTGCACTGAAGTAAGATCTCCATGTCCATGATGTAGCTCCCAAACATCGGGTGGTAAGGTGAAGGAGTAGGGTGTCCATCGCAGTTGCGCCTCCCGTAGAACCGGAAACGGGAGTCTACTAACTCCGCCTTGTGCTCCTCACAAAGTCGGGCTAGCATCCTCTGTGTAGCAGTACAGAGACCGTCAACCCAGGTGGCCTCCTTGGTGGTGAAGATGAGCGTCCTGGAACTGGGAGACTTGATGTTCCTGCGAACTGACGACTGATGAGCCAGCTCAGCCTTCCGACACCGTGAATCAATCTGAGCTCCCTCAAACTCTGGAGCGGGGCGACCTAACAGCTTGGTCAACTCGAACAAGTCCCTCTCAAACGTCACTTGCTGTCCTTCTCCAGCTGAACGAACTCGGTCCAATGGAGTGCCATCTACATTTTTAAGCAAAATTTTAAGTTAGTTAGGTGACAAGTATATCAAAATTTTAATATAGTAGGGCAACAAGTGAGTCAAATTTTAAGCTTAATGAGAGGTGTGCAAAATTTTAGGGATACAAGGAAAATGTAATATTTAATGAGAGTAAAATTTTGCATAAGTAAGAGGATTGGAGATAAGCAATTTTCGAAAATACTTCATTCCTTTCTTTTTAGAAATTCATCTTTTGTAACATTTGACAAACGACCATGCTAACTAAGGTTTCCTAAAGTCAGGATGGCTCTGATACCAAGTCTGTGGGGACCCCGGACTAGCTGTCCGAAATACCCGATTATGCTTAACACAACGATCCCGTGATCAGTCTGTCGTTGCACATAATCCGAATTGGATACCAAAGTTTACATCCATTACATACCGAATAAAAGTCTTACATAAATGGTCATTTAGACCAAGTTCTTACATAGGTGCCTTCATGGGCCAAACCAAAATATCAGCGGAAGCTACGGCGTAGTAGACATCATATTCTAACGATGACGACCCGACAGGCAGCTGACTTGTGGAGATCCTTAGTTGCGTAGAAGTCGCCATATTCCTGCTCGGCGTAGTGCTCCTCCTCGTAGTCTGGCTAGGACAATAGCCAGGGACGAAACCAATATGAGTACATTTGAATGTACTCGCAAACTACCCCAACATGAGTATGCACTTTTATTTGTTTAAAACATCTCTATATCTTTATTGAAAAAGGTAA
Source organism: Poa pratensis (assembly GCA_947311845.1). Classification (NCBI taxonomy): domain Eukaryota; kingdom Viridiplantae; phylum Streptophyta; class Magnoliopsida; order Poales; family Poaceae; genus Poa; species Poa pratensis. The sequence goes on from CAMZMU010000102.1 coordinate 13,369,074, forward strand.
GAAGAGTTTTATAACATCTTTGAAAGAAGTCACCATCTCATTTTTTTTCCAAAAACTCCTCCTTTTCATGACCATGGCTCACCATAGTCCATTTATTCCAACAACTCATACCACTCATTTGGTATAGCTGTGTAACACCATCACCATTTCAGTTTCTTTTAAACTTAAAAGCTTTTCCAAAAACTTGCACATGGTCTAGGACAGCCTCCCAACTGTCCATATCCGAGGACTCGGCTATTCGAATAGTTTTACACTCTGCAGAGGTAGCACGCTTTTCCCCATCCATCCGGCAACTCATCGTGTCTGCCACGTCTCGCCATACAAGGTGTATGCGAAGTAAGCCGCCGACCATAGCCTGTCCTTTGCTCATGCTAGTATAGGACCCTACCGCTACGAATTTATCATCCTTTCCATCAACACCCAGTCCAGATTCCCCGTCGGGAAACCTAAGTGTGAGGACTCGTAGTTCTGCCCGGCGAGCGAACCCTTCAATCCTCCCACCATCGTGTTAGGACCCAGGTCAGGGGTAGGTCACCAAACCATCCCCTCATGGAACGAGGTCATCCTCGTTGTTGAGGCATCCCATACTAATATGAGCAAATTATATGACTACGCCCTTTCCCATATGTGGGTAGATGTGGTCGCACAGGGTAAGATTGGTTGTCATAGTACTAGGACACAATGTGCATTTTTCATAAACATCACCATTCTCCACTTCTTTACTTCACACCGACATCTCGGTATTCCATAACCACACAAGTCTTTTTAAAGGAGTTTTGAATAAACAACATTGTTTCCCATCCTAAAGTTTTATATAAGCTACTACATAGGGTGGCAAAATAATATCCATATACTTTTCGAAAAGGTTTTGTAAACCATTGCCTTAAGAGTAAATCATTTGATCAAAGTAGATGCATATGTATTTAGGTGCAAGCTCAGGGAGTAGCTTGCCTTGCTCGGCAAAGTTCTCGGGTTCTTGTGCTTGATGATCAGAGAATTCCCCCTCCTCGTAGATTCCGGCAACGTTCTCGTCTAAACGTAAACAAGCAATGCAAACAATTACTAAACTACTCAAGCAAGCATCACAACATATCAATCACAAACATCACAATTAGCTACTGCCACATCAAACCATACAATTTGGTTTCAAAATATTGAATTAAACATTATTTATTTATGTTCAAAACTATGGCAGAAACTTGTGGAACATGTTTAATTGCACAACTTGAGTTCTGTTGGTCACAAAAATACAAACTAAATTTCTATAGAAAGCTACTGATGTGTAGAAGACAACACAATTGAGTTTGGATTAATTTGAGTTACCAAACTCCCTACACATTGTTTGAATCCAGAAGCTTAATAATCAAGTTTTAGCTACCAATTAAATTCTGTTGCTCCTAAAATTAAATCCTTTTAGGGGTAACTAAACATGACTAAATGTGACCTAACAAAATTGGTCCTAAATCATTTGGGTTAACCATTAAACATATTTAAATGTTTGAGTGCAGAAGGGTTTAAACTTCAATTTATACTAAACAATTAATACTGCACAAATAATTCTACCAAAATTAGGGAAGCTAATACATGGCAGTACTAAGCTAGAAAAATTGGTTTGGAATTATTTGGACTAACAGAGTATCAGAAACAAACAAGTTTAGAATTTAAACCTTCTGTAGTATTTTTAATAATACTTTTTATTTTTTAATTAAATGACATGAGACCAATTGGGTTGGTTAAACATTTTCATAAGCTTTCAGAACAATTGAGTTTGATTTATTTGGATTCCTAAATCTCAAGTTATTGATTTTTAAGTTAGGTCCAGTACTGAATTTCCAGAGAAAACTAAATTAGAAATTCTCTCTGTTTGGATAATGTTGAAAGTTATGACAGGTGGGGCCTACACGTCAGCGACAGAGTGTGCGGTTGGAAATTAATAAAATCCTGACGAGCGGGGCCCGCCCGTCAGTCTCTCTCTCTCTTTCATTTAATCGAAGCGGTACGCGTCCGTTGGATCGAGATCCAACGGCCCACGATCAAAGGTATCGGCGACGACCTAAAATCGGCGGCGCCGCCGCGCCGGCGACGGCGAGGTGGATGAATCTCTCACCTAGAGGGCTCGGGAGGTCGTGGCGATGATGCAGATCGACGGCGGTGGTGAGGTGGATGCTCCTGGCTGAGTTGCACTTGCTGGGGTGGAGTGGTTCGTCGGCGGCGAGGTCTCCGTCTTCCTCGGCCACGGACAGCAACTCCGGCGAGGTTCAACGGCCGCGTCTGGGCACTAATCAAAGGAGAAAAGGGATGGGGTGAGTGCGGTGAGCTCAGGCAACAGCGTAGAGGGGTCAGAGGGGAGAATGGTGCAGCAAGGCGCTGCGGCCACGACGGACCTCGACGGCGGCAGAGCTTCGGCAAGGCACGCCCTCCTGGCGGCTCACGGTGAAATTGGAGAGGGGGAGCGAGGGAGTGGGATGGTGTGCTGCTTCCAAAGGGGTGCGGGGTGGTCTTATAGCGCGGGAGCCGGCGTATCGTGGACGGGGCGCACGGCCGTGTCCATGGCGCACCGGCGACCCTTCGGCTCGAATCCGAGGCAGGGGTGCACGAGGCGTGGCGCTGCGAGGTCGAGCGGGGTCCGGGCACGTTCTAGAAGGCGCTGGCTGAGCCGTGCGTGTCGGGGAGCAGTGAGCTGGGCCAATTTGGCCGGTCGCCGTCCGTTCAACCACGGCGGAGATACAGGGGACAGGGGGCGGCGTTGGGTCAAGGGTGGTGCTCGAGCGACTGCGGCGGCTGCAGAGGCACGGAGCGTGGACGGCTGCGAGCAAGGGCGGCCTGGGGGGCCCGGGAAACGGCGCGGTGCGCGGCGTGCGGCGTCGACACGGCGACGGAGAGGTAGGCGATGAAGGTTTTGCAGAAAACCCCCTGGCCTCTCTCCTTTTTCTTTCTTTCTTTTGTTTTTCAAACCAGTAGCTCTTCCTGAATTTAATTAGGGTACTAAATCAATATATAAAAATTTGCCAAAATTTGTGGGGCCTTCTCATAATGTGCAGAAGCTCCACAAAAATTGGCTTTGCAAAATAAAATGTTTTGAAACATTTTCTTTCATAGGGTTTTAATTATTGAATTTGGTTTTATTTTTAATTGAATTTTACTTTTGAATTTTAAAACTAATTTAAAATATTATTGGAGATAGAAAAGTAGTAAGGATAACATGGGAGTGTTTACATTACCACTCCTCTGAATTTTATTGTAAAAGGAAAACAATTTCTCACTTGGAGAATTTTATGTGACACTTGTCACTTTATTTTCTTGCTTTTCTCTTTATTTTATTTCCCATCTTTTCTTCCTGTCTTTAATTAGAGCAAACAACATACAACTAGCAAGAAATAAACCACACAAGAAACAATATGAGATCAACACATATAATTAAGCAAAAAAATTTGTTGGCTCTCATTTTTGGAATAATAATACTGATTAATATTTTTGGGATGTTACACCTGGGAACCTCTCCGCCATGGTTTTGGATGAGAAGATAAAGAAGATGGACGAGAGAAGATGGCGCGGGAGGCGAGCGAGTGTGCTCGGCCACGGCGAGACGCTTGGCTTTTATGGCGGTCGGGATGCCAGACGGCGGGGCGGTGGAGCACCATTAATGCGCCGCGTGGTCACCGATGGGACACGACGGGCGTCGCAGGCGTTTGTCCGGCGCGGGAGCCGAGGAGATGAAGACGACGGCGGTTTCGCCTCGGTTTCGCACGTTTTTTGGCTTACTCGCCTCGATTTCGCATGCTTTCGCCCCCCCCCCCCCCAGCTGCCCCGATGGCCTGGGTTCGGCCTTGGTGCGCCGGCGCTAAATTTCGCCGAAATGGCGGTACTTGGGCTCCTGGGGGGCGACTGGGAGAAAACGGCGCTATTTGGGTCAAAATAGCGCCGTTTTTCTGCCTGGGGGGCGCTGGGGGACGGCTGGAGATGCCCTTAGGCCGAACCGTTTTACGGGTCTCCGCTGTTGCTATTTTCCTGCTAGCGATGCATATGAACACGACCCCTCATTTGCTCACTGTTACGATTCCAATTCCACAATATGATGTTATGCTGTGATAGCATCCACACGATCACCAGTTGCTTCGATTCCAGTGTAACGAATTAATTAAATTTTTTATAGATAACGAGTATTTATTAATATCGCGAAGATACCAATTACACCCAGCATCTGCATCAACGTAATAACCGAAGGTATTACGGATGCACACTGCCAAAAGACAATAAGAAGAAAAACTAAAAAAAAGAAAAGTCTCGCTGCAGAGTTACAGTCCTTATAGCAGCAGCACAACCACCACCAAAATAACACCTGAAGTTCAAACTCTCCAAAGCAACGCCTTCAAGAAGGAAACAGTGCACAAGCGCCGTCGTCGCCCGATCGAGATCTTGGGTTTTCACCCTGGAGACAGTCCCCGCTCTCAAAACAATGTCTTCAACAAGACCATTGCCAGGCACAACCAATTAAGGCCAGACCTTGTATTTTCACCCTGAAAGTTAGGACTTTGAACGTCACCTGTGCTGTCGCTCCCACTTCCATACCGCTTGATGTCTACGCACGCTTCTATTCTTGTAGACAGTGTTGGGCCTCCAAGTGCAGAGGTTTGTAGAACAGCAGCAAGTTTCCCTTAAGTGAATAACCCAAGATTTATCGAACTCAGTGAGGTAGAGGTCAAAAATATCCCTCTCAAGCAACCCTGCAATTAAGATACAAGAAGTCTCTTGTGTCCCCAACACACCCAATACACTTGTCAGGTGTATAGGTGCACTAGTTCGGCGAAGAGATATTAAAATACAATTGATATGGATGATTATAAGTGGTAATTGAAATCTGAAATAAAAATGGCAGCAAGCAAACATGTAGCAGAACTGGTTGTAAATGGTGTTTCAATGCTTGGAAACAAGGCCTAGGGATCATACTTTCACTAGTGGACACTCTCAACAATAATAATATAATTGAATACATAAATACTTCCTCTTCACTCTGCTACTCCGTACTATTCTCCCGTTGGATAATGAACACCAATCCACTGTGTAGGGCTATAAAAGCACGCCTCAAGTCTGTATTCCACCTCTAGGGCACCCCGCGCTGTCACTATGAGCGCCCCAAAATAGTACTAAACAAACGCCACAATTTCATAGAGACATCCAACACAAGAACAACTCATGGCAAGTATTCGCATAATCTTTAATCCAAAGAGTCACACACGGTGCGCACACTGTCAACTTCGCACCGTGGGACAAAGGTGACTCCGGAGTTTACATTAATAAAACCACTTGAGTAGCGTATTCATAAGATTATGATGAGTAACATCTATGGATTCAACTAGATTACAAAGCTCATGATCACATATAGATCACACCATGGGAGAGAGAGAGATAAACCACATAGCTACCGGTTGAGCCCTCAGTCTCGATGGAGACTAGTCACACATGGTCATGGTGATGAGGAGCTTGATGGAGAGGTGCAGCCCGGAGTGGAGGCGACGGTGAGAGGCGGCGACGGCGGCGGCCCGTGGAGGCGGCTGCCCTAGGCGGCGGCCCGTGGAGGCGGTGACGGCTGCCCTTGGCGGCGGCCACGGCACTTGGAGATGGTGCTGGTATGGAGGACGTTCTCCACCCCAAGACGGCTGCCTGGAAGGAAGAAAATTCGTGGTATCGGGGCCTCCTCACGAGTTAGGTTTCCTCTCCTTATAAAGTTTCACGGATTCCCGTCATCCCATCTAGGGTTGCAGTGGGACGGTGATATCTGAAGCGTCCGGACTCCGATTGGGCCGAATTTTAAGTCCAGATCGTTCGGCAGAAACTTCCCTGCAACTTTCGCGACTAGACTTTTTCCATTTGACGTCATCTTCGGGCAGAAACTGGTCCATCTTCGAAAATAGTTTTCAGACAGATTTCAGGAAAGTCCCAATTCGACTCCAATAAGGTTTCCTCTTGTATTCTTGATAATTTCTACACAACAAAGTGTAAAACAAGAACATTGTGCACTTTGGCAACTATTAGTAGGTTAGTCCAATAAATGTCATAATATGATATAAAGTGCATATAAAACATGTGGCAATTGATATAAAACATGCATGAAACATCAAAAATTATAGATATGTTTGAGACGTATCAAGCATCCCCAAGCTTAGTTCCTACTCGTCCTCGAGTAGGTAAACGATAAAACAATATAATTTTTGAAGCGACATGCTACCCTAATAATCTTGATCATATAGTATTGTAAAGCACATATGAATGAATGAAGTGATCCAAGTTAATGGTCTATAGTTTGCTACCAAATAAGTAATGAGTAAACAACTGAATTATATGAGCAAAACTTTTTCATGAATAGTACTTTGGAGACATTGTATCCACAAGTTTGCATAAGAATTAACTCAAAAGCAATAGATTCTAAGTAAAAGGTATTTAACCAACACAGAGGAAGATTTCAGCTTCAGCATTTGCTTCAACTTCAACATTTTATCTCATGGATATTGTCAATACAAAGCAATATAATAAGTCCAATATATAGCATATAACAATTGTTGTAACAAAGTTGACACTAGTGTTTGCTTGTGGCGATAGAAAGAAGTAGGAAAAACTGACTCAACATAAAAGTAAAAGAAAGGCCTTCGCAGAGGGAAGCAGGGATTAAATCATGTGCTAGAGCTTTTTAGTTTTTGAAATTATATAGAGAGTAAAAATTAAGTTTTGAGAGGTGTGTGTTAATTGGTCAACGAATCAGTAGTGGAAAGTACAATATGACCCCTACCAACCAGACTTTTAAGAGCGGCTCCCATGAAGGACGTTATTTCTACCAGCAAGGCAGATCATCCCTCTTTCTCTTTTGTTTACGCATGCAGATGTTTCACTGAGTATTCAGTTGACAAAATGTGAAGAGATTAAGCGGTTAAAATTGTAATTAATTGGGACTGGGCATTCCTTTGCCAGCTCTTTTTGCAAAATTAATAGATAAGCGGATGTATATGCCGCTAGTCTGAAGGTAAAGTCTGTTTGACAAACGAAATAGAGACATCCACCACGTCCTCATGAGCTTGGTAAACATTGACACAAAAAGGAGTAGTAACAATTTTGAATAATTTAAAGGTAGCACATGAAAAATTTACTTGGAGTGGCAGGAAAATACCACATATAGGTAGGTATGGTGGACACAGATGGCATGGATTTTGGCTCAAGGATTTGGATACACGAGAAGCATTCCCTCTCAGTACAGAGTTTAGACTAGCAAAATTATTTAAGCAAACACAGACTATCAACCGGTACACCAAGAATTATATGACAAACATATTGCAAAGATTATAAGGCTCCACACTGTCTTTCTTGTTAACCAAACCCTTTTACTAGAAAATATCTAGACCTTAGAATTACCACTTATACAAACCAAATTTCAACAAGCTTTACGGTAGTTCTCCACTAATGGGCTTTACTTGCATGATGCAAAAGTTTAAACATGACCTACTTGGTAACTCAAAATAATTGACAAGTATCAATTATCCAAGATAGTGATCTACAAGAGTATGTAAGTTTTTTCCATTATGCCATTTACCACATGCAACATTTTCTGTTCCAACCAAACACCAATCAATTTATTTAAAATAACTCTCCAAACAAGTATAAGTGAAGCAAGAGAGTACTTTCTTTAAAAGAACTAATAGCTCTGAACAAGAGGTACATGAAAACAAGAGCTAAAAGCTTAACAGCGCTAGACAGGAATACTCAACAAGTATTAGTCAAGAATAGGAGTATTCTAATGAAAAAGCGGAGCGTGTCTCTCTCCCAAACAAGAGTTTTGTGATCAAGCATTGTAGTGACCAGTAAAACAAAGACAAATTGAAAGTAAAAGCACACTGACGCTCCAACAACATCACATATGACGTGAAAAATTAAAATATAGTTTCACTAGAGATGACCTGATAATTTTGTCGATGAAGAAGGGGATGCCTTGGGCATCCCCAAGCTTAGACACTTGAGTATTCTTGAAATATGTTGAGGAGATCCATGGGAGCCTCCCCAAACTTAAGCTTTCCACTCTTCTTGATCCTATTATATCACTCTTCTCTCTTGACCCTTGAAAACTTCCTTCACACCAAACTCAACATAATTCTCATTAGAGGGTTAGTGCATCAAATCAAAAACTCACATGTTCTGTAAAGACGCAAACATGACCATCATTTTAAACATTAACTACTGTTACTAGTCTTATGTGAAGCTCTTCCACTTAAAGAATCCCACTTAACACTAGTAAAAGAGAGAATGCAAAATAAAAGACAGAATCTGTCTAAATCAAAACAGTCCGCAAAGACGAATTTTTCCGTGGCACTTACGTTGCTCAGATCGACAAACGTTGAACTAACGAAAGAGGCATACATATATCAGGATTATGCACAAAAATTTGCAGATTTAAATCACATTTCTATGAAGTTAGGATTTTCGTACAGTGAACAGCAGAAATCTGTTCCTGCGCAGTAATCCAAATCTAGCATCATCTTATCATTAGAGACTTTTCTTGGCACAACAAAACGATAAATAAAGATACAAAGAGTTGTTACAGAAGTAGACAAGCTCCTTGACTCAATAAAAGAAAATTGCAGAAAATAAAATAACATGGGTTGTCTCCCACAAGCGCTTTTCTTTAAAGCCTTTTAGCTAGGCATGATAATTTTGATGATGCTCTCATATGTATAAGAGTTGAATATCGAGAGCATCAAGAAGCAAATATCAAACACATTTAAGTTTAACCCACTTCCTATGCAAAGTAATCTTGTAAGAAAATAAATTATTGAAGCAAGAAGCTACTAGCATAGGAAGCCAAAGCAAGTGCAACTTGAAAAATTTCAACAAAAAGAGAGGATAATTAATATTATTGTGATATATGAATTCATGTCTCCCTCTCTCATCATGACCAGTAGGTCTTAAAGTAACCATCAAATAAAAGCAAATCAAGAGAAATCTCAAATCTCTCATCATAAAGAGAGGTGTTTTAGTAACATGAAAATTTCTACAACCATATTTTCCTCTCTCATAATAATTTCCAGTAGCATCATGAACAAAATTAACAATATAGCTATCACATAAAACATTCTTATCATGATCCATATGCACAAAAGTATCATTACTCTCCACATAAGCATAATCAATTTTATTTATAATAGTGGGAGTAAAACTATCACAACCATCATTGTAATCATCATAAATTGCAGGCATAGTATAATCATAATAAACTTTATCCTCCATAGTAGGTGGCACCAAAATACCACTATCATTATAATCATCATAAATTGGAGGCAAAGTATCATCAAAGAAAATTTTCTCCTCAAAACTTGGGGGACTAAAAATATCATATTCATCAAAACCAGCTTCCCCAAGCTTAGACTTTTCCATAGCATTAGCAATAATGGTGTTCAAAGAATTTATAGTAATAACATTGCTACCATCATGCAAATAATTTTCCATAGGTTTTTTAATTTTCTGTTCAAACACATCATGTCCTAACTCAAGATAAATTTCATAGAACTCTCTAATTTTGTTGTTGTTTTCCATTAAGCCTAACTAGTGAAATAAAAACAAGAAACAAAAAGATATAACTGCAGAATCTAAAGAAGATACCTTCGAGCACACACCTCCCTGATTTCCAAGCTAGAAAAGAGCTTAGTTGCCGGAAACCGTGAGTGCCTTTTACCTTACCTCCCCGGCAACGGCGCCAGAAAAGAGCTTGATGTCTACGCACGCTTCTATTCTTGTAGACAGTGTTGGGCCTCCAAGTGCAGAGGTTTGTAGAACAGCAGCAAGTTTCCCTTAAGTGAATAACCCAAGGTTTATCGAACTCAGGGAGGTAGAGGTCAAAGATATCCCTCTCAAGCAACCCTGCAATTAAGATACAAGAAGTCTCTTGTGTCCCCAACACACCCAATACACTTGTCAGGTGTATAGGTGCACTAGTTCGGCGAAGAGATATTAAAATACAAGTGATATGGATGATTATAAGTGGTAATTGCAATCTGAAATAAAAATGGCAGCAAGCAAACATGTAGCAGAACTGGTAGTAAACGGTGTTTCAATGCTTGGAAACAAGGCCTAGGGATCATACTTTCACTAGTGGACACTCTCAACAATAATAATATAATTGAATACATAAATACTTCCTCTTCACTCTGCTACTCCGAATTATTCTCCCTTGGATAATGAACACCAATCCACTGTGTAGGGCTATAAAAGCACGCCTCAAGTCTGTATTCCACCTCTAGGGCACCCCGCGCTGTCACTATGAACGCCCCAAAATAGTACTAAACAAACGCCACAATTTCATAGAGACATCCAACACAAGAACAACTTATGGCAAGTTTTCGCATAATCTTTAATCCAAAGAGTCACACACGGTGCGCACACTGTCAACTTCGCACCGTGGGACAAAGTTGACTCCGGAGTTTACATTAATAAAACCACTTGAGTAGCATATTCATAAGATTATGAAGAGTAACATCTATGGATTCAACTAGATTACAAATCTCATGATCACATATAGATCACACCATGTGAGAGAGAGATAAACCACATAGCTACCGGTAGAGCCCTCAGCCTCGATTGAGACTACTCACACATGGTCATGGTGATGAGGAGCTTGATGGAGAGATTCAGCCCGGAGTGGAGGCGACGGTGAGAGGCGGCGATGGCGGCGGCCCGTGGAGGCGGCGGCGGCTGCCCTTGGCGGCGGCCACGGCCCTTAGAGATGGTGCTGGTATGGAGGAGGTTCTCCACCCCAAGATGGCTGCCTGGGAGGAGGAAAATTCGTGGTATCGGGGCCTCCTCACGAGTTAGGTTTCCTCTCCTTATAAAGTTTCACGGATTCCCGTCATCCCATTTAGGGTTGCAGTGGGACGGTGATCTCTGGAGCGTCCGGACTTCGATTGGGCCGAATTTTAAGTCCAGACCGTTCGGCAGAAAATTCCCTGCAACTTTCGCGACTAGACTTGTTCCATTTGACGTCATCTTCGGGCAGAAACGGGTCCATCTTCGAAAATAGTTTTCAGACAGATTTCAGGAAAGTCCCAATTCGACTCCAATAACACTACTAGGAAAAGACTTATAGGTAGGTTGGCATTCTGCGCCACAGAAATTATTTCTGTGGCGCATGCAAAACAATGCGCCACAGAAATTTGGAATTCTGTGGCGCACGAAAACCAAATGCGCCACAGAAATCAACATTTCTGTGGCGCACCCAGCCCCGTGCGCCACAGAAATTCTGCTTTCTGTGGTGCACCTAGCCCCGTGCGCCACAGAATTCAGCATTTCTGTGGCGCACCGAGTCACGTGCGCCACAGATAATTTGCACTGAGCCCATCACGATCCAGTTTCTCTTACCTCTAACTGGTCAAACCCACGTCCACGTCTGAGATGCACATTCTCTCTCTACCTTATCTCTTCACACGTCCACAACTAGCAACACACGCATCGATCGATCCATCGATCCACAGCTAGCCCCGTTGCCAAGGCCAGGAAGGCCTCGCTCTGTACCGCCCGCCGTCGTCGCCGCCCTTGCCGTGGCCGTCGTGCCGGCACCCGCGCACCAACTCGTTCCGCGCGAGCCCGGAGGATATTGCTGCGAAGCGTGGTGCAGCGACCGGAACTCCGTCGCCGTGTCGGCGAGCTTCCACAACCAGGGCGCTGCCGACCTCCTCCTCCTCGCCTCCAACGCCGCACGCCGCCTCCACCGCATCCTCCTCCTCCGCACCGTCCACTCCCCCGTCCCCCCTCTCCTCTCCTCCCTTTCCTTCATCTCTTTCCTCTCTCTTCTCGTTCCCCGACTCCCACGCCTCCAACTCCGGCGAGGTCGACGCCTTCCAGCGCCACGCCGCCGACCTGCTCCCATCCGCGACGGAAGACGATGGCGGAGTCGCCCGAGAACGCGGCCCACCTCCTCGCGCGCCCACATCCAGGCCCTCGCCGACCGCTTCCTCCTGCCCGGCGCCGCGGACCACTGGAACGAGGACGACGGACCGCTCCGCGTTTTTTTTTAAAAACTGCTATAGACATTCTGTGGCGCATCGATTCCTAGTGCGCCACAGAAATTCCGGCATTTCTGTGGCGCACGGTGGGGGTGCGCCACAGAATAAAATATTTTGTGGCGACGATTCTGTGGCGCACCGGCCGTGCGCGCCGGGTGCGCCACAGAATTCAAAATTCGTGCGCCACTGTTAACGTTTTCTGTAGTAGTGTAAGGTTTCCTCTTGTATTTTTTATAATTTCTACACAACAAAGTGTAAAACAAGAACATTGTGCACTTTGGCAACTATTAGTAGGTTAGTCCAATAAATGTCATAATATGATATAAAGTGCATATAAAACATGTGACAATTGATATAAAACATGCATGGAATATCAAAAATTATAGATACGTTTGAGACGTATCACCGCTGCAAATGAGTCCTAAAGCTCCAAGCAAGTTCCTCATCACCACTAAGAGTCAAATCACCATTCCTAGTCCTCTGATCTCGGCTTTCATGGCATTCTCCGCCTCTGACTTCATCCAAGCTGGCAACAGAGAGCAGAGCTTCATACCGCTTGCTCCTTAACGGAGAATCGTGGGCACGACCGAATCCCACCCAATAGCAAACTCCAGGCATAAACGCACATGGAAGTTCGCCGACGGAGCCTTCCGGAACTCGCCACATCAGTCAGATCAAAGAGGATGGACGTCTGGTAGATCTTCGTCTTGCGCAATTTGAAACCCTAGGACCACCAACCACCATTATTCTTGTCGCACCAGTAGTCCCCACACCGCCGGCCGACTCCCGGCGATAGGAACGAGTGGGTCGACCTCCGGCCTAGGCAAGCCCAAGGTAGATCGGGCTCGAGAAGCCCGCCGGTAACAGCGCCTCCGCCACCATTGGTCTGCTGCACTGCGCCCACCACTCCCTCCACCCCGCCTCACAGCCCTGCAGGATCGGCCGCTCCAATACACCGGCACCTCGTGGGCTTGGCCAGCAGCGAGAGCGGCAGAGCAGGGGCGACCGTTCACCGTCGACGGACGGACCAAGCTCCTGGCAGTGAGAGGAAGACATGGGGAGGCGGCACACGGATCCACCCGGATCAAATCGATCTAGGGTTTGCGAGTCCGACCCGTCCCCACGCCTGCCCCTCCGCCCCCGGCCATGGCGCGCCACCGGAGAAGATCTCCGCCGCCACCCCGACACAGGGACGCCGCACTGGTCGCTGCGCTTCGACAAGACGGCCGTTGCCGCCCCAGCAGTCAAGCGGCAATCTTCGACGCCCACCAACCCAGGCCTCCTTCGGCGGCTGGGCCCGCCGGCACCGCGGCGAGGGCCGGCGGCAGCGGCGGCGAGGGGAGCCGGCGGCGGCGGGCTTTCTTCTGGCGGCGCGGAATCGCCCCCGGTGTCGCCCTGGGGTGCGACACGGGGGGTCGTGGGTGCGACACGAATTAATTAATGACACGACAAACCAAGGTTCGCCTCCATTAACTTGAAACGACGCCCCGACCCTTTATAATCACACTCGTCGCCATAGTCACATCACCTCCCTGCAGGCACCAAGGAGAAGCTCGTCAGAACAAGCTACAGCCAGTCAGCCAAGCCACACACGCACAGAGGTGAAGCCATGTCGTCGCCGGCAAGGGAAGTGGTGGAGGACACGAAGGCGGCGGTGGCACCCCTGTTCATCAAGCTCAAGGTGGTGGACCAGCACGACAGCCGGCTCCGCCACACTATCAGGAGAACCGACAAGCTCTAGGTCCTCAAGGACGTGTGGTGGCAAAATGGACACTGTTAATCTCGTGGCGAAACAATACGTGTGGTGTAGCTCCCAGAGTTCAGGCGTGCGTATGGCCGTGTCCATACTTTATTAAACTCTATACTGCTATGTAGATATATAAATCGAGCAGGTCAGATGGTCACAGCGTTGCGCGCGGGCTCTCTTGGTTACGGGTTCGAATCCCCGAGTTCTACAGTTTTTGTTTTTTAGTTTTTTTTTTGGACAGAGTCGAGATGGGGCCGCCGTCGCCCGCCCGTCCCCGTCCTTGCCTCGCGCCGACGTTGGGCGCGAGGAATCCGGCCGCCGCCGCCGTCCGCGCTGGGCCGCTGCCGCCCGCCCGGCGCCCGTCATTGCCTCTTGCCGGCGGTGAGCGCGAGGATGCCGGCCGCCGCCGCCATCCCCGTCCGCCCATGTCCCGGCGCGTCACCCCGCCGCCGTCCCCATCTCGATCCCTCGGTTCCTTCTTCTCCGCCGCAGCAAAAAAAAAAGCAAAAAAAAGTGCAATTCGGGGACTCGAACCCGCAACCAAGAGAACCGCGCGCAACACAGTTACCGTCTGAGCTGCTCTATTCGTATATCTACATAGGAGTACAGCCTTTAATAAAGTCTGGAAAAGGCCACACGCATAGCGCCTTACGCTCGGGCGCTACACATCCGACATGTAGCACCTGATCTCTGGGAGCTACACCGTATAGTGTAGCGCCCGATCGTTGGGCGCTACACGAAAAGGTTAGATGCGTGAAATAGTTTTGTCCGGAGTTTATCTTGTGTTATTGTTTCGCCACGAGGTCAACAGTGTCCATTTTGCCACGTGTGGTACCGCACCAAGAGGCCTGACGTGGTGCCTGGCACCGGCACCTTCTGGCTCCAAGAACTCTGTTTGCGCGGCGGGCGGACACCGGCAGAGCTCGGGTTGGAGGACGGGGAGCTGATCGATTTCTTTGAGCAGCAGATCGGCGGTGGGTTGGTAGATTGAATTTAGGGTTTTCGTGGGGCATAGCCTCCACATATCTCGTATATATATATGGACCAACATACATGTTACATGACAGGACATGGACTCGTATACTACACGTATACGGAGTCTAGGACGGTTTCTAACACTCCCCCTCAATCTGAACTATTACTACATACAAGGTTCAGATTGGACTGGAACCGGTCTAACATCTGTCGTGTGGCGGGTTTAGTAAATACATCAGCCAGTTGGTCATTCGTCGAGATGAACCTGACATCTAAAACTCCAGAAGCAACGCGCTCTCGCACAAAGTGGAAATCAATCTCTATGTGCTTGGTTCGTGCGTGAAAGACTGGATTCGCCGTCAGGTATGTAGCCCCAAGGTTATCACACCACAAGATGGTGGTACGTTGCTGTGAAACACCTAGCTCCTTGAGTAGTGACTCTACCCAGATAGCTTCAGCAGCACCATTTGCTAAAGCTTTGTACTCTGCCTCTGTACTCGATCTAGAGACTGTAGGCTGTTTCTTGGCACTCCATGAAATGAGATTTGGGCCAACGAATACAGCAAAACCACTGGTGGATCGGCGGTCATCGATACATCCTGCCCAATCCGCATCCGTGAAAACACTAACTCCAGTGGATGGAGACTTCCGTATCCTCAATCCCATGCTCAAAGTACCCTTGATATAGCGCAATATACGCTTGACTGCTTCCCAATGCATATCAGTTGGCTGCGATAGATACTGGCACACCTTGTTGACGGCAAATGAGAGATCGGAACGAGTGAGAGTCAAATACTGCAAACCTCCCACAACACTGCGATACCTGGTAGAATCCTCTGTACCCAGCGGTGTCCCAGTTTCACGAGCTAGACGATCGGTAGCATGCAACGGTGTCGGAGTAGGTTTACAATTCTCCATACTCACACGATGAAGAAGATCCAGCGCATACTTCCGTTGAGTCAATGTCATGCCCCCTGAATTGTAGGACACTTCGAGACCGAGAAAATACTCAAGAGTTCC
The DNA here is from genome assembly GCA_947311845.1 of Poa pratensis. Classification (NCBI taxonomy): domain Eukaryota; kingdom Viridiplantae; phylum Streptophyta; class Magnoliopsida; order Poales; family Poaceae; genus Poa; species Poa pratensis. Next base: position 13,384,851 of record CAMZMU010000102.1, read on the forward strand.
AAGATCCTTGATAGGAAAACTGTCAGCAAGGGACTTAACCAAACCATCCACAGCAGCCGCAGTAGACCCAGCAATGACAATATCATCCACGTACACGAGCATGTAAATCTGCACACCACGCTGATCGAAGATGAAGAGAAACGTGTCAGCCTTCGATGAGACAAACCCGAGCTGGAGAAGACGAGCACTCAACCGAGCATGCCAGGCACGGGGGGACTGTTTGAGACCATACAGGGCTCGCTGCAGTTTGCACACATGAGAGGGAAAGCGTTCATCCTCAAACCCAGGCGGTTGCTGCATGTAGACATCCTCGGAGAGAAAACCATGAAGGAAAGCATTACTGACATCAATTTGCCGCAAACTCCAGCCGTGAGAAACTGCAAGAGAAAGAACCAAACGAACCGTGGCTGGCTTCACAACTGGACTGAATGTGTCACCATAATCAATACCCTGCTGCTGAGTAAAACCGCGAGCGACGAGACGAGCTTTGCGCTTATCAATAGAACCATCTGGATGTTGCTTCGTCTTGAAAACCCACTTGCTCCCGACGATATTGACTCCAGGCGGTCGGGGAACCAACACCCATGTGTTGGTATGGCGAAGAGCAGCGAACTCATCAGACATGGCAGCATGCCATGCAGGTTCACGGAGAGCATCGCGATGCGAGACAGGCGTCGCGAAGAAAGCTCGACGTCGAGGGTCATACCTGACAGTACCATCGGTGTAATCCTTCTCGCGACGCGTAGCATCCCGCGTGCGCGTGACCATAGGATGAAGCAACGGAGGTGCGGGAGCGGACGAGGAAGCGGCGCTGCTGTCCGCATCGACAACAGTAGAGGACGGCGCACCGGCCGAAGCCACAGCCGGCCCATGGGCCGAAGAAGGCGGGGCGCCCCGGCAGGTGGCCCATCACTCGGGGACGGGCCAGCGCGTGAAGATGGATCCGGGACAGGCAGCCCAGCATGCATGCGCACAGCAGCCTCGGGCGGCGCGCTACCATACACGTCGATCGGCTGCACCGCAAGCATCGTTGAGACCTGCACAGGAGAAACGTTGGCTTGGCCAGGAGGATTAGTAGCCAAGTAGGATAGGTCGTAATTTCGCACAGACACACTCGTAGCCGGTTCACTGGATGGAAAAGAAATAGCTTCTCGAAGAGTAGACACATTGACAGTAACACCAGGAGTAGAGAACGGAAAAACCGACTCGTCAAAGACAACGTCTCTCGAGATATAGATACGTCCTGTAGACCGATCTAGGCATTTGTACCCCTTATGCATAGGACTGTAACCAAGGAAAACACACATCTTTGAACGAAACTCAAGTTTGTGCGAGTTATACTTGCGCAAACTAGGCCAACATGCACATCCAAAGATGCGAAGAAAGGAATAATCTGGTGGTGTGTGAAAAAGACGGTGAATAGGCGTGTCCTGACCAAGCACAGGGGTAGGCATACGATTAATGAGATAGCACGTGGTGAGAAAAGCTTCATCCCAATAACGCAAAGGGAGAGACGAGTGTGCAAGTAATGCGAGGCCAGTTTCTACCAGGTGACGATGCTTGCGCTCGGCAATACCGTTCTATTGGGAGGTGTGAGGGCATGAGACTCTATGGATGATGCCCGTGCGCTGAAAATAGCGATTTAACCTATGGTACTCACCACGCCAATCAGACTGAACAACTTTAATCTTAGCGTTCAAAAGAAGCTCAACATGAGTCTGGAAAGCATAGAAAACTTGTTCAACATCAGACTTATGTTTCAGGAGATAAATCCAGCAAAACCGAGAGTAGTCGTCAATAAAACTCACATAATACGAGTACCCCCCAGAGGAAGCACGAGCAGGGCCCCAAACATCAGTATGAACTAATTCAAGAGGCATAGTAGAAACACGAGACGAAGCAGTGTAAGATAACTGACGACTTTTACCACGTTGACAAGCATCACAAACTAAATTTAAATTGTCTGAGGAAGAACACTCAAGATCATTATTCCTAACAATGGAACTAACGACACTGTTGGATGGATGGCCAAGCCTCTGGTGCCACTTGGCCGACATAGTCCGAACGCTAGACGAAGCACTCCTCGCAGATGTAACACGTCCGAGCGGAAGAGGATAGAGCCCACCTTGGCTCCTACCGCGCAAAAGGATTCTCCGGGTGGCCTTGTCCTTAACAAGGAAAAAATATCGGTGAAACTCGATAAAGACGTCATTATCCGAGACTAGACGATAAACAGACAGAAGATGCTGACTAATGTGCGGAACATGCAGGATATTATTCAAGCGAAGAGAAGAACCGGCTAAGCTCGAGTGCCCAATGTGCGAAATTGACAAACCTGAGCCGTTGGCCACTTGAACTTGATCCTGGCCACCATAGCGCTCGCGAACCTGAAGGCGCTCGAGATCACTAGTCAGGTGGTCTGTGGCGCCGGAGTCCATCACCCACGGGGGAGGATGGTTGTTGTTGGAGGAGGTCGATGCCGTGTTCGCAGAGCGGGGGTTATCGGTTCGGTAGCCCTGGTCGAGAAGGTTGCGACAGCTTCCAGCTTCATGCCCCCAATTCTTGCATATCTGGCACTTGGGACGCCAGCGGCGGCCGTTGCCGTTGCGGCCATTGCCGCCTCCTCCACCACCGCCGTTGTTTCGGCGGGTGTCCTGGCCGCCCCCTTGGCCGCCTTGGTGCTGCCCGCCTTGGCCGCCGTAGTACTGGCCGCCTTGGCCTTGTCCTTGCTGCGGGTAGCCCCCGTGCGAGTAGCCACCTTGCGGGTAGCTCGACACCTGCTGCGGGTATCCACCAGCGGATCGTCCTCCAGTCGCATGCGCGTCAGGTGCACGAGCGGGGTTGCCGGCAGGGTAGCCGTACCGCGAGACAACATTGGCGGATGAGGACCAATCCCCTTCTTCGGACTGCTGCGACAGCTGCAGCGCTTCATAGTTCAATACCATGGAGTAGAACTCAGCGGAGGTCACCGGAGTGGTGATGACGCTGAGAGAAGCCGCGATCGGGTTGTAGGTCTTCGCCAATCCGGTGAGCATGTAGTCGATGATCTCGGCATCGTCAAGCGGAGACCCAGCGGCAGTCATGGCATCGGCAAGAGCCTTCACCTTGTGCATGTACTCACTGGCGGTCATGTCCATCTTCTTCAGCGTCTGCAGTTGACGCCGGATGTGCCGCACCCCGGCACGATTCTGCGCGCTGAACATGGCGTGAATCGCCGTCCACGCGGCAGCCGCGGATTTACAGCTAATGAGCTGATTCGCGAGATCCTCATGCATGGAGGAGAGGAGCACCCCTAAGACCTTCTGATCAAGCGTCCACCACTTCGCGTACTCGGGATTGGCCTCAGAAGTGGCAGCGTCACCGGTGCCCTTGGAGACGGTCGTGGCCGGCGCAGCGGCCGATCCGTCGAGGAAGCCATGGAGAGAGGCTCCCGAGAGGTTGGTGATGACGAGCGCCCGCCAGAGAGGAAAGTTGCCGTGGTCGAGTCGCACGCCCACGGGAGGAACGACTACGGCGGTGGTGGCGGTGATGGCCGGCGGGGAACGACGGGGCCGACGAGTGCGAGCTGCTTCGAGCCGCTGGTAGACATCGCGACGAGATACGGCGACGAGGCGGCGGCTGGCAGCGATGTGGAGGCTGATCGCTGGCTGGGAAGCTAGCTAATCGATCGGAGCAAGCTAGCTGGTCGATCAAGCTAGCAGATCGATCGATCGACGCGGACGGAACTCGCGTCGTAATCGCGGCGGCGGAAAAACGGATCGCGCGGCCGGCTCTGATACCAAGATTGAATTTAGGGTTTTCGTGGGGCATAGCCTCCACATATCTCGTATATATATATGGACCAACATACATGTTACATGACAGGACACGGATTCGTATACTACACGTATACGGAGTCTAGGTCGGTTTCTAACATTGGTCGCCTAATGAACGGTGATAGATGTCCGTGAAGACTACAATTAGCTTGTTGACGGATGCCCTGGATGGATATCCGCGCCATTGAAATTGCTATGCCTCGCCCACCTCTTTTGTTATGGATGCAATTCGATGATGTCGTTTGCAACAAAAAAAAATGTCTTTATCTAAAAAAAACAAAAAAAAGTCTTACAGTAGATCATATGTTCCCGTCTTTTTACCAACTATTTACCCAGTTTTTTTTTTTTTTTTTTTTGAAGGAAGGATCCAATACATATAAAAGGAGGCTCACCACTTTACAGACAGGTCCCCAAAGAAACAGAAAATTACAAGGAGACCCCTGAAAAGTGCAGAAAGCACCCTAAGCCACCGTGAAGAAGCTCGATTGGATCCCCAGCCGCTCCCAAAGCTCTTAGTCGCCGACGACGACGCCGTACCACCGTCCGCTGGGAAGAAGGCACACCCACACGTTGTAGAAGGCCGCAAAATCCATCTGCCGCAAAGCACCGGAATCTGACCTCGATGAACGACCACGGCCGCAGCGCCACCTCCCCACCTCCGCCCAACTTCCAGCCGCGACGCCGGCGACCAAGACCACCAGCACCAACACCACACCACCTCCAGAGCCCACTCCCCTCACCACCATGGCAGGCCAGAGCAGAAACACCAGAGGAGACCAGCAGCACCACCTGCAACAAAAACGGAAGCCCGACCACCTCCAGCTTCTCCCCTCGCCGCCACGGCCGGCCGGAGAAACAAGGAAGGAGGAGAGCGCCCGACGAAGCTTCACGACCTCCCCGGCACCGAGGCCGGAACGGAGAAAGGAGGGGAAGCACCACGCCCACCGCACCACGCCCACCACACCGACGCCACCATCTCCGTCTTCGACAACGCCGACCGGGCACGCACACCTAACACCTACACCTAACTATACACGCACGGCAGCCTCCGGAGCTCCCCCCTACCTCACAGCGCCTAAACGGTGGCCGGAGGCAGAGGGGAGCGGCGGATTCGCCGGCGGGAGCAAGCACGCGCGGTCGCCTCCTTTTCCGCCTCTCTCAACTGTAGCAGAGTGGATAAGGAGAGGGGGGGGGGGGGGGGGGGGGGGGTACTTCTATTTACCCAGTTTGTTGTTCATGCATGTTGCACATTTGAGTTGTTTTACAAATGGAACTATTCATCCTGCTAGCAATAAGATTTGGTCATAAAGATGAGACGCAGTTTCCGAGTTCCGAACCTCAACGCTAACTCGACGAGAATGGATTGAAGTGTCATCTGCAGCTTCGCCCGTGATCGTGCCAGCATAATTCAGTCACTTATAACTTCCCCTGCTTGTGCATGCTCTGCTACCTACTCCGAGCGATCCTCGCCGAAGAATTCCAGCACAGCTTCGATCCAATCCATGCATGCATTTTGATGATTGTCCGTTTGCTCCTTTGCTTTGGATCAATATGTCGTCGTGGCCTAACTCTGCTGGGTTGGCGCCATCTCGATGGGAAGCCGCTCTTCGCTGCCTCTAGTTTGGTCAATCATGGTTTCGGCGACAGCAGCAGACCACCGGGAAGGCATTCAATCTCTCATCATCCTGGTCTGTTGGGTCCTCTGGAAGGAACGTAACTGCAGAGTGTTTGAGGATAAGCCTTCCACCCTACGCCGGATTCTACAGCTTGTTTGCGATGAGGCCAAAGAATGGGCTTTTGCTGCAGCAAAGAAGATGCGAAGAATGATCTGGGAACCTCCTTGAAGTAACTAGTGCTGTTTTCACGAGAACGGTGATTTGGAGCTCGGGCTCCATGGAGCCCGTTTTTTTCAAAAAAAAATCAAAATTTGAAAACTCATCAAAAAAATCTGAAAAAAATCATGCACGTACAAAAGGACTTTCCGTGTTTTCACGGCTAGCTTCCTTCTTACTTCTTCTTATCTCCCTTTCTGTTTTATCCTTGCCCTAGGGCTCATATGTAAAAATTCTACCCACTAATGAATCAAAAGTCAGCAATTGTTGATGATTCGGTGCTTCTTTTGAGAGCACGTCGAGAGGAAGCTTTGACACTATAGGAAATGCTGCTGTTATATGAAAACTGTTCGGGTCAGTGTATTAATATAGAGAAGTCATCCTTGATGTTTAGAGCATCTCCACTCGTGGTGCCCAAATGGCCGCCCAAACGCCTTCCGGACAGGCCTTTTGGGCGCCGTCCGGAAGGCCTGACGCATTTGGGCGCAGTTGCTCCCACTCGCGGCGTCCAAAGGGGCCGCCCAATTTTTTTTCTTCAAAGGACGCCGCCAAGGTTTTGCGAATTCAAATCACAAATGGCTAGAAATTCAGAGTTTTAGCCACATTCGGCCACAAATGCCACAAATGCAAGTGTTTGCCGCCAAATTTACATGCCGCCAAAATATGCCACCAAAATACGCCGGGAGATGTCGTTGCCCGGCGTCTGCTTGCCGCCGGCCACCGGCAGGTCTAGATGTCACCGGGCTGGGACACGTAGCCATCGCCGGGCTGGGTCATGTCGGGGTCCTCATCGTCGACGCCGCCAGTCTCGGGCGTGACGTTGCTGCCGCCGTTCTCGGGCTCCGGAACGAGCCCAAGCTCCTGCAGGATCGCGGCGCGATACATGTTGTGCGCCGCCCTCGCTAGCGGATCCATGTGGGAGAAGTCGGCCGTCAAGATCATGAAGTCCTGGGTCCGCTTCTTGATGGCGGCTTTCTTCTGCTCGACGTCGATCCTGACGTCGGCCTTCTGCATCAAGGTCGTCCACCTTGCGTTGTTCTCATCGCGCCTCAAGCTCGAGTTGGAGCAGACGTCGGCGAGGACCTTGTCGACGGATGACTGCACTCTGTCCGCCTTAGCCGCCACAGCCAAGGCTGCTTTCGCCTTCTTGTGCCCTGTCGGCCGCCCCTCTGTGTTTTGCGGATCGGCGTTGATGTCGCCGCGGCCGTCCTTGCTCAAAGTCCTCCGGTGCGCCTTCCATTTCTCACAATTTTGGAGAAGCTTGTAGCAATGCATCAATTTGAAGTGTTTCTCCTTGTTGAGTGTTTTGTACAACAGAAGGGCGTCGACGAGCTACAACAAAGCAAGCCGGCAACGATCACAACAAAGCAAGAACACAACAATGGGATCGCAAGCCGGCGGTTACCTGATCCGCCGGGCCCTTCCCACTCTCCAGCCGATCGAGGATGTTCTCATGGCAGCCGTGGAACTTGTTGACGAGACGTTGAACGATGCGCCACCTATGCTCGATGGCGCCTTGGCCGCGCACCATGTTCACCTTGTAGAAGTCCTTGGTGAACCGGCGCTCGTCGAACTCGTCCTTGACCCTCTTCCAGTAGGCGCCGCTTGACTGGTTTGTGCCGGTGATCACGCCGGTCGTAATGGCCTTCCATGATTCGACCATGCACTCATCCTCCTTAGTCGTCCAAACGATGCCGCGGCTGCCCTTCTTCTTCGCCACGGCGTGCTCGCCGGTCACAGCCGTGGTCACCGTCCCCTCCTCTTCGATCTCGTCCTCGACCTCGTCGTCGTCCTCATCCTCCTCATAGTACACATCATCCTTGTCGAACTCGTCGTCGTCATCCGCCGCCCGGCCGTTGTCGTTGATTAAGTCGGCCATGATATGGGAGGTCTCCTACACACAAAAACGAATCGACGGCAGTCACGACTCGCCTATGCATCTATGGTACATAACATGCATCCAAAACACGGCTTCATACCTGCATGGGTTCCGTGTGATCGACGGTAATTCCGTCGATCACATGGGAGGCGCCGGCGTCGAATGAAAGGCTACGACCGGCCTGGGCGTTCGCCTGGCCGGCGGGTTGCCTCCGCATTGCCGGCGAAGACAGATCGACGAGGCGGTTTAGATCGAGCCCACAGGAAGGGAAGATGACGTTGGGGTCGAAGCCGCCGTGGTGCTGGCTGTCGGCGTATTCGGGGGAGAACCTGGAGAGAGGCGTGCCGGCGGCGCTGTCGGCGAAGAAAGAGGAATTTGACGGCGAGCCGCCGACCTTTCGTCGCCGAGGGGCGGCGCTCTCTTGGCTACCTCCCAAGGCGAATGCTTGGTTCAAGGCCGCGACGGTCTTGTTCATGGCGGCGATGCTCTTTGCCGTCAATGGCAGCGGGGGGCGGGTCGAGCAGACTCCTAGCTTTCGCCTTCGCACGGCGCCCGCCACGGCTCTGCGTCTCCAATCGGCGCCGGAGTACGTCAAGGTCCCAATCATCCGTCGTCATCTCCTCCGGCTTCACCTTGGGCGGGGGGCCTTGCGCTTAACGCCCAGCGTCTTCTTCCCCGCCGCCTTCTTCTTCGCGGCCTTCCCCTTCTCCTTGGGCACGGCCGGCGGCACCATGGAATCCGAGCCGGCGCGGCGGCAGGGTTTTTCTTTGGGCGGGTGGGATGGCGGGAGACCTGGCGCGAGAAATGGGATTTGGGGGAAAAATTGGAGGGAAGCCGGCTTTTATTGCGAGCGCCGTCTCACTGCCAGGCGTGGCCCGCGCGTCGGAGGCAGGCGTTTCGTTCTGTCCGGGGCCGCCCCAAGCCTCCCCAAGTTGAGGGCGTGGGCTGGGCGTGCCGGACACAAAACTACGCCGCGCCGGACCGAAATCGAATTTGGGCGGCGCGAGTGGGGGCGAAAACACGTCCGGCACGCCCCAAAGGCCTTGGGCGCCCCGACTGGAGATGCTCTTAGTGCAAATGCAAAGCAAAATCAGTGAGATATGATTAAAGCTGAATTAGGCATTGTGAGTGAAAATTGGAATGAGAATTATCTAGGAATGCCGGTAAATATTGGTAGGTCCAAAAAGAAGGCTTTTGAATACACCAAGGATAAAATTTGGAAGGCTATACAGGGATACTTGGTTAGATCCATGGTCATACGGATTACAGCTGAGTCAGCCGCAACGTCTCTCCAAATAAATACAGCGTGAAGTGCTAGGAACCGAGATGAAGGCATTGGCTTGCCTCAGAAGGCATCACTGCTGTACTCAGTCCTATCGGAGGCGCAAGCCACGGAGCTGCAGAAGCATCTTTGACGCCTGCAAGTCTGCAACCCTCTCCAGTGTAATGACAGGACCTCTCAAGAAATCTGGCAGCTGCACCATTTGACCACTGTCGTTCTTCCTCCTACCTTTCTCTCTCCGCCTCTGCTTGGTGCAAGCTTAAAACTGCTACCCAACCTCAACCATTTATGTCGTCTGTTGTATATAAACCCACCCCCTCTTCGTGTACAAGCTATCACTTCACCGAAGCTAACCAGAAGTCCAAAACAATAGCACCACACACAGGTGAACCCAAAATCATGGCGGGGCGAGCTAGGGCAGAGGAGGAGGAGGAGGAGGAGGACTCGAAGGCGGCGGTACCCCTGTTGGTGACGCTCAAGGTGGTGGGCCAGGAACGCGTGGTCCGCCACACCATGAGGATGACCGACAAGCTCCAGGTCCTCATGGATGTGTGGTATCACAAGGTGCCCGAAACAACAGGCACCGGAATCTTCATGTACGATGGCTGCCAGTTTCGCCCCAATAGTACCCCTGAGGAGCTCGAGATGGAGGACGGGGATATGGTCGATTTCTTTGACCATGTCACCGGCGGAGCGCTGGTTGCCGGCCGGATGGGCGCCGGCTTAGGACGCACCTAATCGCCGGGATATTAGATGTCCCCTGCTAGGCCTTATGTATTGCTGTTGCTAGGGTAACAAGTTCCTGCTTCAGCGGTTCAGAAATTTGTTCTTGGGATTAGTTTCCTCTCTATAATCCTTCGTATGTACCTCGCTGTATGTTTGAACCATGGTTTCTGTATGGTGAGTCCTTAGAATGAAAAAGAGTGTTTCGTTGTTTGATAGCATCATTCTGTCCTCATTTTTCTGAATCAAAACCAGTAGCAGTAGCACTTTCTATGGTATTGGCCGTGTTGGATGTGATTTTGCTTTCCTCTATCATTTGGTTCTGATTGCCTAATATAAGAAGGAACTCAACCGGCGTCCACGGCCAAGCACGAATCAAGACTCAAGAGCGAATCTCAGCTTCAGCATCTGTCAAAGCTTTAGCACTAACAGTATCTCCGGTCGCGGCGCCCAAATGGCCGCCCAAATGCCTTCCGGACAGGCTCTTTGGACGCCGTTCGGACTACCTTGCCCATTTGGGCGCCGTCAATCCCCACTCGCGGCGCCCAAACTAAAAAAATTTAAATTTAAACTTCGACGAATATCATTCAAATTTTAGGAAATTTTACAGATTTGAATGAAATTTTAAAAAACTAAACCTAAATCTACTGGCAGCCCCGGTAGCGGCGGCGGAAGGCGTAGTAGGGGTCGTCGTCCTCCTCCTCCTTCACGCCGCTTGTTCCTGCGCCGTCGTCTTCCTTCTTGACGCGGCTAGGGCCGGCGTCGTCGTCGCCGGTGAGGTCGACGAACGGCATGCCAGTTTCAATGGCGTGCATGTACGCCGACCAGGCGCAGGCAGATGGCCCGTCCATGGGCGGCACGTCCTCCATGGACGCGGCCTCCGCGGCCCGCAGGAGCTCGTCCTCGTCCTTGGCCGCTGCGCCGCCAGGAGCTCGGCGTAGAGTGTCGTCGGCTCCGCCTTCACCTTCATCGGCTCCGGCTTCGGCGAGAGCAGAACGCGGGAGAGGGAGGAGGAGGAGCGCGATGACGACGCCCGCGACGATGACCCTGTCGAGCGTGAGGACGACGTGCGCGGTGCCCACACGTTGGCTGGCGGCGCCGGAGGCGGAGCGTGGGGCCACTCCAGCAGGGAGCCGCCGTTGGCGATGTGGTCCATGACGGCCTGGAGCGTGCGGCCGTGCACGCTCCAGAATGCCTCGTGCCCGGCGACGTTCTTGTCCCTGGGCGCCGGGCCGGGGCCTTCCCACCGGTTCATCTCCTCCTCGAAGAGGCGCTGGAACGCCTCCTCGTACCGGGCGGCGTTGCCCGGGTCCTCCGGGTTCCAGCGCGGGTCGTCGCGCATCTCCGGCGTCAGTTCGCGCCAGTAGTGCGCGATCTGGGCCGCGTGGAAGTCGCGGTTCGACCGCTTCAGCGGCCGCGGCACCGGGATGCCGCGGACGGAGATGGCGTAGCCGTGGCCAACGCGCATGTCCGGCGGCACTGGGTAGCCGTTGTCGCGCAGCGCCTCGGTCTGCTCCTTCAGCAGGGTGCGCGGCGCGAAGCCGTTCGCCGCGGCGCCACCGGTACGCCTCCAGTTGTTGCCGGCCATCTCTAGGGTTTGCGGTGGCGGCGAGTGTGGTGTGTGGGGAGAGAGGGGAGCGGTGGCGGCGAGTGTGGCGAGTGAACGCGGGGGCGACGGCCTTTTATTGCCGCCGGAGAGCGGTGGCATTAACGCCGCTCGCCTCGAAAAGGCACGCCGCATTCACTCCGGCGAGCAGAGGACGCGACGGCTCACTGGCGCCCGCCGGCCGTGAAAACGAGGCGTCGCCACGCGGCACGCGCCTTTGACGACGACTTTGACCACGGCCGTGCGTGGCCGTGTGTCACTGCCAGGCGTGGTCCGCGCGTCGGAGGCGTGTGTTTCCTTCCGTCCGGGGCCGCCCCAAGCCTCCCCAAGTTGAGGGCGTGGGCTGGGCGTGCCGGACACAAAACTGGGCCGCGCCGGACCGAATTCGCGTTTGGGCGCCGCGAGTGGGCGCGATTTTGTGTCCGGCACGCCCCAAACGGCTTTGGGCGGTTGTTTGGGCGCCCCGACTGGAGATGCTCTAACATGTTGAAGGGGGCAACATGGAGGAGCTGGGCACTGTACCCACAACTTACAGGGGCAGCATAACTCTTCACTTATGTTTCCTGTTTATACGTTACTGTAACTTCTATTCCGCTGAAATGCTTGGGAAGAACAATTTGCGTTTCCATCAGAAAAAAAAACAAATTAAAAGAGTTCAGTTCTAGGGTTAGAAGTGTGCAATTAGGTGAGTTAGATTCACAAAATTCGAGAGAAGTGAAATTGACGAAAGCTGATTATTACAGGCAGCATAATATATGTGCGAGGTGCTCCTAACCTGATGTTACGTGGCCTAACGCAGCCAAACCATGAAAGGGCCACCACAAGGAAAGTCGTGAATTTATTTTTATAGATTTCTTAATTATTATTGTTTGTTAGTTTTGATTTTTGAATATATCTATCCAGTGCCATCACGTACCTGCAGGGATATGCCACCCGATGCGCCCGAGGGAAGGTGGCGGCGGGGCGGTTTCCTTTTTTGAAGCTCCCAACGAAGCTCTTGGTGGCGCGCGGTGGAGGAGCTGCGGCCGTGCTTCGAGGCGCGAGCCTCCGGAGGTGGCGCTGGCGTGGAGGTGGTGTGCGCCACCCGCGCATGAGGCCCCCGTGCGTGGAGATGAAGGCTGGGGAGGCGGAGCCGCCAGGGCTCAATCTGGGCCGGGGGCGGGCCATGCGGGCTGCAGGCCGGCACCGAGGTTGGAGGTGGTTGGGTTCCGGCATGGCACCCCTCGCTGCTGTTCTTCGGCACCTTGGGCAGCGAGGAAGCCGGGACAGCGGCCCCAGACCTGTTCGACAAATTTCAGCGGCGCCCGCTGTGGCATGAGGTGCCGCGTGTGGACTCCGGCGTGCGGTGGAGCTCGGTGGTCGGCGACAGCGCCCCTGCTTGACTTGATGCTCCTAGCGCTTCACGGTCGGGTCAAGATCCGCGAAAGCCCTGCACCAACTTCGGTTTGTGCCGACGACGGTGGCGCCTTCGGGCGTCGTTCTCCTTCTTGTTTGCATCGTCGAGGAGCTTGATTTGGTCTGACGCGATTGGTTTCAAGATCTCCGCGTGAAAACCCAAGCTCCTTCGGAGCGGGCGGCGGTGACGGACGCGTCACTCCCTTGTTGGAGGCGTCGCCTTGGAACTCTTGGGCCTCACGGTGAGCTAGCTTCGTGACGGCTTGGCAGGATGGCTCTCTGCTCGAGGAAGCGGAAGCTGGGCGGGCGGCTCCGGTTGGTGGCGGTAGTCGAGGCGGCGGCCTCGGTACTCGTTGCAGTGACGGTCCTACGGGGCAGGAGTGTGACCTTGCACGGGTTTGGGTGACAACCTTGGGTTGTGCGGGCAGCGGGTTCATCGACTCGGCTGGATCACCTTCGGGTTATGCGAAGGTCGATCTGGTTGCTACGCCGGGGCGGCGGTCCCCGGATTTGGCGCGACGTTGAGGTGTACGGGCGTTCTCCTTCCGCGGGGGTAGCAAGGGCTACGAGACGGCTGGGTCGGGCGGCGTTGTGGCTCGTGTGCGGCTTTAGTGCCAAGTGGTGTAAGTCGGGGCGGCGGCCCCGGAGCTGGTGGTGTGCGTTCGTTGTGTTTGGTGGACTTGTGTCGTGCGTGTGCGGTTTTTCAGCCCTGTTTCCTCATAAACAGGGCAATGTATGTTTTTTGGGTTCCTTATAAATTGGGCCAATTCTATTTTTCCATACAAATTGCAGGAATGCCCTGCCGTCCTCGAGAGGTTACTCGAAAAAAAAGTTTTCTTGATTCATCCGTTGGAAATCATCTTGGAGGATACTGAAGGGTTAAGGCACAACTGTTTATACCTCTTCGTATCAGGGTTTCCCTGCCTCTGTCGGCGCCGCCACCGATCAACTCGCCTCTGTGGCCTTAGGGCCATGGTGGCGCGGCGGATCCCGGTCGTTGCCGGTGGGAGGGCTCCGTTCTCAGATTTTTTGTGTGTGTGTTTGGTTAGAGTTTGTATTCTAATCAGGAAGATGAAGCGGCGGCTGCTTACTGAAGATGGAATAAGGTTCTCCCTGCCTAGCCTCCATTCCGATGGCACGTCTAGCATCATTTGAAGGGCATGTGGAGGTATATCTCCGGCGGATCTCGCGGGATTCGGTCGTTTTTTTTGTTTTCGGTGGATCTGGTTGGATGCGGTCTTCGTTTATGTGTCTATAGGTTGGATCCTTCTGATCTATGCTTCTCTTCATCGGCGCGGTTGTTATTCTGCTGCGCTGGTCCTATGGGGTATTAGCACGACGACCTCCGGTCTGTCTACTATATTAAGGTTTGCCCGGCTCTGGTGATGGAGGGGCGATGACAACGGCGCGACTTTGGCTCGCTCTAGTGCTTGTAGTCGTCGCTAGCTGGTATACGAATCCGGATGTAAATATTGTTACTTCTTGCGTTCTTTGTACTGCCTCTATAAAAAAAGTCACACCTGTTAATCACGCTCAACTCAGATTCTCTTCATGCGTGTAGCTCGTGACATGACAAGACTTACAAAATTTATGACTGTCGACCCCGTTTATAACAAAGGAAAATCTTATGAATTGTGAAGGTTTTATCTCTCGTTTTCATCGCTTTGTATATACAATGTTTATGTTTCTTCCATGCTACATACATACAAAACTTTTGAAAATTTCAAAATCATAGAGCCGTCGGTCGCTCTCTCTCTCGATCTACTGTAGATCAGAGAGGCGATTTTTGCGAAACCTCCGTCCGACCACCTCGCTCGCCGGCGATCCGTGGGATTCCTCCCCTCCGTCGGCCGCTCCGGTGGCGGGAGGGTGGGGGATCCCCGGATCCCGGCCTGTATATAGTGTAGGTCGCGATATGGACCCGCCGGCGGCGTCGTGGAGGTGGCGATGATGTCGGTGGCTAGGTGGGGGTCGGCGCGCTTCCCCTTCTGCGGCGGAGCTCCCCGGAGCTCTGTTGCGGCGCGGGCGACTTTTGGTGGCCGCGGATCTCCGGATTCCTCGGCTTCTTCTGGTTCTTCTTCCTCTGTACAGGCCGGCGAGGTTGAAGACAGCTGCGTGGGAGTTTGAAGATGGGAGGCTCTCCTCCGGTGGGCTTGGATGGTTCTGTGGAAGATGGGTGGCGTCCTCGTTCTTGTCTCCAGCGGGAGACGGCGAGGGCGGGCAGGCGACGGCTCGGAGCCGAGGTTCGTTTATCGAGCAGATTCCGGCGCCTGCGTCGGATGGATTATGCGGCATCTCAACTAGGTTGGTCGAGCTGTTGGCTTCGGCGTGTGGCGACCTCGCCTTCTTCCTCCCCGGCGGCGTGCTGCTGGTGATCGGAAGAGGCGTGCGGTGCGGCGGTTCCTGGCTTCGCCGGGCGGTGAGCTCGTTCTTGTCTTTGTACGTGTGTGTGCGTTTGTATTCGTTCTGATGATGTACACGTACTCCCTTCAAAAAAAAAACTTTTGAAAATTTCGTGCGGATTCAGAACATGCAATTTCAATTCCTGCATTTTTCACATTCCTATGTTTTGAACTACTGTGTCCCAAAGAAAAAAAATCGATGAAAATCCCCACTCCCACACGGCATAGATCTTTTCTTTTTTTGCGAACGCAGACGCTCACATAAGCGTGCACACACTTACCCCTATAAACACACACACGCACACCCTATACCGATGAGCACCTCCGAAATACTGAGTCGGCGGGTTAAGTCTTGAGATTCACGAAAACACCTCGGGCGACTTGCTGTCGACGAAAATGTCGCCTCACACTGAAGAATGTTCCACTTAAATGAGAAACATCAATGTCAAAGATACACCCGCGTAGATGCACATTGCGGCAGAAAGTCGCTTTAGAGCTCGAGCTACATGGATCCAGTTTTTTTTTCGAAATTTGAAAACAACATTTCAAAGTTCCGATTTTTAAAAAAAAAATACTGGATGGCAGATAATGATATACTCTGTCATATATGAAATCTCAACCCAAAATACTTTATATTCTGGGCTTAACAAAAAATACAAAATCTGACAGAATTTGGAGGACTGAAATTTCGCACTGTTCACACTTTCGATGTCAGCTATTGTCATTGTTCTACAGCCCAAAATACGGGGTATTTCGAGTTGAGATTTCTTCACGTTGTTAGAGTACACTATTTTCTACATCTACATTTTTTCTCGAAATTTTTCCAGACTTCAAAATGCCTTTTTTGAATTGTTCACAAAATGAGCTCCGTGTAGCTCGTGACCCAAAATGCAATTTATGTCCACTCAGTGGGAACGAATGCCTTACTCGCTTCAACTTCAACTCCCGTGGACAGTAACTGATGCGGCAACCAAAACGCCCAATGCAGATACAGATGGAACCATGGCCCTTTATAAGCAGAAGAATTTGATCGCCGCTTAGCCAAATCAGAGCCGAACCCAGCGCAAGAACAAGAGAAGGCACGCAGCCACAAGCGCATTCGCACGGTGGCCGGACCATGTCGGACGGGCGGTGCAAGGTGGAGAAGGAGGATGAGGAGGACCGGAAGCCGGTGATCAAGCCCACCGTGCACGTGACGCTCAAGGTGCAGGACACAGACGGCCACTCTGTCTACCGCACCATGCGGCGGACCGAGAAGCTGCAGGGTCTCATGGACTTCTACTACGCCAGCGTGCCGGCGGTCGCGTACGGCACTGGGCGGTTCCTGTATGACGGCGGCCGGCTGAGCGGCGAGCAGACGCCGGAAGAGCTCGAGATGGGCGACGGCGACGAGGTGGACTTCTTCACCGAGCTGCTGGGCGGCGGATGGGTCGCGTGATTGATGCCTGCGTAGGCGAGTAATGCCGTACGAGTAACATATTTGCGCTTTTTAAGTATGATGTCTTAGCAGAGTGACAGTCACAGGAAGACCTGCAATCTCTTTAGTTTATCTGCAATTCTGCGCAGTTCATGGTCATTAATTTGGTACAAATCTTGCAATGATCCTACATTATCATCGTTAGACGTTACCCCTTTACACTTCACCATATGGTATTTTCGTTTAGGCCTCGACCCTTCCCAGTAAAACCTCGAGCATTGCGAGTCAAATTTGGCATGGATATCATCTTCCCGCAGAATCAAACTCATCGTGAATATAGAGAGACTTGCAAGGCAGGAGTTTGATAAGATAATTGTTCCCCTGAAGACAAGAACCGATAGATTCAGGGCTCCACCCTCTGAATGAACTTCAGCACCAACTAATTCCACTGATCGATAGTGAGTTTTCTGTCAAACACCGAAGACCAAAGTACATGAATGGGAACCCCGCAAAACAAAAGTACATGAAAGTTGAGCATGTTAGCGACCCTTCGATGAACATCTGACGCTTGGTTCATGACTATGACCTCACTTTTGTGAAAACTGATCTTAAGGCCCGACATGTCTTCAAAATGCAAGAGCAAGAACTTCAGGTTGGTGATATGTAGCTCATCGTACTGAATCAGAATCACAGTATGGCATGCGAGATTACCCCGGAATTAGGTGTGGGACCACACCATAGTGTGACTTGCTGAGGATAAGATACCTGAGAGAGCTTCCACGACAAAGTTGAATAGCAAAGGCGAGAGGGTGTCCCCTTAACGCACCCCTTGCACATTTTCCAAGTATGGGACAATCTCGCATTAATCGAGGTGGTCGTATGACCACAAAGACAAGCTGAGAGATCTTGTGCACATAACCCTTGCTGAACCCTTTCCGGTCTACATCAGCCACTGCATCTGTTGCATCCATACCCACATGCCACATCACTGATTGCCTTCCTCCGTCTATACTGAAATGAATGCACAAGCTCTCTTGGTTTATGTGGTTCAAGAATGTAATCTCTAGGTTGTGCATCTTCTTGATCACTGCATGAATTATCTAAATCTGTTGGGACTCTATGCAGTGGCCTATAGGACTGATAACTACTGGCAGTGAGGCCACTAGGAAACGAACCCGTCATCGAAGTTCAAACACGTAATACTTCCACTGTATTTTATCAACAACAATAGGTAAAATGTATGAGATGATGTTTTCATTGTGATCAAGATACGACATTTGTGTTTCATTGTACCATCTCCTCTCTTAATCACTCTAAGACCATTCTTATATATTGGCAGACCAGGCATATACCAGAACACTTTAATTCTCCACTCATACTCATAGCCAATCTCCTCAACTAAATTCTCAATCGCAGTGGATGTCCGATCATCAGTGTCACAGTATCACACCAAATTGTGTGACCACACTTACATATTCTCTATCCTTGCAAGTTGCAATACAATAACCATCATGATTAACCTAAGCAGAGAACTGATTACTTCAATTTTTCTACAACAACAAACATTGCCAACAAAAAAAGAACAAATCAGTTCCTTGTTATCTAAGGCACGCCTTTTAAAAAAACATTACTGTCTATAGCATTTCTCTTTCCCCAACATGATCATGTATGTCATTACTGTGTAAAGCATGCATTTTTCTGACATCAGCAAACCTCTAATTTCCAAAAGCCCTTAGATTTCTCTTCCTACAAACAACCAAAATTCATTACTGGGCATGACGAACCAGTGTATACTATACGCCAAAATCCAACAATCTCATTATGCTTATTCTTAAGTCCTCGGAAACTCTCTTTTCGTATGTTGTATCACCCCTAACCCCGCAAGAACAAAAAAGGTGTAAAAACCCTAACCTTGAGGCAATGCTGACCCAGCGAACAAAAATCGACGGGAAAATGTGCAAAAGTGGAGGCTTGGATTCGTACCATACAATGGTGGTGAAACTTCCTTCCACCGTCGCTACGATGTCGGCCCCCGCACGTCGCGAAGACCTCTCCAAAATGACGCGGACAAGGGCGCGTCGATATGGGCTTATAGCTCCTATGCGACGTTTTTCGCAGCAATTGGACAGAGAGCGACATCGTTGGTTGTAATAGCTCTGCTGCGACATCTCTGAACGCACTAATTGCTTTGCTGCGACATGGCTGTTAATTCATTTTCCCCACGCGGTCAATCCCGTTTGACCGTCAAGTGGATGAGACAGAGAGCGTGCCTGCACTGTACGACCCCTGCCTGTGCTCGACCATCTCTGCCACGCGCCGGCGTCGCTTGGAGCTCACTCTCCTGTCCTGTCGTCTCGGCTTCTCCGGGCTGGAGGAAATCAATCCTGGCGACGGCGGTAGATGGAGCGGGCGAGTCGAGCGGCGCGGCAATCGGAGTCGAGGAGGCGGGCGGCGACGCAGGGCTTGCGGTCGCAATCGCAGGTAACGGCGACGAGGGAGGGTGGAGGATGGGGTGGTGCGGGTCGACGGTCGCAGAGGAGACCGGCGGCCCGATTCGTGATTCGGGCAGCGGCGAGGGATCCAACCCATCATCTTTGCAGGGCAAAGCGATACCGGATTTCGGTGGGGCAGGTGTTGAAGCAGGCGTGGCTGCGTCACGGCTACGGCGGCAAGGGTTTTCCACTTTGCCGTCATTCGCCGCCGAGGGCGAGACAGAGGTACCCGAGGTTTGCCTCGATGCGCAACATTGCTGCGGGCGACCAGAGCAGCTCGGGCCGGAGCTCATCGAGCAGGATTTCAGAACGCTCAACCCCGAGCCTGGACTTCGAAGTAGCGGTGAGCCTAGAGGATTTCAGTCAAGTTGCCGGGCTGGCGGAGGACAGATTGGTGTGCTCAGAAATTCTCTGCGAGATGAAAATGAGCTAGAGGAATCAGCTACAGAGACAGCTCCAGGGCCATGGCGTTCGGAGGGAAGATGGACGCTGGAAGAATGAGCTGCAGACTGTAGTCCGGAAGTCTGGTGAATTTTGTTAGCTGCCTGAAACTCTTTCAGGCAGTGTTTGCCCAGCGCTGGGAGCGTGTGGGGGAGTACTTTTGTGAACTGGCCATGTAATCACCATGTCGAACACCTTGGGGGCGTGCTCTGGACATGCCGATGTTGGTATTCGCACGTTCTTGTGTTCACCATGTCGAACACTTTTGTGAAACCTTGTCAACAAGAGTAACATCTAGCTCACTTTGCGTTATTCTTGTGTTCCTTGTTCTTGATAGTTGTGCGAGGCAACATATAGCACCTTTGGCGAACTGTCGAACACCTTTGGGGGCGCGCTCTGGACACGCCCGATTGTGGCATTCGCAAATGGCACTGCTCTGTTGATTTTTTCTTAAGTTGAAACCTTGTCAACTAGGTAGAGGCTTATAAAAGATGTCATCTATAGACAATGATTTACTTCTTTATTTACCAAGTGGTAAATAAAGTGCCATTTGTCACTATAAAAGATGTCATCTATTGAAGCATTTTTTGTTTGAATGTATCTAGACCTTGTTTATCAATTGGAGTTGTTAGTATATGACAAAGTAAGAACATGTGCACTGGTTTTTTCATTTTTTGATTTTTTTTGAATTTTTTATGCTTATTTTAAAATCGGTCAAACCCAAGTTTGACCAACATTTAAACAAGTTTGAACTCATTTGAAAGTGTGCACATGAAATAAGTTTAAGACATGAACATGAACAAGTTTAATACATGAACATGAAATATATTTTGAATGTTTTTGAATTAGTTATGCTAAACCGCAAGTGCACAAGTTTTTTTTAGTTTTGTTTTTGAATATGTCAAACACGCATTGGCCACGGCCCAAATGGTGTTTTTTTTTCTATTCTCACCGCCTCGCCACGGCCGAACGGCACGGCCCAACCAACTAAGGCCCAAACGCCTCTCCACGGCCCAATGCCACGCCTTCTTATCCACCCAAAGGTGTCGTGCCCTAGCTATTTTTCCCCACTCACTCGCCGCTCCCACTGTCGCCGCCGCTCCCACTTGCTCGCCGCCGGCGACCAATCCACCTCCAGCTGCAGATCCAGCACCGCGTAGCCACAATGTTTAGGAGGGGGGTTCAAACGCGGGCCGCGGTGGCCATTCCGGTGGCGGTAACCGCTCCGACGAGGAGCGGAAGGAGCGAAAGAAGCGGCCGGCGCGGAGCCGAAGCCGGAGCCTGAGCCGGACGATTTACCGGCGGAGGAGGACGACGAAGAGTTCGTCCTTCCGGACGATTTGCCGCCGATTCCGCCGGGCGGGTGCCGCGTCACGCGCGGCGGCCGCACCGGCACCTGCAGCTTCCGCGTCCTCCTCGACGTCGTGTTGCCAGCATGGAAGAGGGTGGACGACGCCGACGCCGAGCTGGCCGCTGCGGAGGAGGCGTTCAAGGCCGGCGAGGAGGGCGCCGAGCAGCGCTTTCGTGTGGCGGTGGACGCGCGGGAGGTCGCCGTGGCCGTCCTCCGCATCGTAGAGCAGGAGGACCTCGGCGTCGATCCGTAGATTGACGACACCGCCGCCGCACCATCGCCGCCAACCGAAGGGCAAATTTTTTAGTTTTTATATTTTGTTATTATTAGAAGTACTATGTAAAATGGCCGTTTGTGGCCCACCCCCCTAAATATGAATGAAAATGGCTTGTGTGAAACTATTTTGCTATTTTGTACTGGTCGGAAAACTCACCAACGACGTCGCTGTCCATTCAAAAACATTCAAAATGTTGTTCAAACTTGTGCACTTGTTTAAAAGATGATGCACAAGAATTTGCACGAAAAATCCTTCACAAATTGAACAACCTCAACTGAGGTTGCATAGAGTTCGAAGGAGAGAGTAGAGTGTTTGGGGTTTTCAAAATGCAAAATATGGGAAACCTCACCCTAGCTTCATTTTGGAGTGACTAAGAAGGATCCAAGCTTGGTTTTTCATTTTCATGTTTGAAACTTGTTTAAATCTTGGTCAAACTTAGGTTTGACCGAATTCAAAATAATCATAAAATATTCAAAAAACATCAAAAAAATGAAAAACCAGTGCACATGTTCTTAGTTTGTCATATACTAACAACTCCAATTGATAAACAAGGTCTAGATACATTCAAACAAAATATGCTTGAATGTGGTGTGAAATCTCAAATCTCAAACTATGAACTCTCATGTGTGAAGAGATGTGGTTTTGGATTTGCAACATGAAATTTTCCAAAAACTCACCAAAACTTCATTTTGGAGTGACTAAAAGGATCCAGGCTTAGTTTTTCATTTTCATGTTTTAAACTTGTTTAAATGTTGGTCAAACTTAGTTTTGACCGATTTCAAAATAAGCATAAAAATTCAAAAAACATAAAAAAAAATAGAAAACCTGTGCACATAGTCTTAGTATGTCATATACTAACAACTCAATTGATAAACAAGGTCAGATATATTCAAACAAAAATGCACATAACCAATGTGATATCTCATACTTTGTCGTATGAAATCAAGAGTGAAGTGAGGTGGTTTTGGATTTGCAACATGAAATTTTCCAAAAAACTCACCAAAATTTCATTTGGAGTGACTAAGAAGGATCCAGGCTTACTTTTTCATTTTCATGTTTTGAACTTGTTTAAATGTTGGTCAAAGTTAGGTTTGACCAAATTTGAAATGAGCATAAAAAATTCAAACAACTTCAAAAAATGAAAAAAAACCAGCCCACATAGTCTTAGTATGTCATATACTAACCATTCAAGTTGATAAACAAGGTCAGCATATATTCAAACGAAGAAATGCACATAACCAATGTGATATCTCATACTTTGTCGTATGAAATCAAGAGTGAAGTGAGGTGGTTTTGGATTTGCAACATGAAATTTTCCAAAAATCTCACCAAAGCTTCATTTTGGAGTGACTAAGAAGGATCCAGGCTTAGTTTTTCATTTTCATGTTTTAAACTTGTTTAAATCAAAATAAGCATACAAAATTCAAAAAACATAAAAAAAATGGAAAACCTGTGCACATAGTCTTAGTATGTCATATACTAACAACTCAAGTTGATAAACAAGGTCAGCATATATTCAAACGAAGAAATGCACATAACCAATGTGATATCTCATACTTCGTCGTTTGAAATCAAGAGTGAAGTGAGGTGGTTTTGGATTTGCAACATGAAATTTTCCAAAAAAAAACTCACCAAAGCTTCATTCTGGAGTGACTAAGAAGGATCCAGGCTTACTTTTTCATTTTCATGTTTTGAACTTGTTTAAATGTTGGTCAAAGTTAGGTTTGACCAAATTTGAAATGAGCATAAAAAATTCAAACAACTTCAAAAAAATGAAAAAACCAGCCCACATAGTCTTAGTATGTCATATACTAACCATTCAAGTTGATAAACAAGGTCAGCATATATTCAAACGAAGAAATGCACATAACCAATGTGATATCTCATACTTTGTCGTATGAAATCAAGAGTGAAGTGAGGTGGTTTTGGATTTGCAACCTGAAATTTTCCAAAAAACTCACCAAAGCTTCATTCTGGAGTGACTAAGAAGGATCCAGGCTTACTTTTTCATTTTCATGTTTTGAACTTGTTTAAATGTTGGTCAAAGTTAGGTTTTGACCAAATTTGAAATGAGCAAAAAAAAATTCAAAAAATGAAAAAACCAGCCCACATAGTCTTCTTATATACATAATAGATTTGTAGAACAGTTATTTGGCTGATTTAGACAAGGTCGAAAATAGCTTGCTTAGAAATGAGGTCGTTTACCCTACCTTTGGAGCTCCTTTTTAGCACTTTTTTCATGAAGGCTCGGATTGACGACCAAGTTAGAACAAACAAGTTTATAGTTTGGAAATCATTTCAAATTGTGTTCTATCTATATAGTGTCATCCCCCATGCTTACAATTTGGGGTGTATTTTTGTTAGATGGAGGGTTGTAACTATTACCTCCTAATGGTGGTAGATTTGTCGCAAACATGGGCATAGCCTAGTGGCAAGGGTTGATGCCTCCCTTTGCCCACCCAAGTTCGAGTCCCCATGCTCACAATTTGGGTGTTGCATTTCCTGTTCTAGTCCAGTAGCTCAGTGGGTCGGGCATCTCACTATTATAATAGTGAGTTGTCCCATCCATCGAGATATTGCACTGGGACAAATTTTTTGAATTTTTTTGAAATCTTGATTTTTTTGTCTTGTCAAAATTCAAATGAGCTCTAAAGGTAGGGTAAACAGCTCCATTCCTAAGCAAGTGTTTTTTTCACCTTGTCTTAATCAGCCAAAACAAACTCCTAGATTTGTTTTCTATCTATATAGTGTCATTCTGAAGTCTCACTATTTTTTGAATTAATCTTCATCTAATTTATTTTCTTTTGAATAATAATGGTTTATTTGCAAAAAAAAAAAAAAACTCAAGTTTAAAAATGAAAATGAAAAACTAAGCTCAAATATATCTTAGTCGGTTTCATGTTTTTATGGTAAGTGTTCGAGGGCATAGTTTTTTTTCAGACACGCATAAGATAAGGGCCAACCAAATAACGGGCCTGTTATTTCATTTCACGGCCCACCTCCCGTTCACTTTCCCATGCCACGGCCCACCGTCTTTTTTCCCGACCGCCCCCGTTCCCCTTTTTATCCACTCAGATGTGTCGTACCCTAGCTATTTTGCACCATTTCAGATCTGCGCCGCTCCCCACACTCACTCGCCGCCGGCGACCAAAGCCACGTGAAACCGCCGCCGCTACCTACAGATCCAGCGCCACCGCACGAAGATGATGAGGCGTGGGGGTTCCGCGGGTTCCAGCTCCCGCGGTGGCCATTCCGGCGCTGGAAATCGCTCCGACGAGGACCGGAAGGCGCAGAAGCGGCCAGCTGACCCCGAACGCGCGAGGCGGGTTCATTCCGACGTCGGTCGGAAGCGCGGCGCGTACAAGTGGCTCAACATGGGCCTAACGCCGCCGGCAGCGTACGCCCGTCGTGAGGTGAAGGAGTATGACCGCAGCGTGGCGGCGCGCAGCCGCCGCTACGAGCACGGGAGCTCCTCCGGCGCGGGGAGCTCCCGCATGGCGGCACGGGCGCCACAGCTGCCACCGCCGAAGAGGGAGGAGGAGCAGGAGCAGCAGGACCGCCCACCGCACCGCGGCCTGCTGCCCGGGGACTTCACCGCCGACGAGGACCTGGACTGGATCACCGAGGAGGTGATCCAGCGTAGCAAGCAGCAGCAGCAGCAGGACGTCGAGGTGCGCCGTCAAGAACGGGAGGAGCTCAACGAACTCCGCCTCCAGAGCGCTATCGACGCTTCCCTCCACCCCATCATCGAGGTCAGCTCGGACTCCGACTCCGAGTTCGACTGGTCCGACTGAGCGGCGCCGCCGCCTCGTCGCCGCCGCACCCCCGGGGCTCCGGACGCCCAATTTTGGATCTGCGTTTAGGGGTAGAGCAGCGTCGACGCCCAATTAGCTAGGCTAACTATGTAATCGGGCTTGTGCCCGCGTGTGTGGCTTTTGATCCGATGATCGCCACGAACAACTAAGCTATGTAATATATCCAATTTCAGTTTATGTTTAGTTACATTTCATGAATTCTGCACATTTCAGTTCCGCTTAATGATTCAGTTCAGAAATTGCGCAAATGAATCTTCAGTTCAGTTCAAAAAGGCTCGTCGGAGTTGCCGCGCTTCGTCGCCGGAGAAGAAGAAGAAATGGCAAGGGAGGATGCGCGCGCAGGGGAGGAGGATATAACGGTCGTCGTTGCTGTGTGGGTCCCATCTTATGCAAGCTGACATGGATAAGTTGTGGGTCCCACCCGTCGGCTCCCCATAATCCTAACTAACAGACTGCGCTGAAGGGCCAAGTCGCAGCAGAGCAATTTGTGCTCACAGGGATGTCGTAGCAGAGCAATTCCTGCCAACGACGTCGCTGCCCATCAATTGCCGTGAAAAAACGTCGCATAGGAGCTATTGACCCCGTCGATATTGAGGACGACCTGATCTGTCTCCAGTTGATCGCCGACATAAAGGCGCTCTGCCAACTTGATCGCCTCTGGTTTCGCCATTGCGTCGAGCATTACGCCGAAAGAGACAGGGGGTGTCAGAATACTATCCGATGATTTTTCTTTTTGCATAATACTCATGCCGCCGTGTCTCCCGCCACCCTGTCAAACCAAATTTCGTCCAGCTATCACATCAACGAAATACAATACAAATATGAGCAGAGTACACCATACTAACCGAATTAAACCTTCTTTGTGACCATATTTAGGATATGTTAAAGTGATCTGGTGACCAAAGTGAGACAGAGAGTGAAGTTAATGTACTATAGATGATTTTTTCTCATTTTTTTTTCAATTGAAGGTGGAATGGGGTGGCTTCGCTCCTTGTTTCTCAATAAAAAATTCTTATTAGTTCAGCCGTGCCAAGAATTACCAAGCGCGCTTGATACAAAACTAAGTATCAACGCTATGAACTGTAATGGTTGAGAATTAACCCGTGGTTGGATGATTAAGAGAGTGGTTATACCCCAAACCATTATAGTTTAAACCTCATATTTGACTAGTGCGAGGCGACGTTTCCGTCGACTGTGAAGGCAGGACTTCGTCAATTTTCGATCTGCTAGCTCAGTTTTTCGAAGGTGCTCGTAGAGGCACGATGTGTATGTGCGTTAATATAGGTAGGTGTATGCGCGTGTATATGAATATATTTCGTAAAGAAAAAAAAACGTTGATCGAGACTCCTTATACGGTTGATCGCCGGACCTTTGCGCAATGTATTGAAACGGAAATGCAAATAAGAAAACAGGATAATATCCCGATTAACCCGTGCGTGATATACTGCTCGCACGTCAAATCCCGTGTAAACTGCACGATGATTGGACGACCCTACGAGTAGGTATATATAAGCACGAGCAGGCGGCGGCGCCGCAACCCCCCAAATCTAGGGCAGAACACCCAACGCAATATCATGTTTCGATCGGGCGTCAAGGAGGATGTGGCAGCCGGCGAGCTCATCACGATCAAGGTGCAGGACATCGACAGGTTCAGGGTCAGCTACACCATGCGGAAGACCGACAAGCTGCAGGCCCTCATCGACTTCTACTACGCTAGCGTGCCCACTGCTACTCGTGGCTCAGGCCGGTTCCTCTTCGACGGCTTGCGGATGCAAGGCTGGAAGACACCGGCTTTACTTCAACATGGACGACGGCGACGAGGACGGCGAGCTTATGCTTATTGTAATCATGTCTACAGTATTGAGGGTTGACAGTACGAAAGCTTCGTGTTCCAATATAATGTATCCGCGCGTAGTAACATCTATACTCGATCTTATGTAGTTGATCATACATTTTCACCATGATTACTCACTTTGTAGTTTGTACTGTCGTTATTAAACTTTTTCACCATAACTTCTCAACTTTGTACTACCATCATTGATTCCTTGATGTTTTAAATCAAATTGATTAGATCTTGATGAGAACACATGCCGAAGGCGTGTCGCACCGGTCAGTTGATCATACCTTTACAATTTGCCTCAGCTCCTAAGTATGAGCCCTCAAGGCCTAAACACCATTTTTTGCCAAAGCACACAAGAGAGCTGTGCCGGTTTCATTTATTGAACAAAATCTCTGCTACCTAACTATTTATAAAATCGAAAAAATGGTAGTGTTCCGTTTGCTGTCTGTTATAAATGATAGGCAATAAAACGATAAACAAAAAGCAAGATCAACACATGGGGACATGAGATTTTAACTTGGAAAACCCTTCCAAGGAGGAGGAGAAAAAACCACATGCCAGCAAACCTTCACTATATCGGGAGAGGTTACAAACGCCGGAGATTTATAACTTGCGACTTATCCCCACCGATGGCTTAAAAGATGTATTTATAGCAAAATCATATATTTTTCCTAGGCTTCGTGTTGTCTTTGAGGCTCCATCATCCCATATGGTTGTCTTTGTTTACGATTTACTACTAGTTGTAGTTTTTTTTTTTGAGATTTAGTTGTAGTTTTTTTATTGATACACATTTGTTCTAAATAAATACTTGTGTGCTCGTTCTTTTTCCAAGCATGACATTTGGCATCACTGAACTTTGTCGCAAGTATCTTGCCAGCTCTTGCAAAGTAACATCATCACCAAAATGAAAAAAAAAAACTGAAACAGGGTAAAACCATACCGTTTATCTTTCGGTCTATTTGGTATTGCGCTCGGCTTTGTCTCAAGGAGCATCTACACAGACAGTGGGAGTTACTAGGAGCTAGTGACGAGGGCTCTCGATTGCTATGCGGTGTCTTGTTCTTGTCGCTCGGGGTGCGGTAGGTTGATCTGAACTTGTTCGTGCTCGGATCGTGAGGCAAGTAGCTCTTGTTGTTGCAAATCTAACCCAACATGTTATGCATGCGTAGGCCACGCCAAAGCCCTTGAGCAACACGCTCCTCTTGAAGGTGTTTCCCATCCTCTTTATGGTTCTCCAGGAGAAAACTCCAATCCCGTCGGATCAAGCCGATGATTCGGTACCACAACCATCGTGAAGGTCTCGCCTTGGAGTCCACCATCTTCAAATGAGGGTTGTGTGGTGGCAACAGTCATGATGTTTGACAGATGCTAAGTAGTTGTTGGATCTTTTCCCCCTTTGTTGGTGTCCTCGGGTTTTGCTATCGCTAATTCTGTCGAATTCCATCGGCATTTGCTTCGTTGTTCTTTGCCTAGTTTTGTGTGCATGCATGCGGTTTTGATTCGTAAGATGACTTCACCATTGTGCACCTTTCCAAGATACCTCTCTATCATTCGATCGCAACAAAAATTATCGATCCAAACACCATGGAAACCACGTCTCATGGGACGATCAGTCTCCCTCGAACTTCCTCTTTTTCCATTTGACGGTTTGACCATGTGCACCTTATCTTATTTGTTTCCTTAGTTTCGTCTCTCCAAACACCATACGAGAGAGAGAGGAATACCAAAAGTTGAAGGATGGATCAAGGTCAAGTGATGGCGAAGACGACCACCGCCTGAGCAAGAGACAACGTAGTCGGCCGCCATGGCACTGAAAGCCTGCGCCCAGCCCGAGGCAACGCTCAACGCAGAGTCGTCGGCACCGATTGAGGCCGAGGAAGGAACTTAGGAGTGGGAGTGGGGGCCATGAAAGCGCCGGAGATGATTTGGTGCCATCACTACGGGAAAGACTGAAGACGCCGACGGCCAGGACCTACGCCGACGGCCAAATGTCGGGGCCGTCGGCGTAGACCCCGACCAGGCCAGCCTAGATCTTTCCTTTTTTTTTTAGCTACGCCGACGGCATGACGTCGGCCTCTCTTTTTTTTTCGAGATACGCCGACGGCATGCCGTCGGCCTAGCTCTGTTTTTTTACTTACTCACCGGTTTGAGCATAACTTTTGCATTGGAACTCGGATTTCGATGTTCTTTAGCTCGTTTCGAAGAGGAGAAGTAGATCTACATCATCATACACATTGTTCAAACTATATTCTTCAAAAAAATTCCATGAGCAAGGACAAAAATTCCATGTTCAAACTAGGGTTTCGCCGAAGAGGGGCTCCGGAGCGTCGGAATCCAACCAAAAGTTAGGTGGTGCCATACCAAGTGGGTACAAGTGTGTTTTGGGTTGTAGATGTCCAAGATTCCACTCCGGGATGTTAGCGGCTTCACCATCATCAGTTTCTCTCTAGTGAGTTTCTGGACTTACAGCTGGAAACTCCCACTTCGGTTGAATTTGAGAGAATCTTGTGAAGAGTTGGGGTATAACTTTGTTTTGGGACTTCCTAGGGTCCACCCTAACACAACCAAGCAAATAGTGGCACTTTTCTACCCCATTTTGATGCCGGTACCGGCTGTAGTCATATAAGCCTGGTTTTTCTCTAGCGGGGCTAGGTTTTCTCCGGAGAGGGGTTCTGGAGCGTCAGGATCCCACCACAAGCTAGGGGGTGCCAAACCATGTGTGTACAAGTGTGTTATGGGTTTTGGATGGCAAAGATTGCACTCCGGGGTGTGACCTGCTTCACCGGCATCCACTTCTCTCTAGGGAGTTTCATGACTTATAGCCTGAAAGTCCCAGATCGGACAAACATGAGAAAATCTTGTCAAGAGTTGGGTTATACCTTTTTCTTGTGACTTCCTAGGGCCTAGCCTAACACAACCAAGCAACTAGTTACACTTTGCTACCCTATTTTGACGTCGGTACCGGCTTTAGTCGTATAAGTCTGGTTTTTCTCCAATAGGGCTAGGGTTTCACCGAAGAGGGGCTCCGAAGCGTCGGGATCCCACCACAAGCTAGGGGGTGCCATACCATTTGTGTACAAGTGTGCTATGGGTTTTTGATGGCAAAGATTGCAGTCCGGGGTGTGAGCTGCTTCACCGGCATCCACTTCTCTCTAGGGAGTTTCATGACTTATAGCTTGAAAGTCCCAAATCGGACAAACATGAGGAAATCTTGTCAAGAGTTGGGTTATACCTTTGTCTTGTGACTTCCTAGGGCCTAGCCTAACACAACCAAGCAACTAGTTACACTTTGCTACCCCATTTTGACGTCGGTACCGGCTTTAGTCGTATAAGTCTGGTTTTTCTCCAGTGGGGCTAGGGTTTCACCGGAGAGGGGCTCCGGAGCATCGGGATCCCACCACAAGCTAGAGGGTGCCATACCATGTGTGTACAAGTGTGCTATGGGTTTTTCATGGCAAAGATTGCACTCCGGGGTGTGACCTGCTTCACCGGCATCCACTTCTCTCTAGGGAGTTTCATGACTTATAGCCTGAAAGTCCCAGATCGGACAAACATGAGGGAATCTTGTCAAGAGTTGGGTTATACCTTTGTCTTGTGACTTCCTAGGGCCTAGCCTAACACAACCAAGCAACTAGTTACATTTTTCTACCCCATTTTGACGCCGGTACCGGCTTTCTCTCATTTCTTTTTATTTGTCAAATTTGTCAAGAGTTGGGTTATGGATGATATGGATGTCAAATTTGGGTTTCTCTCATTTTTCTAATTGATTTAGACATATTATTTGTCAAATTTCGATTTACGGATTTGTAGATATGAATTATTCAATATTAAATGGAAAAAGGCAAATAAGTTAATTATTATTTGAATTCAAGAATATTTTAATTCAAGATTATTATTAATGATTCATGTCTTTTTATTTAAATAATTATTTGGATTCATAAAATAAAGGTGTATAACATCATAATCCATGGGTTAATAGGATTGATAGGATACTATTGTTAGTAAAGCATCTGTTGTTTCTAGGTAGCTCATAGGGAAGGAACTAAGAAGTTAAGCGTGCTGGGGCTGGAGTAGTCTGAGAATGGGTGACCTGTTAGTAGAAGCGAGTAATTAAGATTGGAATTAAGAATGCTTAGAGATAAATGTGTCTCTAGTGCGATTAAGTGGTTAAACAATTCAAAAACAAATTGGGAAAAAAATTTGAATTTTTTTTTAAACAAAATTCTGCCAATTCATAGGCGGAGGACTCATGGCGGCATTCGCTTATTGATTGCATGATGGCGCGCTGCGTTTGGTCCCTATCAGACGAGGGAATGGTGGAGCACATGTGCCAGGTACAGGAGCCGGAGGCAAGGGGCTGGCTGTTCACCATGATCGATACTCTCCCTCATGGACAGCCGACTCGCATGTGTGTGACCTTGTGGGAAATATGGCATGCTAGGCGTAAGGCAATCCAGGAGAACATCTTCCAAAGTCCGCTTAGCACACACAGCTTCGTGGAGAATTTCATAGCGGAGCTCGACCAAGTTCAGACTTTGAACAAGGTAGAGAAGAAGCCAGCTGCTCCTTTTGCTGATCGCCCTCGGTGGATTGCGCCACCGCCGGGTGTTGTCAAGATCAATGTGGATGCAGGGGTGGCGAGGAGCCGGGCGGCTGGGTCAGTAGCAGCCGTGGCGAGATCGGATACAGGCGATTTTTTGGGTGCGTCTGCTGACCTCTATGATGGCATTGCCGATCCGGAAATTTTGGAGGCAATGGCAATTCGAGAAGGAGTAAACCTGGCAAAAGACCTGAATTTTTCCAAGTTCAGGTTAGCAAGTGATTGTTTGTCGGTTGTCAAGGCAATGACAGAGGAAAACCTGGGTAGCTATAGTCATGTTTTTTTGAAGGAGATCAAGAATGGCTTAGCTTTGTTTACGGATGCTTCAGTTGGTTTTGAGAGTCGAGTGTCTAGTAAAGAACCACATAATCTAGCTAGGCTAGTGCTTTCGTCGCCGGTAGGGCGACATGTGTGTGGTTTCTGACTCCGCCTGATGGCGTTTGTACTCCCCGCTTTTTGACAGTTTAAATAAAGAGTAGGAAGGTTCTCAAAAAAATCAATTTAAAAAACATAATACAAATTATATATTATAAATAATATATCGTTATAAACTTTAGAGGTTCTATTTTCAATGGGATTAGTTTTGTATTATATAATTCAGATTAAAATAAGAAAATTGGCGACCTATGTATTATATTATAAAATAAGAAAATTGGGGGCCTAGAAATACAGTCCAATCATATCATACGGCAGTCTCAAAATTCTTTAAAAGGCTCCAATAAGTCGGGTTTCAATAAAAATTTGTCGCACTTGGCGCAACAAATATATGTACGACACCAATGCCTGATGTTACAAAGTTATACAAATATCGTGGTTGAAAAACCTGTCCATCATAAGTTTGAATGTTTGGCGGTTAAAAAAAATCAA
The DNA here is from genome assembly GCA_947311845.1 of Poa pratensis. Lineage (NCBI taxonomy): Eukaryota > Viridiplantae > Streptophyta > Magnoliopsida > Poales > Poaceae > Poa > Poa pratensis. The sequence goes on from CAMZMU010000102.1 coordinate 13,416,885, forward strand.
GTTGGCCAAGAATTCGAAAACGGTTTGTTTGAGCAAAACTTTTTTGTAAGGTCATTTCGTCGCTATTGTGCCTCAAAACACATATAATATAAAGCAAGCGCTTTCCAAGACTTAGGTTGTGCCAAAAATATGACAACTATATGTCGACTATGTTATATAAAATTGGTATCAATAGATTCGTATTGAAAAACATGTTCTAATCTTTTTCTATCAAGTTATCATCATATGTTAGGACTAATTTTTTATCAAACTAATAAAATCTTAAAAAGCGTGCATTTTAAAGGAACGGCGGGAGTACTAAAAGCACTATACCTAGTCAAAGTCGGTGTCGTCTGGAAAATAAGCAAAAACATCGTGCCATACTGTTCCTAGGGTGCTGCGGATAAACATGACAGAGAGACAAAAAAATAATCCTTTTTAGAACGGAGGAAGTACATGACAGAGAGATGAACATGATAACAGCCTATCCTAGGGTGCTGCGGATGAGGCGCACGACTCGCACCAGGAGGTTAAGCTGACCGTTGCGTCGTCGTAGGAGCGCAGAGGCCGACGTGCCATTCCAACAGGTTGATTCAAATTCTGCACCAACCCTTCCGTGGATGCAGGAATCGTGATCCCTCCCGTAAGTGATCCAGCCCTATATAAGCGGCCGTGCATCATCCATTTCTACACACCGGAACAACAACTCCAGATCTCCAGTCCACACAGAAAGTCATACCGCATACGCAGTGAGGCGCAGAGCTGAGCCAATGTCGTCGCCGTCGAGGAAAGAGGCGGAGGACTCGAAGGCGGCGGTGCGGCCGCTACCCCGGATGGTGACGCTCAAGGTGGTGAGCCAGGAACATGTGGTCAAACACACCATGAAGACGACCGACAAGCTTCAGGTCCTCATGGATGTGTGGTATCACAAGGTGCCCGAAACAAAAGGTATGGCGGAGCTAGCAATCTGGCGAGGTCTGGCTTGTGCCACACCTAAATCCGTATATTTGCATAGTATGTATGCGTAGCTGTGCATAGATTAGTTAATTTTGTCTAGTACATGTTCATTCCGCCACACCTATATTTTGATTTTCCCTCCGCTACTAGGTCTCTTCATGTACGATGGCTGCCTGTTTCGCGCCGATAAGACCCCTGAGGACCTCGGGATGGAGGACGGGGATGCGGTCGACTTCTTTGACCATGTGATCGGTGGAGCGCTGGTCGCCGGATGGGCGTCGGCTTAGGACGCACCTATTCGCCGGGATATTAGATGTCCGCTGCTAGGCCAAACTGTTATGGCTCCTGTGTGGCATTTAGATATCCAGTGCTGTTGTTAGGTGACTATTTTCTGCTTGAGCGGTTCAGAAATTTGTTCCTGCGATTAGTTTTCCTCCTCTACTATCCTTCCTGTGTTGCATTTAGATATCCATTGCTGTTTGTACTGCGTGAGAGGTTCAGAAATCTGTTCCTGGGATTCTATTATCCTTCCTATGTAATCCGTATTTCGCTATATATTTGAACCAAGGTTTGTTTATGGTGAGTTCTTTCAATGAAAACCCATGTTCCGCTGTCTGATATCATTCTGTTCTTATTTCTCTGAATCAAAACCAGTAGCAGTAGCACTTACCATGGTATTGGTACGGTACAGGGGCCGGGGGAGGAGCTCACTGGCCACCGATCGGCCTGCATCACCTCGCTTGTCTCCTTGCCCTTCTAGCCGGCTGTTTTTTTAATGTCAATTTTGATTTTCGAGGGTTTCTAGTCTCTGTCTCTCTGAATCTGATGGCCGCCACGGCACTATGTTCCCCTCTCTTCTTCCCCTCACACGTCTCACCAATCTATTATCGTTCTCATCTATTTATTCACATATTTGAACAATTGTGTACATGGTGAGATCATTGAATCAAAACAAGTGTTTGATATGGTCTTGCTTTCATCTATCATTGATTTCTGATTGCTTACTGATGGAACTCAACCGGCGTCTACAACCAGCAGGTTTCTTCAGATGCTCAGCTCCACGAGAGAAATCAGGACGAATCTCGGTTTCAGTATGTGTCAAAGTTTTATATGACGCCAACTTTATGTTTCTTGTTAACATGTAACTGAAATTTCTGTTCCTCGGAAATGCTTGGGCAGAAAAAAAAAATTAAAAGAGTGCAATTCTAGGGTTAAAATTGTGCAATTAGGTAAATTTTTTCGAGGAAAAGGAACCACAAAACGGAAGGGGCTCCCAATTTGAATTAAGAAATTGGATGATGTCCAAAACGGATCCAAGTCTTTACATGCTCCCGAGAAAACTTTGAGAAACAACAGTACAACGACTGCTAGTTTAAAAAACCAGACGCTCTGGAACTTGACATACTGTCACGCAACTACACACAAAGCAACCAGATTAAGACACGGCAACACGACGAGTTCATAGTTTTCTGTCTAACACAGACTTCATCTACCGCAGGGCAGGCACACAGCAACATCAGACAAGAGAGTAAGCGCCGGGTGAAGCCAAAGTCACAGGTCAATCCTTCGACTGACTGGATTCCACCCATGTCTATGTCCGAAGATCTCCTGCGCCACCCGAGCCAGCACCTGCAGTAACATTCATCGAAGCCTGTTTTTCTTGAGTTTCGCCCAAGTACGTAGAAAATGACACATGAAAAACACGACTTTAGTTGGATCCCCAGGCCTGATTCTTTGATATCCTAGTTTTCCAAACAGCCCAGATAATAGCTACTGCACCAATCATTAAGGATTTTCTATCTCCACCAGAAAAAGGAGCAAACCAATTATTGTACAAATCAGGAAGACTAACCGGAACGTGATTAATCCCCATGATGATACTAGCTACATTCCAAATAAATTTTGAGCACAGAAAGAATAGATGTTCAGTCATTTCATGATAATCAGAAAATCCACATAATTCTACCTTTTTCCACCCCTTTTGTTAGGGTTTTCTTTGGTCAGGATTCTCTTCATAATCAAAATCCAACAAATAACCTTGATCCTTAGAGGCAGCTTAAGACCCCCCATAATTTCTTAGGGAAAAGTTACCCTTTTAGCAGCAAGGTAAGTATATAAAGACTGACCAAAAGACGGATGCATCTGCGGCTTTAATCCCGCTTGTGATATCTGGTACAGATGGGCTCCGCAATTAACGGAGTGCCGTTGGAGGCGACGGGAGGGCGATTCTGGGTCTTCGCCGGCGATCTTGCCGGTGAGACGCCGGATTCTCTAGAGAGCGACGGAGAAGACGGAGCAGATGGCCACGAGGAGGAGGGCGAGGTCGGGCGCACGGACACCATGCGGTATCTGTGCCGAACGCCGTCGCCGTGCTCGGAGAAGACAATGGAGGAACGGCCATCCAGAGGAGACAAGCGCATCGTCAAGAGAGAGGCGCAAAGGTACGCGAGTCTTGCACTACAGGTCTCGCCGGTCTGTTCGCCGGACACAGGTTCCGTTCTCAGTCGACTGCGATCGGCTCGAGTACCGTTTGGGCGATCGATGCAAATCAAGCTGCCGGTTCTTCCACCCTCTGTAGTGATCGATGACGGCTCTGGAGTGTGGTTGAAGGTGCAGCGCCGCCGTGGTCGACGTTTCGGTGAAGTGTCGCCGGTGACGAAGAAGACGACCATGAATAGTGGATCCAGGAATTCAAAATTCAAAAAAAACATCAGAGGCTTTGCGGGCCGCAAAACTGATGATGCTGGGCCGCGACCCAACAAGTCCGAAGTCGAGGCGCGATCGAACGTACCGAAAGGCAGGATCGTTTTGCCTCAAAAGCACGGATTGCGTACTGTGCTAGGGTTTAACAGAAAAATCATCCCGCCGTCTAGAGGCGCTGCCGCGAAGGCGATGGCGAGCAATGGCGGCGGGCGAGGCGGTGGTTTCGACGGTCGTGGCTTCGGGCCTGGTCGAGGCAATGAAGGGGGAAACTTCCCCGGGCATGGCTATGGCGGACCACCTCGCGGAGGTCCTGCAGGTCGCGGCAACAATGTTACTGGGGCTGCGAGTGGGTTCGGTGGTCATGCGGATCATCGGCAGCACAACTACGAGATAGGCAGCTCGAGTGGAACGGCAGGCCAACCGGATCATCGGCAACCGAGTTTCGAAGAGAGGAATAGAGGGGGTTAGCATCCGCGAGGTCCAAGGGCAGGGTCGGGTGTCGTGGATCCAGTGCCAGGTCTCTCGGAGGAGATGCTTGCAAGGGTTGTGCTGCAAGTTACTGAGCCGCTGGCGACAAAGGGGGCACAGCCAGGGGCAGCTGTCCAGCGTTATGTGCCGGTTTCGTCGAGTGCAGCGACAGCGGGGGAGCGCCCAAATAGGTCCAGACCCAAGATGTAACAGGGGGATCGGCTACTGTTGCGGCAGGAGTAGCTGAGGCTGCTGTGCCAAAGAAAGCTAAGAAAGCTGATAAAACAAGATGCTACCGTTGTGATGGACCTGGGCATATTGGCAAGGCATGCACAGTTGAGGTATGTGACATTTGTGAGAGCAAGGATCATGAATCGGAGGGGTGTCCGCTTCTTTCTGCACCCAAACCGCAAGTAATCATGCATGGATTAATCAATGATGGTCTTACTTTCTTTGAGCAGCCCACAACTGAGACATATAAGCCTAAGATAGACAATGTGCGCTTGGCTAGGCTGTCGGTATCTGGTGGTGAAATGAGTATTCCACAGATTGTCGTTCAGTTGCAAAGGCTAGTTCCCATGGATCAGTTTCATTGGGATGTTGCTCAAGTGGGTAATAATGTGTTTAAGGTTCCTTTCCCCTCCAGGAGTGATTTGGACAGATTAGAGGTCTTTGGGGCATGCAAAGTTCCAAGCAGCAAGTGTGAAATTACGGTGGTTCCATGGGTTGCGAAGATGGAGCCTATTGAATCGCTCCCAAAGAAGTGGATTAGGGTGTATGGGATTCCAACGAAAGTCACAGGTGATTTTTTATCGTTGTGGAGTTTGGGTTCTCTGTTTGGCAAAACATATAAGGTGGATATGAAATTTACCCGGAAGCATGGGGTGTTGCGCATTTTCGTGGGCTGTGTGGATTACACACTCATTCCTCCTGCCTGGACTCTTTTTGTAAAGGATGGATTCTATCGATTGCGATTCAAGGTAGAGCATCCGGCTGATGAGACAGACATGGAGGATGATCCACCTAAGTCACCACCACCGGGTGACGCTGATGAGGAGGATGATCAGTCACAGAATGGTTCACAACAGGAGGACAAGGATGACAAAGAGATGGAGAATAGTACAAATGACGATATGGTGACTGATGAGGTCTCTAAACCTACAGATGGCAAGGCAACAGAAGGGCAAGCTGGAGCGGGTGGTATGCAAGAATGTCACGCCAGTGCGGGGGTGATCTTCTCTCCTTTGGTACAGAAACAAATCTGGAATGCCAAGCAGGAGCTTCGTGAGCTTGCTGCTGCTTTTGACTCTCGGGTGATCACATATGCTGACCAGGGAATGGATGGAGCTGCTACTCGTTGCTGCGATGAGGAGGTACAGAAATTCAGGTTACTGCTCAAGAGGAAGTACTGATCGAAAAAAGCTGCTCCGGGGTGCGCTCGGAAAGTTCACATGTAAGGGAGGTTCAGGTAGAGGGTGTGGAAACTGAAATACAGAGTCAGGCTGAGGTGTAACATGGACATGGGCGTGGTGATCTGCTGTCTGAAGAAGATGCAGCTTTGTTACAAGATGGGGCGTGTAACCTGCAGGGATGCAAGGCCACGATCTCTTCTGTTATGGGTAGTCTGACTACTGAAACTGGGAGGGCTGAGGCGAGTTGGTGCACACCTATGCGAGCTGCACCATTGCAGCCTGCTATGCCTAACAATCTTTCCGATGGAGGTGTATACATGGACCGCTGGGGGAACCCGTCAACACCATCGAGTGGGTTCGGTTCAGCTGGGCATGCAAATTCTGAGGTCACTCCTCTCGTCGAGGAGATGTTGGCGTTTGGGGGGATGCAACAAATGGATGTGCGGTCCAGTCAGCGGCTGAAGCAACAACTCAATGCGGATAGGCCTATTCTTGAGCGGGCTATGGAGCTGGCTTCTCGCAAGAACGGCAACACTCCTATAGGTACGCCAATTGCATCTAAATTCTCGTTGTGTTCTTTATCTGATTCAGAAATAAAACGTAGAGCAGATAGGCTTGGTATATCACTAGGTAAAACAAATGAACAAGCAGCAGCTTCGATTTTAGGAATTAAATATGTAGAAAGGGAGCGGGAGATTATCTTTCTGCAGAATACTTTACCTCCTGTAGCTGACGATGATGAGTCTAGTTTAGTGTTGAGGAGGGCAAAAAACTTGAGTGAAGATCTGGATGATGAGGAGCCTGAAGGATTTTTAGATCATGCGGATCTTAAAACTCCCAAAGTAACAGGCAAACGTATGCGTAAGAAGAGTAGCTTTTCAAAACGAGATTTGAGACGGAGTGCCAGAATTAGAAATTATCTAAACAATAAAAAATGAGAGGAATGGTTTGGAACTCTGATGGTTTTGGGGATAGCGCTAAACATCTGACAATTAATGAATCTGTTCGGGAACAAAAATTAGATTTCGTGGCCATTGTAGAGACGGGGCGTTCTTCCTTTGCAACCCCTTTTCTAAAATTTTTGGCAGGGGGTATGGATTTTACGTGGTATTGCATTCCCCCCCACGGAAGGTCGGGAGGTATTTTGGTTGGGTTCAATAATGCGAATTTGATCACAACCAATGTACTCACTGGAGACTTTTGCGTTAAGTTCCTTGTGAGGAATAAATTAGATGGGTTTCGTTGGGCATTCGTGGTAGTGTATGGGGCTGCGCAAGAAGAGAAGAAAGCTGATTTCTTGGCAGAGCTAGTTAGAGTTTGTGAAGGAGAAACCTTACCAATGCTGATCGGAGGGGATTTTAACATCATAAGAAGACAAGAAGAGAAGAGTAATTCGAATTTTAAAGCTAGGTGGCCTTTTGTGTTTAATGCAATTATCGAAAGCCTAAGCCTCAAGGAGCTCCGCATGTCAGGGAGACAATATACATGGGCTAGTAGAATGGAGACACCAACTTTTGAGAAGTTGGACCGTTTTTGGCTAGTGTAGAGTGGGAGCAAAAATTCCCGTTGGTATCCGTTCATGCGTTAACGAGAACGGGGTCGGACCACACTCCTCTCTTGTTGGATTCGGGAGAGCAAGCTCATATGGGTAATTCAAGTCATTTCTCTTTTGAACTATCTTGGATGCGTCAAGATGGTTTCTATGAGATGATTAAGAAAGAGTGGACTTCGGTCACATCTGGAAACTCCCCGGTGGACGTATGGCAAAATAAAATAAGACATTTGCGACAATTTTTGAGAGGGTGGGCGAAATCTCTAAGTGGAGAATATAAAAAATTGCGAGATAAACTCTGTTTGCTGATTAATGAATTAGATATTAAGGCCGAAACTGCTCCTCTTTCTGTAGCCGAGCGGGCTGCAAAACAGGACGCAGATGAATGCCTTGCTAAAATCAGAAGAGACGAGGAATCTAAGTGGGCACAACGAGCAAAAGTAAAATACATTCAGGAAGGTGGAAGTAATACGAGATACTTTCATATCATTGCAAATGGTAAACATAGAAAGAAAAAGATTTTTCAGTTAGAACAAGATGAGGGGACAATTGTGGGACAGGAAAACTTAAAAATTTCATTTCCGAATATTATAAAAAATTGTTTGGAGCCCCGATTCAGAATAACTTCTCAATGAATGAGATGGAAAATAGTGATATGCCTCAAATTTCGCATGAGGAGAATATCATTTTAACACAGCCTTTTACGGAGAAGGAGGTGTATGAAGTTATTAACCAAATGGAACATAATAAAGCTCCAGGGCCGGACGGGTTCCCTGCTGAGTTTTACCAAAAGTGTTGGAATATAATCAAAGATGACTTAATGGCAATGTTTTCTCAACTGCGAGAAGGAAACTTGCCACTTTTTAAGCTTAACTTTGGTATAATAACGTTGCTGCCCAAAAAAGAGGATGCGAGTCGCATAGAGCAGTACAGACCCATTTGTCTTTTGAACGTGAGTTTTAAAATTTTCACAAAGGTTGGCACACATAGAGTTACTTCTATTGCTAGTAAGGTGGTGCGGCCCACCCAAACAACATTTTTACCTGGCCGAAATATCTTAGAGGGAGTGGTGGTGTTACATGAGACGATCCACGAACTCCATCGAAAGAAATTGGACGGTGTGCTATTTAAAATAGATTTTGAAAAGGCTTATGACAAGGTGAATTGGTCCTTCCTTCAACAAGTCTTGCGCATGAAAGGCTTCGCACCTCAGTGGTGTGACTGGATTGCTCGCTTTATTCAGGGGGGAGTGTAGGAATACGCGTCAATGACGATATCGGTCATTACTTCCAAACACTAAAAGGATTAAGGCAGGGAGACCCTTTGTCACCACTCCTCTTTAACTTAGTTGCGGATATGTTAGCAATTTTAATTGCTAGAGCAAAGGAGGATGGTCAAGTAGGAGGGTTAATCCCGCATCTTGTAGAGGGAGGTGTATCTATATTACAATATGCAGATGATACTATTTTATTCATGGAACACGACATTGCGAAGGCCGTAAACATGAAACTAATCTTAGCATTCTTTGAACAACTTTCGGGGTTGAAAATTAATTTCCACAAAAGTGAGTTATATTGTTTTGGAAAAGCTAAAGAGAGTCAAGAGGAGTATAGAAACCTATTCGGATGCGAGATTGGTTCTATGCCTTTTAGATACCTGGGGATTCCGATTCATTACAGAAAATTGTTAAATAAAGAATGGAAAAGTGTGGAGGATCGGTTCGAGAAAAAATTAACTTCTTGGGTGGCAAAGATGTTATCATACGGAGACCGTCTTGTGCTAATCAATTCAGTTTTGACAAGTTTACCAATGTTTCTATTTTCCTTCTTTGAAGTACCCAAAGGGGTACGGAAAAGATTGGATTATTATCGATCCAGATTTTTTTGGCAAAGTGATCAACTTAAGCGGAAATATAGGCTTACAAAATGGAATATTGTATGTAGACCGAAGGATCAAGGTGGACTAGGTATTGCGGTCCTAGATATAAAAAACAAATGCCTGTTAAGTAAGTGGTTATACAAGCTACTAAATGAACAAGGAGTGTGGCAAGAACTTCTAAATAATAAGTACTTGGGTGATAAGACGCTATCACAGGTACAAGTTAAACCTTTTGACTCACCCTTCTGGAAAGGGTTGATGAAGGTGAAGAATGAATTCTTTGAGCGTGGAGAATTCAGACTTGGAAATGGAGAGCAAGTTCGGTTTTGGGAGGACCGTTGGTTAGGACAAAATTCATTAGCGAATGAATATCCTAATCTGTTTAGTTTAGCTTCAAACAAAGAAAATACGGTGGCTGATGTCCTTAATTCAGTGCCTATTCATCTACCTTTTAGAAGAACCCTCACAGGAAACAATAGAGCATCTTGGTTTCATCTAATACAAAGGCTAATGCGGGTCAATTTGGTAGATCAGCCAGATGTATTCAAGTGGCGTCTCACAAATAATGGGGTGTTTACGGTTAAATCCTATTATTTGGACTTACTTAATGGACATACACGATATTTGCGTAAATATTTGTGGAAATTAAAGATCCCCTTGAAGATAAAAATATTCCTTTGGTTCCTAAACAGAAAAGAGCTGTTAACAAAAGATAACTTGGTAAAACGACGGTGGAATGGGTGTACGAAATGCGTTTTCTGTAGCTCAAATGAATCCGTTGAACATTTGTTTATCTCATGCGTGTTTGCTAGGGATATTTGGAGGCTAATACATTTTACCTTCAATATCCAACCTCCAACTAGTATTTCGAATCTGTTTGGATCATGGTTGAATGGAATTGACAAGACAACCAAAGCCCGAATTAGAGTTGGTGTTGCGGCCGTACTTTGGGCTATTTGGAACTGTCGAAATGATATTGTCTTTAACAAAAAAAATCTTCTCATTATTTGCAGGTTATCAATATGGCGGCTTATTGGATTCGTTCATGGTCATGCCTCCTCCCTATGGATCAGCGTGGTCTCATGGATGCAGGATGTACCCGAATGCTGACGGTCTTACGGGCTATCTTCTGCCGGGCTGGGTGGCAACATACTAGAAGAATCGATGTTTAGAATTGCGTTTTTTAGGTGGCTTATCTTTGTATCGACTTTAAGTGGTCCATGAACTGTAATCTGTGGCACATTTGCTTTAATAATTGCGGACGGCTGTGTGTATCATTTTGATACAGAGGCCGGGGAGCCGCACCCCCTTTTCTAAAAAAAAAAACCGAAAAAGACCAGATTTAATCAATAACCAGCTCACCCTCTCAGGCGATTCAGTTAAGCAAAAATTGCTGCATATGTCTAGCAGCTTCAGCCACATTTCTTAGGTGAGTTAGATTCACAAAATTTGAGAGAAGTGAAATTAACGAAATCTTATAAAGAATTAGTGCATATGAGACTCAGCTGATAAGTCAGAACTTTTTTCCTGTAAGATTGTTCAACTTACCTGTATCTATCAGTCATCTATTATTATATATGCGAACTTTTTTTTGACTATATCCACCAATCGATCATAATTATTACAGGTAGTAGAATATATGTGTAAGGTGCTCCCTAACACGATGCTTACTAGATTCATCCATTGGAAATCTTCTTGGAGGATACTGAACCTTTAACTCACTAGACTGCTGGCACAGCTGTTTATCACCGTGTCCTCCTCTTCAAACCCATTATCAGTCAAGTTCAAGCGTTCCAAATTCTATGGAAATCTCCCACTCCCACACGGAGTAGATGCACATTGCGCTGCAATTTATGTCCACTCAGTGGCAGCGAATGCCTTACTCGTTTCAACTTCAACTCCCGCGTACAGTAACTGACGCGGCAACCAAAACGCCAGTGCTGATACAGATCGCCGGTCAATTAAACCATGGCCCTTTATAAGCCGAAGCTGATCGCCGCTTAGCAGAATCAGAGCCGAACCCAACGCATACACCAGAGAAGGCACGCAGCCACAAGAACATTCGCACGGCGGCCGGACATGTCGGCGGCGCCGTGCAAGGTGGAGAAGGAAGATGAGGAGGACCGGAAGCCGGTGATCAAGCCCGGCGTGCACGTGACGCTCAAGGTGCAGGACACCGACGGTCACTCCGTCTACCGCACCATGCGGCGGACCGAGAAGCTGCAGGGTCTCATGGACTTCTACTACGCCAGCGTGCCCGCGGTGGCGTACGGCACTGGGCGGTTCCTGTACGACGGCGGCCGGCTGAGCGGCGAGCAGACGCCGGAAGAGCTCGAGATGGGCGACGGCGACGAGGTAGACTTCTTCACCGAGCTGCTGGGCGGCGCATGGGTTGCGTGATCGATGCCTGCGTAGGCGAGTAATGCCGTACGAGTAACTTATTTGCGCTTTTTAAGTATGATGCTGGCTCTTGTCTTGGCAGAGTGACACTCACAGGAAGACGGGCAATCTCCTAGTTTATCTCCAATTCTGCGCAGTTCATGGTCATTAATTTGGTACAAATCTTGCAATGATCCTACATTATCATCGTTAGACGTTACCTCTTTACACTTCACCATATGGTATTTACGTTTAGCCATCGATCCTTCCCAGTAAAACCTCGAGCATTGCGGGTCAAATTTGGCATGGATACCATCTTCCAGCAGAATCAAACCCATCGTGAATATAGGGAGAGGCTGGCAAGGCAGGAGTTAGATAAGATAATTCTTCCCCTGAAGACAAGAACCGATAGATTCAAGGCTCCACCCTCTTACTAAACTTCAGCACAAAATAATTCCACCGATCGATAGTGAGCTTTCTGTGAACAACCAAAGCCCCAAGTACATAAACGGGAACCACGAAAAAAAAACTACATGAACAGGAAAGATCCCAGTTTGCAGTTGTGCATGTTTTGGACGGGCCAAAAAACAGTACTTGCGTACTGCATATTTATAAATTTTCAGGGTTTAAAGGTACAAGGAAGTAAAAACTAGAAACAAAGTACAAGAGGGTTGTACAAGAAGCTTAAAAAAAGCGAAATCAGATGAAACTGTCTACCCATGCTGCAAAATTTCCATAAGCTTTCCTTGTGGCTCTGAATTTCAGAAGCGTCATTTCCTCCTTGAATACCGCACGGCAGTTGTGCATGTTAGAGACCCTTCGATGAAGATCTGGCGCTTGGTTCATGACTATGACCTCACTTTTGTAAAAATTGATCTTAAGGCCCGACTTGTCTTCAAAATGCAAGAGCAAGAACTTCAGGTTGGCGATATCTTGCTCATCGTACTCAATCAGAATAACGTGCGAGATTAGCACGGAATTAGGTGTGGGACCACACCATAGTGTCACTTGCTGAGGATAAGATAGGCGAGAGAGCTTCCACGACAAAGTTGAATAGCAAAGGCGAGAGGGTATCTCCTTAACGCACCCCTCGCACATTTTCCAAGTAAAGGACAATCTCACATTAATCGAGGTGGTCGTATGACCACAAAGACAAGCTGAGAGATCTTGTGCACATAACCATTGTTGAACCATTTCCGATCTAAATCAGTCTCTGCATTTGTTGCATATATACATACCAAAATCACTGATTTCCTTTCTCCCTCTACTGAAATAAATGCACAAGCTCTCCTGGTTCATGTGGTTCAAGAATGTAATCTCCAGTCTTTGCATCTTCTTGATCACTGTATGAATTCTCTAAATCTGTTGGGACTCTATGCAGTGGCCTATAGGACAAATAACTGTTGGCAGTGAGGCCACTAGGAAACGAACCCGTCATCAAAGTTCAAACACTTAATGCTTCCACTGTATTTTACCAACAACAACAGGGAAAATGTATGAGATGATGTTTTCATTGTGATCAAGATACGACATTTGTCTTTCATTGTACCATCTCCCCTGTTAATCACTCTAAGACCATTCTTATATGTTGGGCATACACAAGAACACTTTAATTCTCCCCTCATACTCATAGCCAATCTCTTCAACTAAATTCTCAATCACAGTGGATCTCCTGTCATCAATGTCACAGTAATCACACCAAACTGTGTGACCACACTTACATATTCTCTATGCTTGCATGTTGCAATAAAATAACCATCATGATTAACCTAAACAGAGAACTGATTACTTCAATTTTCTCAACAAACATTGCCAACAAAAAATACAAATTATTTCCTTGTTATCTAAGGCGCGCCTTCTAAAAAAAATTACTGTCTACAGCATTTTCCTTTCCCCAACATGATCATGTATGCCATTACTGTGTAAAGCATGCATTTTTCTGACATCAGCAAACCTCTAATTTCCAAAAGCCCTTAGGTTTCCTACAAACAACCGAAATCCATTACTTGCCATGATCAGGGACGGAGGAAGGGGGGACAAGCAGGGGCTAAGCCACCCCCAACCAGCTGATTTCCTTCATAAACTCCCTTATACTTATGCTTATAATTAGCAGTTCTAAGCCATTCTGCCCCTCCAACCTGATTTTGCCCCCTCCAATACTAAATGCAGGCTTCGTCCCTAGTCATGATGAATGTATACTACACACCAAAATCCAAAAATCTCATTTATGCTTATTCTTAAAACCTAGGAAACTCTCTTTTCGTATGTTGTATCATCCCTAACCCCGCAAAAACAACTAAGGTGTAAAAACTCTAACCTTGAGGCAATTATGACCCAATGAATGGAAATCGACGGGAAAATGTGCGAAAGTGGAGGCTTGGATTCGTACCATACAATAGTGGTGAAACTTCCTTCCACCGCCGCTACGATGTCAGCCCCCGCACGACGCGGAGCCCTCTCTAAAATTTCTTATTAGTTCAGCCATGCCAAGAATTACCAAGCGCGCTTGCTACAAAACTAAGTATCAACGCTATGAACTGTTAATCGTTGAGAACTAACCCGTGGCTGGATGATTAAGACGGTGGTTATACCCCAAACCATTATAGTTTAAACCTCATATTTGACTAGTGCGAGGCGACGTTTCCGTCGACTGCGAGGCAGGACTTTGTCAATTTTCAATCTGCTGGCTCAGTTTTTCGAAGGTCCTTGTAGAGGTACGATGTGTATGTGTGTTAATATAGGTAGGTGTATGCGTGTGTATATCTATATGAATATATTTCGAAAGAAAAAAAATGTTGATCGAGACTCCTACGGTTGATCGCCGGACCTTTGCGCAATGTATTGAAACGGAAATGCAAATAAGAAAACAGGATAATATCCCGATTAACCCGTGCGTGATATACTGCTCGCACGTCAAATCCCGTGTAAACTGCACCATGATTGGATGACCCTACGAGTAGGTATATATAAGCACGAGCAGGCGGCGGCGCCGCAACCCCCCAAATCTAGGGCAGAACACCCAACGCAATATCATGTTTCGATCGGGCATCAAGGAGGAGGCGGCGGCCGACGAGCTCATCACGATCAAGCTGCAGGACACCGACAGGTTCAGGGTCTGCTACACCATGCGGAAGACCGACAAGCTGCAGGCCCTGATCGGCTTCTACTATGCAAGGCTGGAAGACGCCGGCTGACTACAACATGGAGGACGGCGACGAGGTTGACGTCTTCACCGATTTGATAGGGGGCGGCTGCTGGATTGTACGGTAGATGCTTGTTAGTTGCCGCCGGTCGTCGTGGGGTACTATTAGACGAGAGCAGCTTGTTTATGCTTATTGTAATCATGTCTACCGTATTGTGGGTTGACAGGACGAAAGCTTCATGTTCCAATATAATGTATCCGCGCGTACTAACATATATACTCGATCTTATGTAGTTGATCATACATTTTCACCATGATTACTCAACTTTGTAGTTTGTACTGTCGTTATTAAACTTTTTCATCAAAACTTCTCAACTTTGTACTACCATTATTGATTCCTTGATGTTTTAAATCAAACTGATTAGATATTTTCCAGCAAAATATAGTTTAGATCTTGATGAGAACACATGCCGAAGGCGTGTCGCACCGGTAAGTTGATTATACCTTTACAATTTGCCTCAGCTCCTAAGTATGATCCCTGAAGGCCTCTAAACACTATTTTCTCCCAAAGCACACAAGAGAGCTGTGCCGGTTTCATTTATTGAACAAAATCTCTGCTATCTATCTATTTATAAAATCGAAAAAATGGTATTGTTCTGTTTACTGTCTGTTTTTTTTATTGGGCCGTTTTTTGTCTGTCATAAATGATAGGCAATAAAACGATGAACAAAAGCAAGATCAGCACGCGGGGATACAAGATTTTAACTTGGAAAACCTTTCCAAGTAGGAAAAGGAAAAACCACAGGCCAGTCAGCAAAATTTCACTTTATCAGTAGAGGCTACAAATGTTGGGCATTTACAACTTCCGACTTATCCCAACCGGCGGCTTAAAAGATGTATTTATAGTGTACCTAATCCAAATCGATAACGATACGTACCACGGGGGCGAATCCCCCAAGGGTGGGCTAACTTCAGTCCCGCTTGCTACGGCCCAAGCCTCCGCCGACGGGACTCCGCTTTCCTCTGACAGAACTTAGCCTTTATGTTTATATGAATTTGGATTACAAGAAAAACAACACTGTCCGGGACGGATAGTCGGACAGGTCAGCACAAGTGCTAGCAATAGCAACACACGGATAACTGGCTAATAATAAGAAAAGTTCATTTGGATAAGTAATCCAGATGAAAACCACCCCTAGACAGCACATGAAATCGAAAATATGTCGAGATGTATTCGAAATGACACATATATTATTGGCTTCTTTGCTTACCCATCTTCATATGAGGGTTGTGTGGTGGCGGCAGTCATGATGTTTGACAGAGGCTAAGTAGTAGTTGGATCTTTTTCCCCCCTTTGTTGGTGTCCTCGGGTTTTGCTATCGCTAATTCTGTCGAGTTCCATCGGCATTTTCTTTGTTGTTCTTTGCCTAGTTTTGTGTGCATTGTTCGATGCGGTTTTGATCCGTACATAAGATGACTTTACCATTGTGTATATGTCCAAGATACCTCTCTATCATTCGATCGCAAAAAAATTGTCGATCCGAACACCATGGAAACCATGTCCCATGGGACGATCAGTCTCCCTCGAACTTCCTCCTTTTCCATTTGACGGTTTGACCATGTAGTGCACCTTATCTTATTTGTTTCCTTAGTTTGGTCTCTCCAAACACCATACGAGAGAGAGGAATACCAAAAGTTGAAGAATGGATCAAGGTCAAGTGACGGCGAAGACGACCACCAACCGAGCAAGAGACAACGTAGTTGGCCGCCACGGCATGGAAAGCCTGCGCCGCAACGCTCAACGCAGAGTCGTTGGCACCGATTGAGGCCGAGGAAAGAACTTAGGAGTGGGGGTGGGGGACATGCAAGCGCCGGAGATGATTTGGTGCCATATCCAGACATAGAGGGAAGCAGAGGTGGAGCTTAGACGCTTGCACATGCTTGATTGAAGGATGACAAAATTGGTGGCGGCAGAGACACCGGAGATGACTAAGACGGTGGACTTAGCTCCGACAAGAGATGGATGCCGTTGGAATCGACCGTCTGGCCGACATCGGAAAAGCAATCACTGTATCTTTCCACCATTTTTGGCAGCATTAATCTAACACCAGCATTTTGTCCGGAAAAAGTGATTGCATGTCCCATATATGTCAAGACGAAAAATACAGACCTAACCACGATTCAGAAAAATCTTTGTCTTATCAAGTCGACGAATTTGATTTTGAATTCTAATGTAAACTACATGCCCTGCACGAGTTGATAGTATATGGACCAGAATTCTGCATGGGCACGACACGATCCCATCAAAACGTAAACCCGTTGTAGGAACCCCCGAAGGAGATGATGGCCGGCGCATGCTCAAATCTCGGCACCGACATCCCTGGTCTAGCCTCGCGTCTCTTGTCGCTGAAACCTTAGCTGCCTGCATGAAAAATAGTTGAGCGAGGTCATGAAACTTTTAATTTTGTGTGTACCACGTTACTAATTCAGGTCATGAAATTTTAGTTTTGTGGCTAATTGTTTAGTGAAACAGTCTCAACGTACAAATAGTCATATCGACAATTAATTTGCGGGCCGAGATCTATACTACCATACCTTGCGATCACCGGCAAAGTGGACCCTGTCCGGTGTCTGCTGCTGGCCGCCGAGGAGCACTGCCAAAACGGTGGCCGCCGCAAAAGGCCCCACGGAGCGGATCAGCCCGACGGCGTGCTGCTGCCACGTCGTACCGTGATCACCCTCCCCGTCCTTGCGCTCCGGTTCCTCTGCAACTCCCACTTCCTCTGCCGCCGACCCGTCGTCATATAGGGATAGCTCCCCATCGACAGCTTCCACGTCGTCGTCGACTGAACCCTCGCTCTCCGCGCCCGGCAGCGAAGCTCCTTCCGCCGTGCCGCACTGCGCCGCTGCGGCGTTGGACGTGGGCTCGGAGGCAAAGTGGTTCACGTCGACGTCGATCTCGTTGTTACCGGCGAGAAAGTGCGCCTCCTGGTCGAGGACATCGTCGGCGTCCTCGTCGGGTTCGTACGCGGCGTCGGACGACACCAGCACGTACTCTCCCATCTCCCCCATCTCTCGGCCGGGCAAATACGATCAACGACACGCGAGGATCGAAGCTTTTCTTCCGGTGCAAGGGAAAGTATATATAGGTTTTGTAAGCCGTCGTGGGGGAAGAGACGGATTCTATCGGATGCGTTTGGAACTTTGGACACGTCCCGTCGGATAAGGACTCCGCTTGAGCCCATCCCGATCGAGTTCCAGTTTCAAGTTGCCCATGACTGGATGAAGGGGCTTCAAGGCTTGAAGTCGGGAGAGGTCCAAAAACAAAAGGCTTGAAGTCGGCATGAATTGGGGCCAAAATTTAAGCGCAAAAAAAAATGTCGGAGGCACGATAAGGGCAAATTTGCTTTTTTTTATGCCAAACTATTTGGGCCATACTCCCTCCTTTCCGGTTTGTAGAGACCGCGCGTATTACTCAGTCATCAATTTAAAAAACATTCAGATCAGTACACGTTCAACATCAGACCTCTGGGCGTGGCATTACGACAAGAAGTGCATTTTCAGTGTACGGTCGGCTTACCGCATGCTAGCTACCACGAAGATGCGGCGTGAGGCATGGCTGGACGAGACGACAGGGTGCTCAAGAGCTGGACGAGGCTGTGGCATGTCCAGGTGCCGGCGAAGCTGAAGGTTTTCCTGTCGAGGCTTGCCCAGCACTCTTTGCCGACGACGGATCTTCTCCACCGTCGGCATATCTCAAACAACGAGAGCTTGTGCAATCTGCGGAGCGGAGGACTCATGGCGGCATTCGCTTATTGATTGCATGATGGCGCGCTGCGTTTGGTCCCTATCAGACGAGGGAATGGTGGAGCACATGTGCCAGGTACAGGAGCCGGAGGCAAGGGGCTGGCTGTTCACCATGATCGATACTCTCCCTCATGGACAGCCGACTCGCATGTGTGTGACCTTGTGGGCAATATGGCATGCTAGGCATAAGGCAATCCAGGAGAACATCTTCCAAAGTCCGCTTAGCACACACAGTTTCGTGGAGAATTTCATAGCGGAGCTCGACCAAGTTCAGACTTTGAACAAGGTAGAGAAGAAGCCAGCTGCTCCTTTTGCTGATCGCCCTCGGTGGATTGCGCCACCGCCGGGTGTTGTCAAGATCAATGTGGATGCAGGGGTGGCGAGGAGCCGGGCGGCTGGGTCAGTAGCAGCCGTGGCGAGATCGGATACAGGCGAGTTTTTGGGTGCGTCTGCTGACCTCTATGATGGCATTGCCGATCCGGAAATTTTGGAGGCAATGGCAATTCGAGAAGGAGTAAACCTGGCAAAAGACTTGAATTTTTCCAAGTTCAGGTTAGCAAGTGATTGTTTGTCGGTTGTCAAGGCAATGACAGAGGAAAACCTAGGTAGCTATAGCCATGTTTTGAAGGAGATCAAGAATGGCTTAGTTTCCTTTACGGATGCTTCAGTTGGTTTTGAGAGTCGAGTGTCTAGTAAAGAACCACATAATCTAGCTAGGCTAGTGCTTTCGTCGCCGGTAGGGCGACATGTGTGTGGTTTCTGACTCCGCCTGAGGGCGTTTGTACTCCCCGCTTTTTGACAGTTTAAATAAAGAGTAGGAAGGTTCTCAAAAAATCAATTTTAAAAACATAATACAAATTATATATTATAAATAATATATCATTATAAACTTTAGAGGTTCTATTTTCAATGGGATTACTTTTGTATTATATAATTTAGATTAAAATAAGAAAATTGGCGACCTATGTTGACGTGGTGTTAGCACATCAAATCACATGGTTCGGTAGCTAGGGTTGAGATTGAGGGGGAGAGACGTGGTAGCGTTGGTAGTATCGTCGGCTGACAAGCGAGGTTTACCCAGGTTCAGGCCACCGGAGGGTAACACCCTACTTCCTGCTTGTCTGATTATTGATATATGAGGTGTACAATGGTGACCCGGCGAGATGGCAATCTCGCTAGGATTTGGTGCTATGAGTATTGCGTGCCCTAGATCGGCGGCCCTCCCAGCCTTTATATAGGAGACTGATTCGCAACCGACTAGGTTTACAGGAAAGGTATGTTTCTACCAACTTAGGTTTTACTAATCTTGGAGCGTACGCCATCTTCTCGGGCCCCCTTCATGGGCCTTGATCGCGGACTCCCGACGGGCTTCTTCGTGGGCCTTAGCTTCTACGTACACCAGGTATCCTCATGGTGGAGCACCCGAAGCGTACACCCACGTCAGTAGCCCCCGAGTGCTTGGACGACTCGAAGAATCGGGCAGGGACTCCTCCGTAAGTGCACGCCGTAATTTACTTACTTTGCTGTGTACCTTATAGGCTGATTTTGCAGTGTTTTTGTTAGTTCTTTGCCTGATAGGTTTATGTAAGTCGAGAATGCCTCGAGTGAGCCTGTTGAGTCGGAAAATACATCGACTGAGGCCTTGTTATGAAATCGAGCTTGCCTCGAAGGTGCATGCTAAGTCGAAATATGCGTCGACTGATGCTTTGCTATTTTGTCTAGGGATTATGACATAGTAGGCCTGGTACACTCGACGGATCGGGACCAGTTAACTGCACTTCTGGGCAAAACCTTACTAGCCTACTTCAAGCTTGAGTCCCCGGACTCGAACCCGGAACAAGCTGGTCAGATCCGACTCAGGCCGCGGAGGTCTTACAGAGCCGGCCTGCAGCATAACTCCGCTACCTAACGCGTCCGCTAGGATTTTCTTCATGTCTGTTGACATGGAAAGTTTCCAGGGCTTACACTGTGGTAGCGGGCCCCGGCCCAGCTCGACAGATCGGCGGGTCTTATCTTTACACTGCGCATGCAGCGTCCGAGGAATATATGCGGCGGACGCAATCTCGGGGATTTGTGATTGATATTTGTATAAGGCTAAGCAGCCGAGTCGAGTAAGTTTCGATCTGAGTCGAGTAAGCTTCGACTGACAGTTTTGGACAACTTAATGTTTCTGAGCTCTTTTTTTATCGGGTGCACGACAGCGCTCCCGATGGGAGTAGCCCCCCGAGATTGTGCTTAATTTCTTGCAGTTAAGGATAATCTCAAATCTTTTGAAACTTTTGCAGCAGTCAATAAAATTTTGAATCGCTCCCGATGGGAGTTATATGACATAGCCTATGGAACGGTCGAGTGACCAGTTTTGCTTAGTTCGTTTGTTTCCCTCAGAGTCGACCCCTGAAGGGACTCAAGTGCTATTTTGAGCGTTGCGCTTATGATGACGTCAGGGATGACGCGTTTGGCGACTGCGCGATCTGACAAGCGGTTGCGTGCTCACCGTGTGACAGATGGGACGTGACGTATGGGTCCCACATGACAGTGTTGACTAGGGACGATGCCGTTTGGACTGAATTTGACCGCTCTGGCCCGGTTTTCACGACGACGTGATGATGGCCTCCTCGTTTTCCGTGCGTAGTGGGCGGAGTGGCCGGTGACGGTTGCTCTCCACGACCGCCACGTGTATGGTTGGATACGCGTTGCGGCGCACGATCTGCCATCGACGGTGGGGATCGTGGCCTATGTGAATAAATAGGAGAACGGCAGGGTAAATCGCTGTTACTTGTCATTGTCTCCCCCGCCACCGCTGTTCCTGCTTCTTCTTCCTCTGCTCGCCGTCGCTCCTTAGCCACCAACGCCATGATGAAGGCAGGGAAGAAACCTAGGGCCGCCGCCAGTGCCGCCGCAAGTGGCGGCAATACCGCCGCCGGCGCCGCGACCACTTTGAAGAAGAAGGCCGCCGACTGGACGAGGTCCGCCGTGAAGACGACGCAACTTGAGGCTTACCGGCGGGACGGATGGCTCCTCTCCGTCGAGGAACTACCGACGCGCGTGTCCGGGAACGAGGTAAGCCCTCAACCCAGAGAGGGCGAGCGCATATGTTTCCATGACTTCGTGAATAGGGGATTCTCCTTCCCTATTCACGATTTTGTGCGAGCACTGATGTATGCGTACAAGGTGCAACTGCATGATTTCACCCCCAACTCCATTCTGCACATCGCTGTTTTTGTCGTTCTTTGCGAGTGTTTTTTGGGGGTTCACCCGCATTGGGGTCTGTGGAAGAAGATCTTCAATGTGAAGAGAAACGCCGGTCCAGACGGCGTATATGCTGTTGGGGGCTTCAACATCCAGGTGCGCAAGGAGGTCGAGTATTTCGATCTCCAACAAGTCGAGTCCGCGCAGAACTGGAGGAAGAAGTGGTTCTACGTCAGGACCCAGCAAGAAGGGTTGCCGGAGTTCGATGCCCATGGGACTCTGGTAAAGACCCGAGTGTGGCTGCACCAAACCACCACGACTGAAGAGGCGGAGGCGAAGCCTTTGCTGGCAAAGATTGCTGAGCTCCTGAAGACGGTTGGCCGCGAAGTGAGCGGCCTTCATCTGATCTCGCTTTTCATCAAAAGGGGTGTGCAGCCTCTGCGAGTGCGGGTGCACCCGATGTGGGAGTTCCAGGGCGTGCAGGACCCTACGCGCCTGGCAGAAGAGGAGGCTCTGCCATCTAAGAGGGAGGTGGAGGCTCGGGTGCGTTCGATTACGAAGTTGACATCGAACGACCCTTGTCCTCTCGACTGCCCAGTTGACGCGTTTGACAGCGATCACCCGCTGCCCGAGGTATGCCCTATTTTTATGCGTTTGCTACCGCGAAATTTGTATGTCCTTCGACTGAATCTCCTTGGTTTTGTATGTGCAGGGCCACACTTCTTCTCGTCGCTTGCCTACACTTACCGAGGATGGAAAGACTGCGGAGGTGGAGATTTTGCTTGTTGACCCGTAAAGCGACGAGGTCTCCCTCGCCTCCGCACACACACCAGTCAAAGAGGTGGAGGAATCCAGGCAAGAGGAGGAAGAGCAGCCGCGAAAACGACATCGCGTAGACGAAACAACGTCGACTGCGGCCAGCTCCCCTCCCCACGCCGAACACGACGAGGACTCGGGTTCCTCGTCGCCTGACTCGAAAGAAGCTAGGGTAGTGACTCCATTGCGCTCGGTCTCACCTAAGGGTGTACCAGAGTTCGTCGCGCACTTGGATTACACAAGCCTTCTGATGATGAAGATGCCAGGTGATCACTTGCTTATTTTGTTCAAGTCTTATGTTTATTTCTGCCTTTGCCATTTGTCTGATTGTTGCTATTCAGCCCGGCCGAGGATACCCTGCCAAAGAAGGATGCAGCGCCCATCGCTCCCGAGGTGACCCCTGCTTCGTCTTCTGAAGATGTAGTTTGGGTGGAGAGGACTGCCCCGGCGAGCATGCCTTCTGGACCAAAGGGAGACGCGCCTTCTTCTTCGGGCGCTGCACAACCAAAGCGCTTCAACCACGTATGTACTATGTTCTGATTCATATTTTATCGGGAGTAGCCCCCGAGGCTATGTGCAACTAGGTATAGTTGGGCATAGGCTCAAATGCTTATGTTGTGTTTGATTCCGCAGCCGTTCTACCGCATGATGCTGGAGTCGGGTGAGACATTTGTGCAGATGGAGGAGGATCGCGACCAGACGCGAGCCAAGCTGGAGCAGTCGAACAGTAAGTATCTTCTCCTCATATCTCTTGGTTTATGCGAAAAAGTAGATGCTAAGATTCACTTCGCACTGCCTGCAGGTGAGCGAGCGACAGCTCTGACTCGGGTGCAAGAGCTCGAGAAGGAACTTGCGGCTGAGCGCGAGAAGCTCAAAGAGATGGACGCTCGTGAGATGTTGCAGATGGAGCGGCTGCGCTCGCTGTCTCATGTGATGGGAGGTAATGACTCTCCTATGTGCTATTAGTTGAATGTATTGTGATTTGCTTCTGAATTTCCTTGACCTGACAGAGGCTGTTGGAGCTGCACCTGCTACGGACGAAGGGTCCTTCGAGGATGTGGTGGGTGCCTTTGACAAGATATGCGCCCAGGCCAGGGAGGCTCTCAACAAGTCTGCGGGTGACCTGAGAGCTGTTCACCAGCTTGTTTTCCCGAAAGGCACGCCACCCACGACTGTAGGGGGTCTAACTGATGTGTTCCGGCCTAGGACGTATACGTTGACCAACTACGCCCGCGCACAAATGGTAGGTGGCTCCGAGACCACCTTCCTTCTTCTGCTTGGCCATGGTGTTGCAGGCGACTTCGAGAAAGCCGTAGCTGGCTTTCCGAAGAAACCTGACGGAAATTCTGCCGTGACGGGTGCGATGAAGGAGCAGCGGGGACGCTGTCGAGGAAGATGGTGGCTATGATGGAAGAACGTGCCGCCATCCTTGCCGAGCATGCTGCCCGCACCGCTAGGTCTAGGTCTGAGTCCATGTCGTAGATGACAGGACTTCTCTTTTGTCTCTTGTAATGAAAACTGATGTCGTATGAGGCTTTGACGATTATGAGCTATACTTTTGTTACCTTTCTTGTGTCGGGATTACACTTATGGGGCGAACGGTACCGAGCCTTGTGGATCGGGTGTGTATGTTAAGCGTACATCACTCTTATGCTTGAATTGTTCTTGTGTAGCCTAGAGCATCCGGTGCGTCGACAGGCTCTGCTCTGGAAGTGCCGCTCCCAAGCCAAACACTCGGAGCAAGAATGACCAGAAGATCATTGACTATCTTCAGCAGAAACTCGCGAGGACAGAGCAAGAGCTGAAGGAAACGAAGAGTGAGATGGCTGAATTGCAGTCGAGACCTTCACCGGCGACGGCCCGGGAGATTTATCTGCTTGAGGAACTGGACAAGGTGAACCTGCATCTGGAATGTAAGTGCATTCGAACAAATGCGAGTTGTTTGCGTTCCGCTGCATTATGATGTAGCGCGATTTTTTGTAGGTGCTTGCACAGATAGCCAAGCCGAGGCGACGCGCCTGGACGACTGCCTGAATGGTTATGCCGGCAGCCCAGAGTTTTCCACTCACCCCTTTTGGTGTGACAGGGCGAGGGTCTTGTGCTGGCGAAACTTCATGACCGTGCCTGGCGTGCGGCTTATCTGCTTGAAGTCTGCAGGTCGTCGTTAGCTCGAGTGCATCGGTTTTTGTTTCCGTTGAATGATCAACCACAAAGTCTAGCGGCGCTGCTGAATAAATTTCGTGAAGGCAAAGCCATGAAGAAGTTTGTTCGAGAGCAACTCATTAGCGGGGCTAACGTTGCGCTCGCCTTCGTTCGGGCTCATCTGCCCAACCTTGACCTGAAGAGGATTGCGCTAGGTCCATCACCAGTGCCTGGGGGTGGTCTTATGCCCATGCAGGAGCACTACGACGCGACTCGTACTGATGCACTGGTCCTTATTCATCAGGTTTTGAAAGAAGAGAAAAAATGGGCGGAGCCGAAGGAAGAACCTGTAGAGTAAATTGAGTTAATTTGTACAAACTTTGTATGTAAAACTACCTGATTCCTTTCGCATGGTTTGTATGTATGCTTGTCGAGTTATGAGAAATTTGTAATTTGCATGCGGGGCCTAGCCCCCTAGTATGTAGGTTGGAAATTTTTGTGATTCGAGATGGATTTGCACGTTTGACAGACGCAGCCCCCAAGCGTTCGGGTGTGGCTAAGTTTATGGTTGACCTTTACGGCATAGCCCCCGAGCGCTCGGGTGCGGCCCAGGTTGTTGTTCTTGGACCTGTTTGGCGCAGCCCCCGAGTGTTCGGGTGAGGCCAAGGTTTTTGTTTTTGCTGTCATGCAAATAATAAAGAAAGAGAGGAATAATAATTGTATTCCACTTTTTGTAAGTTAAGCTGCAGGCCGCCTCATTAAAAACCTTCCAGTCCCCTTAGGTACCCTGGTAAGGAAAAGAGTGCGTCTGAAACCTGCAGCCATCCGACATGTCGCCTATTACATTTGGTGACTGAGCAGTCTAAGCATAGAAGCGGCGCAAGTGCGCCACGTTCCAAGGGTTGTGTGAAAGCTCTCCTGTCTTTGCGTGCTTCAGTCGATATGCGCTGCCGTCGATGACTTCCGTGATGATGAAGGGTCCCTCCCATGGGGAGGCGAGCTTGTGCACCTTCTTCTGCTTCAGGCGGAGCACCAGGTCTCCAACCATGAAGGACCTGATGCGCAGTCGACGTCCAGGATAGTTGCGGAGGTTTTGCTGGTAGATGGCTGTGCGAGCGAGCGCGATGTCGCTTGCTTCGTCCAGCGTGTCGACGCTATCTTCGAGTGCCGCCTCCGCCTCCTCTTCATCGTATGCGACGACTCTTGGTGCGTCTGTCGGCCTAGTGGAAACCGGGGTACCATGGGCCGGCCTGCCACAGCCCTCGACGCTCCACGGAAAATTCTGCTAAGGACCAAGCGCTCCGCCTGGCGAGCCTCGCGAGGGACTTCTCCCTCGCGAGGGTTCCTTCACCCTGCTGAGCTTTTCTGCTAAGGACCAGACGCTCAGCACGATGGGCCTCAGGAGGGACTTCTGCCTCAGGAGGTCCTCTCCTGCCCAGAAAACCACCAAGCCCTGGCACGTCTCCGCGCCACCCTCGCGAGGCGTCAAGTACTACAAAACCTCGGCGAGGCTCCAGGCCCTCGCGGGGTTCCTTCAAGTGGAAGCAAGCTCCTGCACCCGCTGCAGAGCGCACATGGGCTCTGCGCCCGCCGCAGAGTGACGCGCGCGCCTGCGCGCGATGATGACGACGCCGCAGTTGCCATTCTCGTGTATAAAGCAGTCAACAAAGCTGGGGCAAGCAAAGCAGACTCCAAGACTTGCCATTTTGGTGATAAAGCGGCCGGCCGCCGCTACGCTCCAAGCGCGACGTCACTGTGGGGCACGCCACAGGACTCTGCACCGCCAGCCTACCGTCCTGGATGGACGGTGGCTTTTTCTGCCAAGACGACGTGCTCTCTGCCATGGATCGCGTCCATGGACGACCCCCGTGCCGTGCGCCGTGCTCTACCTTTGCCACCGTGTGGACTCCCTTCCCGCCTATAGTTTTCGGGGAAGAGGACCAAGGCAGTATATAAGGAGGCAGCGTACGACGAAGGAGGGGGATCCGACATTAAACAACTCATTCCACACTCCACCAGCTACGTCTCAAGGAAGAAGATGGAGCACCTTCCACCATAGACCACCATAGCCATAACTGTGCCCTCGGCAAGCACCTTGTACTGTGAACCTCTCCAAGCAGTGCAATACATCTTAGCAGGACGTAGGGTCGTTACACCTCACGGTGGGCCTGAACCTGGGTAGCGGCTCGTGTTCCTTCTCTGTCGTGATGTTCCTCACCGAGCTCGACGAGCACCGTCGCCGAGGTTGTTGAGGATTTGTTTGACGTTGTGTTCAGCCCCTTACTCGATTCCTGGCTTTGAGAGACACCCCTCCTGGGACTAGTCTCCGACATTTGGCGCGCCAGGTAGGGGGCTGAGGCGCGTCTTCAACTTCTTCAACCTCTCCGCGCCATGACTGACACGCGAGCAGCGCCTCGCCCGGACGTCTGGCAGAGCTGCACCGAGCCCGCCGCCAACACAACCGCGTGGTCGCCCACGCGCCAACCGCGCTTCAGAGCGCAACGCCGAGCCGCGCGTCGAGCACCGAGAGACGACGGCGGCCACGACGGCGGCAACGACGACGACGGCGAGGGAGCTTCCTCCCTGCACCCATCCAGGCGCGAGAGCGCCTCCACGCAGAGTCGGGTGGCGCCCAGTCCAGCCACTGCGCTACTGATGGCGCAGAGCTGCTGCGCTACCGCCCCACACAGGCGGGCCACGACAACTGGCTCGGGCGCCTCGAGGAGCTCATCAACGCCGCCGCCGTTCCTGCCGCACCCACTGCAGCACCAGCCCTTCTCGCTCGCTGGTGCGCCACTCCGGACGCGAGGGAACATAGCGCACGGCGCTCCTCCTCCCCCTCCGCCTCCGCCTCCGCCACCACCTCCAGCTGGAGCTCCGGCAGAAACCACCGCGCCGCGTCGCACGCATCCTCACCGCACGACTGCCAGATTGTGCAGCGAACTCCAACGGATGCGCGCGTGGAGATCGAGCGCCAGAGGGACCGCCACAACCGCGTCGTCCAGGAGATTGCGCTGCAGGCCGCCAGAACCGCGGCGCGCTCGCTGGCGGAGCTGTGACATACGCCACGGGCTGCACCGCCTTCACCCGCAACTTGCGCCGCGTCGTCTGGCCGTGAAGTTCAAGCCAGACCTCCCCCGCACTACGACGGCAGGACCAACCCTCTGGAGTTCTGCAGCTCTACACCGTCTCCATCCAGGCCGCGGGAGGCGACGACAAGGTGATGGCCAACTGGCTCTCCATGGCGCTCAAGGACTCCGCGCTCTCGTGGCTCATGAACCTCCCCGAGAACACCATCGACACGTGGGAGACTCTGCAAGGTCTTCGTCGCCAACTTCAAGGGCACCTACGAGCGCGCGCTCACCTACAACGACCTTCGCGCGGTGCGCCAGAAGCCTGACGAGACCCTCCGCAGATACATCCACGCTTCAGCCAGGTCCGCAACAAGATTCCGAACATCCCGGACTCGCACGTCATCTCCGCCTTCAGGGAGGGCGTCACGACCCGGATGCTCGAGAAGCTCGGCATCCACGACACTCTCACCTCAGTGGTGAAGCTCTTCGACCTGGCTGACAAGTGCGCCAAGGCTGAAGAGGGCCTCCTCTTCGTCAAGAAAGAAACGGAGGAAGACCCTCCTGAGGGGTCCAGGAGCAAGAAGAAGCCTGTCGAGAAGCGCAAGACCACCGCCATCCTCGCGGCGGAGCCTGACGCCAAGCAGCCTCGCGAGGCCTCTCCGGCAGCTGATGAGAAGAAAGTGGACAATCGCCCGTTCTGCATCTACCACAACAGGCACAACCACGCGACTGAAGACTGCTGGGAGCTCAAGCAGCTCAGCAAGGAACGCGAGAGAACCAAGGCCGCGCGGCCGCGGAGCGGGCGCCACAACTTCCAGCATAGGGCTCGGGGGAACAACGCCGGGCAGAACGGCAATCTCCCTGACGAGAACCCTGGGGGCTACCAGGCCCCTCAGGGGGCAATAGCGTGCATCCTCGGCGGGTCTCAGGCGCCCAAGTCCAACAACCACTTCAAGCAATTCTCTCGCGAGGTCAACGCCGCGCTTCCAGGGATTGAGGCTCCCAGCCCCTCAAGTGGTCACATACACCATTGCCTTTGACTCCAAGGACCACCCCAAGTCGACCAAGGCTATTGGCACCATCCCTCTGGTGTGCACCCCCATCATCACAACATCGCCGTCGCCAAGACGCTCATAGATGGGGGTGCAGGCTTGAACGTCATCTCTGTCGAGACCTTCGAGCAGCTTCAAGTGCCCTACGAGTGGCTGATGCCCTCCAGGCCCTTCACGGGGTGACGTGTGGCACCACCACCGCTGGGGCAGGTGAGGCTCGCGGTCACCTTCGGCACGCCACAGAACTACCGCACCGAGCAGATCGACTTCGACGTCGCGCACATTGGCCTGCCCTACAACGCCATCCTCGGCTACCCCGCCCTCGCGAAGTTCATGGCCGTCACTCACCACGCGTACAACATCGTCAAGCTTCCAGGCAGCGGCGGCACCATCGCCATCCACGGTCAAGTCCAGGACGCAATGCGCTCTGTCGAGACCGCCTACAAGGCCGCTGCCGTGGCATTCCCTGCTGACGAGGACATGGAGCCCCTCGAGAGGCCCGCGAAGAAGAAGCAGCTGTTCACAGGAGCAGGCAGCCACGAAGAAGGTGTCGCTGGACGCCAGCGGCTCGGGGGCTAGCGTCACCATAGGCGCTGGCTTGCCTCCCAAATAGGAAAGCGCGCTCGTCGCCTTCCTCAGGGCAAACTCTGACATGTTCGCATGGACACCGTCAGAGATGTCCGGAGTACCGAGGGAGGTGATCGAGCACCACTTAGCCGTGTGTCCAAACGCACGCCCCGTGAAGCAGAAAGCACGGCGCCAGGCGCCAGAGAAGCAAGAGTTCATCATCAAGGAAGTAGAGAAGTTGAAAGAAGCACACATAATCGAGAAGTTCCACACCCCACATGGCTCTCCAACACGGTGGTCGTTCCCAAGCACACCGGGGGCAGGCTCTGCATCGACTACACCGACCTCAACAAGGCCTGCCCCAAGGACCCGTACCCCATGCCTCGAATAGACCAGATTGTGGACTCCACCGCCGGCTGCGACCTCCTCTGTTTTCTGGATGCCTTCTCAGGCTACCACCAGATCAAGATGGCGAAGGAGGATGAGGAGAAGACAGCATTTCTCACCCCTTGTGGTGTGTATTGCTACGTCTGCATGCCCTTTGGCTGAAGAACGCCGGCGCCACCTTCCAGAGGCTCATGAGGAAGGCCTTGGGGGCTCAGATGGGAAGAAACGCAGAAGCCTACGTCGACGACATCGTGGTCAAGACTCGCGAAGAGCACACCCTCATGGAGGACCTCGAGGAGACCTTTGCCAGCCTGCGCAAGTGAACATCAAGCTGAACCCCGCCAAGTGCGTCTTCGGGGTACCATCAGGCAAACTCCTCGGGTTCCTAGTGTCCACCGCGGCATAGAAGCAAATCCTGACAAGATCAAGGCCATAGAAGAAATGCAGCCACCTCGTCGCCTCAAGGACATGCAGCGCCTAGCGGGATGCATGGCCAGCCTAGGCCGTTTCATCTCCAAGTTCGGCGAGAGGGCCTGCCATTTTTCAAGATCATGAAGCGGTCTGGCACGTTCAAGTGGACACCGGAGGCGGACAAAGCATTTGAAGACCTGAAGAAGTACTTGGCTAGCCCACCTGTCATGGTTGCCCCAAGGCCGGCGACCATCTGAAGCTGTACCTGTCAGCCACACCAAACAGTAAGCGCGCCTTGGTGGCAGAAAGGGAAGAGCCAGTCCTCGCCAAGAAGGACACCGCCACGCCAAGCCCAGATCCCCCCGATAAGGAAGCACCCTCTTCAGGCCCTGAGCCTCATGTCGAGCCCGCGCAACCAGAAGGCACCC
This sequence comes from Poa pratensis, assembly GCA_947311845.1. NCBI lineage: Eukaryota > Viridiplantae > Streptophyta > Magnoliopsida > Poales > Poaceae > Poa > Poa pratensis. Next base: position 13,447,228 of record CAMZMU010000102.1, read on the forward strand.
TCGCCGAGGGTTCGCCTCAAGAGAGCCTCGTCAAGGTTCCCGAGGAGCCCAGTGCTGCATCACCATCGACAACGCTCGTCGAGCATCCCGCCTACTTTTAGCACGGTGCTGCAGGACGCTCGCGAGCGATACACCATGCAGCAAAAGCTCCTCCTCGCGCTCCTCATCACTTCCAGGAAGCTGCGCCACTACTTCCAGGGCCACCCCATCACGGTGGTCACTTCATTCCCTCTGGAGCAATCCTGCGCAACCCAAACGCCACTGATCGCGTCGCAGGGTGGAACATCGAGCTACAACCCTTTGGCCTGCGCTTCGACACCACCAGGGTCATCAAGGGAAGGGCATTGGCGGACTTCATCGCCGAATGGACGGACACGCAGCAAGGAGAGCCTCAAGAGGCAGAAACCGCGCCGTCTGGAGACACAGTGCCAAACCACTGGACCATGCACTTCGACGGGGCATTCGCATGCCAGAGCGCAGGGGCTGGCATCGTCCTGACCTCACCAAAAGGCGACAAGCTCTACTACGCCGTCCAGCTGTGCTTCACGACTGACAAGGTCTCCAACAACATCGCCGAGTACGAAGGCCTCCTCGCCGGGCTCAGAGCCGCGATCGCCCTCGGCATCAAGCACTTACTCATCAAGGGTGAGTCCCAGCTCCTCGTCAACTTCTCCAACAAGAGCTACACACCTAAGGACGGTCACATGACCGCTTACCTCGAGGAGGTTCGCAAGCTCGAGAAGCACTTCAAGGGGATGAAGCTCAGGCACATCCCGCGAAGGGAGAACCAGGAGGCTGATGACATCGCCAGGCGAGCGTCGCGAAGAAAGGCCCAGCAGGCAGGCGTATTCGAGGAAAGGCTCACCAGGGCGTTGGTGAAGCAGCCAAAAGAAGCAGTCAGCGTGGACATCGACGAAGAGCTCCCACTAGCACCAACATCTGGAGCGCCGAGCTGCGGTCCACCCTCAGGAGAACGCATGTTGTTGGCCATGACACATCAAGAAACACTACTAGAAATCCCCTTATTTTCGACGGTGAATTTTGATAACCGACGGCCCGTCGGATATTTGCCTAATAACCGACGGTGCTGCAAATTTCCGACGGTTTATGCTGTCCACTCGGTCATTACCTCACATAACCGACGGGTTTTTGAAATAGGCGACGGGAGCAAGTACTGCTCGGGAATCTCCACGCAAAAGCCGACGGTTCATGGTAATACCCGACAGTGCATTTCACACCTTCGGGTATTTGATAGCATAACCGACGGTGATAAATAAACTATCGGCTATATGCATAAATAACCGACGGTTGATTAATAGCCCTCGGTTAGACGTGACGATACCCGAGGGTGAATAATAATAGCCTACGGTTAAGGTTGACCCTCGTTATGTTCCATGCGAAAAATGTTTGGATTACTTTGGATATTTTTTGGAAGGTAGTATTCCGGTGATGTTTTGAAATCCCCGAATATTTCTATCGGGCGCGACATTTTTTGGAAGGCTGGATCGACGAGCTCAAGGAGTACCTCAGGGACGGAGTCCTCCCTGAAGAGGATGCAGAAGCAGAGAGAGTTGCTCGACAGGCCAAGTCATACTGCCTCCTCGAGGGAGACTGACATGGGTATACATCTCGGGTACCCTACCATGAGGGTACCTGGTGCACGTGACGACTAAGGCCAATAGCGAAGAGCCTATTCGAAGCCCAAGACCAGAGGCCCAAGAAGATGGAGTACCCTCCAAGATTAGACATAGGCATAGTCGGTTAGAACTTTCCTTACGTGTAAACTAGGTCGGTTACGAACTCCCGAGACCCAGCCTATTTAAAGGCTGGGAGGGGTGCCGATCTGGGACAAGCCATACTCGAACCACCAAAGCTCTAGCGAGATCGACATCTCGCCGGAGCCACCTTGTAACCTCATAATCTCACACGATCAATAACAGACAAGCAGGAAGTAGGGTCTTTACCTCCACCGAGGGGCCTGAACCTGGGTAAATCTTTGCCTCTGCTTGTCAGCCGACGAAACTACCAGTACTACCACGTTCTCTCCCCATAATCTCAACCCTAGGTCCTTAACCATGGGATTTGATGAGTGTACACCTCGTCAATTGGCGCCGTCTGTGGGAAAGAATAGTGCTGGACTCGGTTTCTTCGGTTCCATCGGAAAACGGCGACTCGCCGATCGGATCTACAAACGGCAACTCGCCGGCTGCATCAACAAACCAGAACTCGCCGACTCAGGCGGCACACGGCAACTCGCCGACTCACTCGACAAACGGCAACACGCCAGCTTCACCTGCAAAAAGCGCATCGATCCTCTGATGGATTTCGAGCCACACTCGCCAGAATTCCAGGAGGCCTTCTCCGATCTCGAGTCAGGTTTGGGTTTAACGTTGGTTCGTTCAATTTTTTCGTAAACAAGCTTGGTGTGCAGGACTTGACAGATCCACGCCAACTCGCGACTTCCGCACCCGAGGCTCCATCGGTTGCGGCTCCTTCGACTGCGGATCCATCAACCGTCCATACCATCGTCGATCCTCCGATCTTGCTCGTCTGCAACAACCATGTCACTCGAGAGATGAACAAGCTCATGGAGGAACTCCAAGGTGAGGAGGCCGAATCAGCATACCGCACAAACGATCCCGAGCTCGATCTCCCACTCGAGGACAATTTCGACTGCGATCTCCCTCAGCGACTTCGACGAACCTGAAACTCATATCGACAACCACGTCGACTCCGAGATCTGCACCAACAACAACCTCGACTTCGAGATTCATAACACTTCGCCGACGCCGAGATGAGCATAGGCGATGAAGGCATCGACAGCGAGATCCATCCAGACGGACCACTCGATGGGCATATCGACTCGACATGAGCCTTGATGACGACGTCGAGTCCATGACGGGACTCGAAAACACATACATACCCTCGGGTGATACCCCAGCAGGTCTACGTCGCCATCGCCGCAGAATCATCAGACTGCTACAGAATTCCCGCACAGTTACTATGCCGGACGGAGTCACAACTCTCACAATCACTGCTGAGATGGCAGCAAAAGCAGATAAAGTCATCAAGGAGTGCACAATGATGCCAGCAGACGCAACACAAGAGGAGATGTTGACCTTCCAGTACTTCAACTGGCAGGAATCACTTCGACTGCGGCAGGTCAGAGCAACACTCGAAGAACGCAAAAAGCAAGCTAGCTTGTCGAGTGCGCGAAGAAGACAGCTCTCCCTGAGCTCCACCGGGCGAGCAGACACAAGACCCAGATCAAGGCTGTCACACCTCTCGCCGAGAGAGGCGGCACTCACCCGCAACTTAGGCAACTCTTTCATGACATACGACGAGGGGAGTGCCAGTACCCAAAACAGCTGCGGGTGCTCTCTTTACGCTGCAGCATACCTAGGCAATCAAGCCTCCAGCTGATGACCCCAATGCAAAACTACATCGCCAACAGATCAAATCACTCGCCTTAGCGGCGAAGGCCATACGCCAAATCCCAAAACTCCAGGAGGGAGTCGAGATCGTGCCATAGTTGACACGCGTCGTGAAGAGCACAATCGCAGTGGTCGTCGCCACCACTCGAAGGAAAGAAGCGGCTCGCGTAGGCGCAGGTCCAGGAGCAGATCACGCAGATCTTACAGTAGCGACTCATACTCTGATCGAGAGCCTGAGCCACATGGAGCTCTGTGCTTCACTCGACGCGTCCGCGAGACACGGATGCCCAAAGGGTTCAAACTCACATCTGAACAGCCCAAGTACACGGGTCGACAGGAACCTTCGGGTGGCTGGAAGACTACAGGCTGGCTGTCGCGTGCCAGCGAGGCACAAACACCACAGCCATGCAATACATACGACTCATGCTCGAAGGCACAGCCCGCGACTGGCTCAAGGCTCTACCTCCATCAACATACGACTCGTGGGATCACTTCGCGCGACTTCATCAAAAACTTCGAGCCTCTATGTGAGCGACCAAAAACGTTCGAGAGAACTGCGAGCCTGCGTTCAACGGTCAGTGAAACGTTGAGGTCATACATCAGACGATGGACTGAGATACGCAACTCAGTCGGAGTAATTTCAGAAGATATGGCCATGGATGCTTTCATCATGGGCCTCGCCAGGCAGACTTCAAAGAAGCACTTGGTCGCAAAAAGCCAACCTCTGTGGCTAACCTCTTGATGAGCGACTGAGTGGGCAGACGGAGAAGACATGGCGCGCACCACACGCGGGTCCTCACCCCGTGACAATCATGAAAGCGGCAGTCGAAGCCGCAGAGACTCATACAGAGACGACCGAAGGCGCAAGCGTTCAAAACGTCACTACGACGACGACAGACCCGAATTCATGGCGGCTGGGTTCTCTACACCCCGCAATGACCAAGACAGAAGCGACCGACGGTCAGAAGATCGACGGACAGTCGAGATGATCGCGGACAGTCGAGATGATCGCCGGGACAGTCGAGACCGCGGCCAACGCAGTGATAGCTACAAAGGAAAGACTGGCGCAAGTCACGATCCGGCGCACAATCCGAGCGATCATTCGAAGAAAAGATGGATGCTGATTGCAGATTCCACCTGTACAAGGGGGAGACGGAAAACTGCGCTCCAATCACTCGATGAGAAACTGCAGGGAATTCGACCAAATGGCGACTGATTACATAAACTCAGAAAGGCAACAGCCGCAAACGCACACGTGCCTGCACCTGTGCCTCAGCCAAACAACGTGCCCGTCTGATGGCACCACCACCACCACCACAGCCTGCGCAGGCGGAAATCTCGCGGGTGCCATACAGCCCGTACCTCGGGTGGACGAACCTCAGTACCCTCCGCCCCAAGGGCAGATGTACATGATACAGAAAGGTCGCCCTTCCAACAGGGAGCAAAAACTTCGCACTCGACAAGTAAACATGGCGGTCATGTCACCTCCTGCTGTAACTGAATTCTTGAAGGGTTCTGAAACCGCAATAAGCTTCAGCAGAGAGGACCACCCTCCATCGGTCGTTCGTCCAGGGCACTCTGCTCTGGTACTCGACGCACAAATTGGAGGCTACGCCATGTCCAAGGTCTTCATGGATGGTGGCAGCGGCATAAACATCATCTTCGCAGATACGCTCCGCAAAATGAACAGGTCAGTCGAAAACCTGCCAAGATCTTCAAATACCTTTCACGGTATCGTCCAGGAAAGCAATAAGCCCAGAAGGCACCATACAACTCGACGTAACGTTCGGGGACAAGAACCACTTCAGGACAGAGTCGATTGAGTTCGAAGTTGTCGACTGGAAGTCACAATACCATGCTATACTTGGACGCCCGACGTTCGCTCGATTCATGGCGGTGCCACACTATGCATACCTCCAGCTAAAGATGCCTGGACCAAAAGGAGTAATCACAGTCAAGGGAAACTTCCAAAAGTCTGACTCTTGCGACCGAGAGTTTAGCAAAATCTCTGAGATGTTTGGCATGGAAGCAACACTCGCCGATCTAGCGGTCTCCAACGATCGAACACTTATGCCGGAGCACAAGAAGGTGGCAGTCGACAGAGCATTCAATGCCACCAATGACACAAGTCGCATCAGGTGCACCCGACTGACCCGACCAAGACAGTCAATGTCTCGTCGAGTCTGCCTATCGCATAGGAAAGCGCGCTCGTCGAATTCCTCCGTGAGAACTGGGATATATTTGCGTGGTGTCCAGCCGACATGCCAGGTATTCCCAGGGAATTCGCCGAGCACTCTCTCCAATTATTTCCAGATGCTAAACCAGTCAAGCAAACAATGCGCCGCATATCCGGCCCGAAAAGAACGCAGTCGAAGCCGAAGTCGACAGACTACTCGCAGCAGGTTTCATCAGAGAAATCAAGAAATCACAATGGGTGGCCAACCCCGTACTCGTAGAAAGAAGAACACAGATATCCTTCGGATGTGCGTAGATTTCACGCACTCAATAAGTGCTGTCCAAAGGATCACTTTCCACTACCTCGAATCGACCAGATCGTCGACTCCACCGCCGGGTGCGCTCGCTTGTCCTTCCTGGATGCTTACTCGGGTTACCACCAGATAAGGATGAAGGAAGAGGATGAAGAGAAAACGGCGTTCATAACCCCACTCGGGGTCTACTGCTACACAACATGCCTTTGGGCTCAAGAACGCAGGCGCAACCTACCAGCGCATGATGCAAGACTGCCTCAAGAAGCAAATTGGGCGAAACGTCCAGGTCTACGTAGATGACATCGTCATCACACAAGGAGGAAAACACACTACTCGACTTGCGAGAGACGTTCGCAAACCTCAAACGCTTCCACATCAAGCTCAACCCGAAGAAGTGCACGTTCGGCGTGCCAGCCGGGCAACTCCTCGGGTATCTAGTCTCAGCTCGAGGAATCGAGGCAGACCCGAGAAAATACAGGCCATCTTGACGATGCAAAGGCCTTCAAAGCTCCATGACGTGCAAAATTGGCGGGTCGAGTAGCAGCGCTCAGTCGATTCATCAGCAAGCTAGGCGAAAAAGCACTCCCGTTCTATCGACTGATGAAGAAAGCAGATAAATTCGAGTGGACGCCAGAAGCCGAAGCAGCCTTCACGGACCTCAAGCGAGTCCTCACAAGCCCTCCAATCCTCGTAGCACCAAGGGAACGCGAGCCACTATACCTATATGTCTCTGCAACTAACAGGGTGGTGAGCACGTACTGGTAGTCGAACGCAGAGAGGAGGGACACGCCCAAAGCATACAACGTCCAGTCTATTACTTGAGTGAAGTGCTCTCCACATCAAAGCAGCGGTACCCGCACTATCAAAAGCTGGCCTACGCCGTGTTCATGTCCTCAAGGAAGCTGACGCATTACTTCTCCGAGCACCCGATCACTGTAATCAGCACCTCAGGGATCGGGGACATCCTCACAAACCCCAACGCAACTGGGCGAGTAGCAAAATGGCTCATCGAGCTAGCACCGCGAGACATCAAGTATGATTACCCGAAGGCCATCAAAGCACAAGTCTTACCTGACTTCCACACCGAGTGGATCGAAGCTCAGCTGCCAGGAGCGCCAGATGTGTCCAACTCATGGACTATGTACTTCGACGGCTCAAAGAAAAACGAAGGCGCAGGCGCAGGTGTCATCCTCATATCACCAAAAGGCGACAAGCTCCGCTATATCCTGCAGATGGGATTCGAGTTCCCATCCAATAACGAAGCAGAGTACGAGGCCCTGATCCACGGCATGAGGATGGCCAAAGCCCTCGGGTGCACTCGACTGATGATCTACGGTGACTCGAATCTGGTGGTGCAGCAAACAATGAAGGCCTGCGACGCAATCGCAGATAACATGATCGCCTACCGTGACCTGTACAACCTCATGGAGGGCAGCTTCGAAGGCTGCGAGTTGCGGCACATAGGGCGTGAGAGCAATGAAGAAGCAGATAAGCTAGCCAACATTGGAGCGACCAAAGCACCAGTTCCACCTGGTGTCTTCTTCGAGCGCATCGAGCACAGGTCCATCAAGAAAAAACGAGCTCCTACATCAGCTGCACCAGCCAAGAGCAAAGCACCTAGCACAGAGGACCCTCCAGTCGAGGTACTCCTCATCGAGCCAACTTGGACTCAACCTTTCCTCGCATACATACTCCGCGGCGAGGTACCTGAAGACATAACAGAGTCACGCGTCACTCGACGATCTAAAGCATACACTGTCATCAACGGTGAACTGTACAAACGCAGCATATCAGGTATGTTCCAACGTTGCATAGCATTTGAAGATGGCCAAGCCATCCTTCGTGATATTCATGCAGGTACCTGCGGGCATCACGCCAGCAGTCGATCACTCGTAGCCAAAGCCTTTCGCGCAGGCTTCTACTGGCCCACAGCACTCAAAGACGCGGAGGACATAGTCAAAAGGTGCATCGGCTGCCAAAAATTCGCCACAAAGCCGCACGCACCCGCATCGGCGTTGAAGACAATACCATTGGCCTGGCCCTTCGCCCAATGGGGGCTCGATATGGTTGGGCCACTCAAAAAATCCTCCCATGGAGGGCATACTCACCTTCTGGTGGCAGTCGACAAGTTCACCAAGTGGATTGAAGCAGTCCCTATCACAAGTTCGACTGCCACTACAGCAGTCAATTTCATAAAATCCATCATATACCGCTTTGGTGTGCCAAGTAGCATCATCACTGATAACGGTACAAACTTCACGGCTGAGGAATTCCGATCCTTCTGCAAAGAGCAAGATATCACGCTCAATTATGCATCTGTGGCACACCCGCAATCTAATGGCCAAGTCGAAAAGGCCAATGGACTTGTGACGAGCGGAATCAAGAAACGCCTCCTGGTGCCACTCAAAAGGGCCGCGGGTGCTTGGGTCGAGGAGCTCCCGTCTGTGCTATGGAGCCTACGCACAACACCCAACGCCTCAACGCAATTTACCCCATTCTTCATGGTCTACGGAGCAGAGGCAATCCTGCCATCAGACGTAAGGTTCAATGCACCAAGAGTCGAAGCATACAACGAAGACGATGCAGATGAAGCACTCGAAGATGCAGTCGACTTGCTCGAAGAAGCACGCAACACGGCGCTAGCACGCACAGCTGTCTACCAGCAAGACCTCCGCAACTATCACAGCCGTCGACTGCGTACCAGATCCTTCGAGGTTGGCGACTTGGTACTTCGACTGAAGCAAAAGAAGGTGCATAAACTTGCTTCTCCATGGGAAGGACCCTTCATCATCACCGAGGTCATTGGTGGTGGAGCATACAGACTGAAGCACGCGAAGACCGGCGAACTCTCGCACAATCCTTGGAACGTTGCGCAGCTGCGCCGTTTCTATGCTTAGATTGCTCAGTCGCATAATGTAATAGGCAGATATGTCGGATGGCTGCAGGTTTCAGACGCGCTCTTTTCCTTACCAGGGTACCTAAGGGGGCTGGAAGGTTTTTAATGAGGCGGCCTGCAGCTTAACATTCAAAAATGGAATATAGTCAATGATTCCTCATATCTCCCTGTTAACTACTCGCACAAACTACTCGCGCAACCTTAGCCTCACCCGAGTACTCGGGGGCTGCGCTACTTCAAAACGAGAGCTATCGCTCCTCCAAACATAATACCCCAGCCGCACTCGAATACTCGGGGGCTGCGCTACTTCACAACGTGAGCTATCGCTCCTTGAAACATAATACCCCAGCCGCACTCGAATACTCGGGGGCTGGGTCGTAACAAATCATACGTAAAGCAAAAAGCTGCTCAATAACATGAGTTGAAGCTTCAAGCATCGCAAAAATTCATAGCCTCACTCGAGCACTCGGGGGCTGTAGAATTCATGTTCTATGTATAGTGTTTTTCATAAACCCCACTCGATACACTCGGTGGCTGCATACATTCAAATGAACAAATATGTACTAAGTACAAGTGGCAAAATTTACAATCGGGGATGTTCCCTATACAGAAATACCCTAATCTTCCGGTTCGTCCTTGACTGGAAGAACAGGGCACATAAGTTGAGCATTATAGCACTCAACCAACACCCTCGCATGTTCGACTGTATCGTCAAGATGCGACTGTGACAACGATGATCCAGGCACGGGTGGACGTAGCTGCATATTTGGACGACGACTTCGGATATACGCCATCGTTGCGTTGGCTCCATCCACAAGCTTCTGGGTGATCAAATTTCGAATGGGACCTACACTCCGGAAGAGCCCGAGCAACGCGTGGATTCCTTGAGGTTGCGGTCCAGTTGGGAAAAGCGTCTGGTTAATTCGACTGAAGGCCGACCTGCATAATTCGAGCAGCATAGTGCTCCGCCACACTCGATCCTGCAGAGTCGCGAGTATGCGTGCTCGGTGCTTATCCAAGCGAAAGTGCTGACGGCCAGTCGTGGGTTCGTCAGTCGCGTTGCTCAACTGCTCATCTACACGAGCCTGCTCCGACTCGAAATCTGGAACAAAACCTGCAACAACACACGTTGGGTGAACAAAAAGGACAGACTATAAAATCTTGAGATAAGAGCAGTCATGCTTACACTCGAGTTGTCTGTTGACAATCTCCATCTCGCCAAGCACATACTCCTCTCGCTGAGTGGGTAGAGCAGGCCTCGCCCTCATCCTATCCAGCTCACTTCGGGCACTACCCAACTCTTGCTCCAGTTTTGCGACTCGAGCCTTCATATAACGCATCACTGCGGCATCGTTTGCTACCTGAGCTCGAGATCGAGTAGGGGCGCGATGCCGCGACGAGCCAGATGAAGTGGCGGCTGGCCGTTTCTGTTCCAAACATCATAAAAGTCTTCATTCAGACATGGGAGATTCATCACACATCTCGGTCAAGTAAAAGCACATAGCCTTTCAGGCAAAAGCACGAAGGAGTTAAATTCATACAAAAGGTAGCAAAAGCACACGCATACTTGCGTGGTCATAAATTTAATTACACAACATAAATATGGGTTCGACTACCCTATTTCTCAGACACTGACTCAGACCTAGCCCTACTCTCGCGAGTGGCAACCTCCGCCGCTCGGCGCTCCATAGTGGCTATAAACATGTTGGCCAGTCGAGTGGCTGGCTCACTAACGGATTTCAGAGACATAGGCTTCCCGCCAGGCCTTCGAGGAAAGTCAGACATGGCCGCTTCAAAGTCACCCTTTATTCCGTGACCCAAAATGAGCTTGAGGGTAGAGTTCGAGCCGCGTACCGTGAGAGCGCGAGCAAAGCTCGCCATGGTTGAAGTCCCCGGTCCAAGCACGCCAGCAAAGCCATCAGCAGTCGACGGCACTTCGCCTAGTGGGAGCACCTCCTTGTACACAGCACCGAGGGTGCTGGCAGACTTGGCATGGGAGTCCTTCGCCTGGACAAAGGACGCACCAAGGTCACCTATAACCTGGTCGAGTGATAACTCATCACCGACCACGTCAGTAGGTGTTGGCACACCAGTCGCCTCTGTAACATGAATCAGAAAAATAAGATTACTACATACTACCCAATGGGTACACGGGAGGCATACAAAAATATGGTTGCTTACCTCTCACGTTCTGTGCGAGGCCAGCCAGTTGCTCAGCATACTCCTTCTCGCGCGCAGCGGCAGAACGTCGGGCGGTATCCGCGGCTTTCTTCGACTCGGCAGCTTGAGTGGCAAGAGCTTCTTCTAGCTCCTTAACTCGGGTTTCAGCCGCTGCCTTGTCACCTGAGTTGGGAAAGCAAAGCGGTAAATCAGCATTCGACAAAACAAAGACAGTGCAAAAAGACCTTCGGGTACAGAATCAAATTTCACTTACGAGTGAGCTGCTCCAAGTTAACACGCAGCCTGTGCCTCTCCTGTTCCATATGAACAAAAGCTTTCCCCGATTCTACCAGATTGAGGTAGTAAGGCTACAAGCAATTGCAATCAGCATAAATTAGCACATATATCAGACGCAACATATGCGGGTGGTCATAGGACACTTACGTGGTCCTTCCAAGTTTCAGACTTGGAAGTAGAAGTCCCAACTTCAGCCGCCGGGGTATCTGCAACCTTGGTGGTCACAAGAGCAGTAGCTGCGACTGCTGGCTGTGCAACCTCCGGGGTCACAGGAGAAGCACCTGCGTGTTCAGGAGTCGAAGCCTCGACGACAGGAGGAGTCGCTACTCGATCGTGCTCAGCACTATAAAGCATAAAGGGAAGAGAGACATGAGCCAAAGTATCATACAGTAACTTTACATATGCAAAAGGCAGAAGGAACAAACCTCTGTTCTTCCTCTTCTTCACTGTCATAATCGTCAAAGCTTGGACCTCCAAACTGCACGGTGCCACTCGACTGGGAGGAGGCATCGAGCTCACTGGGCACGCTGCCAATGGAGCGTTTGGGCAGCGTGAGGTGAGCCCGAGTCGCCATCGTCGCTCAGGTCCTTCTCCTTCGCGGGTGAGCTCATAGACGAGGACACGTCTTGAACACAGAGGCGCTTGCGAGTCCGAGCCTTGGCCACATCGGGTGCAGGCGAAGCTTCAGCGAGTGCCTCGTCCACCTCTTCCTCTTCAGCATTTTCTGTAGGAGAAGTGGTAGCTGATGTAAGGGGCGACTCATCGGCTCCCTTTGCTGGCACATCTTGCACCTCCTGCACCTCTGTTTCTTCAGTCGGGCCGTTCTCTGGAAGGGGAGGCAGAGTAGATGCAGTCGAGTGGTCCTGCATGTCATAAACAGGAGACGAAAGTCAGACAAACCAGCAAAAATGGCAACGCAAAGAGACAACAAAACTCGATAGATTCACTATCCTCTAGCAAAGGCTTTTCAGCCCCATAAGGAGTAACAGGGCAGTCGACGTTGCAGGGCTCGCTGGCTTTTGTGCTGGTGATGGACCGCACATGTGACACCAGCTCGCTCTTTGACAGCTCCTCCTTGTTCATTCGAGTGGAGTCGAGAGGACCTTCATACTGCCACATAGGGTGAGCTCGCGCGCGGAGCGGCCGCACCCGCATCTTCACAAAGGTGGCAAGAAGATGCACACCAGTGACGCTGTTTATCAGTCCTCTAATCGTCTCCAACAGAGGCGCCGCTTCCGCCATTTCTTCAGTCGAAAGCTCATGGTCCCAAGCCTTCGTCCTAGCGGCTATACCAGCAGTCGAGAATGCTGGGACCCCTACCTGGTCGACGCGCACATAAAACCACCTTTTCCTCCACCCTTGCGCCGAGTTGACTGGCTTTAGGGCAAAGTATCGGGTGTCGCTGCGCACTAGGATCTGAAGGCCTCCAACTGGATAGGTTCGGCCGCCTCGGTTGTTGGGCCGGACCATGAAGATAGACTTCCAAAGTGGCCAGCTGGGAGCAACTCCCAGGAAGCACTCGCACACTACCATGAAACAGGCAATGTGCATAATGCCGTTCGGGGTGAGATCATGGATCTGCACCCCGTAGGCGAACAACAAGCCACGAACAAAATCGTGGAGGGGAAAAGATAGACCCCTAGGCAAAAACTCCGCAAAACATACGCGCTCATTTGCGCGAGGCTCGGGGAGTACCTCTTTCGATGGCGCACGGACAGTAAGCTGGTCCGCCGGCGGCAGCAGTCCGTCCTCGCGGAACTTCTCGAGATGTGCTGCCTTGATCGTGGACTTCACCCAGTCGCCGTCGCTCTTCTTTAGATCTGTCGGAGACTAGTCCCAGGAACTAGGGGTGTCTCTCAAAAGCCAGGAATCGAGTAAGGGGCTGAACACAACGTCAAACAGATCCTCAACAACCTTGGCGACGGTGCTCGTCGAGCTCGGTGAGGAACATCACGGCAGCGAGGGAACACGAGCCGCTACCCAGGTTCAGGCCCACCGTGAGGTGTAAAGACCCTACGTCCTGCTAAGATGTATTGCACTGCTTGGAGAGGTTCACAGTACAAGGGTGCTTGCCGAAGGCACAGTTGTGGCTATGGTGAACTATGGTGGAATGAGCTCCGTCTTCTCCTTCAGACGTAGCTGCTTGGGTGTTGAATGAGTTGGTGAATCCGGAATCCCCCTCCTATGTCGTACACTGGCTCCTTATATACTGGTGTTGGTCCTCTTCCCCGAAAATCTCCGGCGGGAAGGGATACCACAATGCCGCAAAGATGGAGCACAGCGCACAGCGTCGGGGGCGTCCATGGACACGGTCCATGGCAGAGAGCACGTCGTCTTGGCAGAAAAAGCCACCGCCCATCCAGGACGGTGAGCTGGAGCTGCAGAGCTTTGGGCATGCCCCACGGTGACGTCGCAGTTGGAGCGTAGCGGCGGCCGGCCGCTTTATCACCAAATTGGCAAGTCTTGGAGTCCGCTTTGCTTCCTCCAGCTCCTTTGACCGCTTTATACACGAGAACGACAACTGCGGCGTCTTCGTCATCGCGCGCAGTCACGCGCGTCACTCTGCGGCGGGCGCAGAGTCCATGTGCGCTCTGCAGCGTGCGCAGGAGCTTGCTTCCACTTGAAGGAACCCCGTGAGGGCCTGGAGCCTCGCCGAGGCTCTTTAGTCGTTGACTCCTCGCGAGGGAATACCTCGCGAGGGTAGCGCGGAGACGCGTCGTGACCTGATGGTCTTCTAGGAGAGGCCTTCTCGAGGCAGAAGTTCCTCTCGAGGCCCCTGAGGCCGAAAGTCTGGTCCTTAGCAGAAATGCTCGGCTGAGCAAAGGAACCCTCGCGAGGGGAAAATCCCTCACGAGGCTCGCCAGGCTGAACGCCTGGTCCTTAGCAGAATTTCCTGCGGAGCGTCGAGGGCTGTGGCAGGCCGGCCCATGGTACCCTGGTTTCCACTGGGCCGACAGTAGCCCCCGGGCCCGCGATGGGCACGCTGGAGTTCCTCAGGCGGAGGCGAATCGTCGTGGGCTCAAAGAAGCCTGCGTAGCCCGAGATACGTGGAGCGCCGCGGCCGGACACGATGCCACGATCTCCTCTGAAGTAACGGGCGAAGTGGTGGGTCCCGCCATGTCCTGGTAACGGCTCGATGAGCCGATAAAAGGCGGAGAGCTCGGCGCAGGCGGCCATTACTCCACTCGTTCCCCTTCCATCTCCTTGCTCCTAGCGCTCAATCCCCAAGCTCCTCCTTTGCAATCTTGCTGCAATGGCGCCCAAGAAGGCCACTGCATCCTCGAAGGGCAAAGCGGTGTTGCAGGGCGGCGAGCCTGCCGCGATGCAGCAGGGCGGCGATTTCGAGCCGGCTCTGATTGGCTTCCGCTTCGAGAAGGAGCTGCAGCTGGACAAGGTGCGTCATATGGCGGCCTCGGCGACCAATGAGCACGGCGCCACGGTGCTCAAGCTGGCGAACAACTCCTTCGGCAGCTTCTACCCCATCTTCATGCACACCCTCTACGCCGGGCTCGTGCCTCCCTTCTTTGACTTCTTCCTGGCAGTTCTGGAGCGTTACCAGATCCAGGTTCTTCATCTCCACCCCAACTCCATCCTCGTCCTCGCCATCTTCGCCTATATCTGCGAGGCGTACATCGGCATTCCGCCCTCGGTGGACCTCTTCCGCAACTTCTACGCGCTCCGGTTCACGGCGAACAGGGAGCGGTCGGGGTGCGTGTCCTTCCGCATCACCGACGGCATGAAGGGCGTCTACATCCCCATCGCGTGGAACGGCGAGAACATTGTGACCAGCGTGACGAAGAAGGTGGAAGATTTCCGCAAGCGCTGGTTCCTCATGAAGTTTGGGAGCCAGAGCGCTTTCTTCGAACTTCCTGAAGCGCCTCCGACGAAGAGGGCGAGCTGGTCTTCCAGGGCGCTCAAGGGCGCAACTCTTGGCCCCGTGGTGAGGCGCTTGAAGGACCTTTGCGAGGCTGGCCTCACCGGGCAGATGGTGGCCAAGGACTTCGTGAGGCGTCGCATTGCTCCACTCCAGAGGCATGCGGACGTGATGTGGCTGTACTCCAACCAGAGGGACAAGATGCGCCTGAGCGCTACCCTCTTCACGCAGGAGGAGGTGCACAGCATCATGGAGACCCTCTTCACGTCTCCAGACATCCCCGCGCCTACCGACAAGACGTTCTGCTCCACAGGATCGATCTTGGGCGTCGCGTCTCGCACGTGCAGACGATGCCGAAGTTCGACCAGTGGGGCCTGGTGCCTGAGGGGCATGTCGGGCCTCGCGAGGACCCGGAGTCGCGGCGCAGGGGGCGCCAGCTGAGGGCGACGAGGAGACGACGGATACGCCCGCGGAGTCTGACGCAGGCGCAACCGGCGCCTCGGGAGGCCCCGCTTCTCGGCGGAGAACTCGAGCGCCTCGAAGAGTGCGGCGCCTGAAGTTGAGATCCACGAGATCTCTTCAGGCAGTGGCGACCAGTTCGTGGTCGCTCCCTCGCAGCGTGTCGAGGGAAAGGAGGAGAGCGACGATGATGGCGCTTCGTCAGGACACTGCAAGCCCCGCTCCAAGGCGATCCATGACAGGAACGCCGGAGCCCGGGAAGGGCAGATGCACGTACGAGCGCGGAGCCCAGTGCCCCGCCTGCGCGGCGGACGAAGAGGAAGTGGGTCGACACCGCGGCGTAAGTTTTGTACTTCTTTTTCTGTTTGATGTTTTCTTGTGTAGACCTCTCGAGGGGTTTTTTGAGCTTTCCTCTCCAGGCGCCCCGAGGAGCCAAAAGCGGCGGAGGCTCCGGAGACTTGGAGAGATTTCCAGCGCTGCAGCGGCGTCTGCAGCGCCTATGGCTGAGGAGGCACCTCTCGAGGCCACCGCCTCTTCTCCCGAGGCCGCGGCGCCGCCTCCAGGCAGAGGAGCGCCACGAGGAGAAGGAGGAGGAGGCGGAGGTGACGATGCCGCCGCCTGCGCGGCCTGACGCCTCTCCTGTGCGGCAGGAGAGGGCGCCGGAGGAGGATGCGGCAAAGACCGCGTCGCCGCGAAAGAGTGCGCGGCAGAGACTGCGGCGTCTGCAGAGGCGCACGCTGACGTCGAGATGGAGGAGACCACCGTGCCGTCGCCTCCACCAAGTGCGAGCCTCGGAGGGCCTACGGTGGATACTGAGGCTGCCGCGGGGGCGGCCTCAGTTGAGAAGGCCAACCCTGCCCCTGGGGGAGAGGAGAGTGCTCCTCAGGGGCAGAAAGATGGTGGGGTTGATGGCGAGGGCGCCTCGAGCCCCCAGAAAGCCCCCAGCGTGCAAGGCGAGGGGGGCTCTCTCAGAGCCCCAGAAGGCCCTGTCGTGGAAGAAGGGGAGGCTCTCACCAGAGCCCCCAGCGCCTCGAGGCCCTCCGAGCCCAAGGCATGACATTCCGGAGTCCTCGGCAGGCGCAGGTGCTTCCAGGCCCTCTGGTGAGTCATGGGCCTTAGTCCTGCGGGGTCGGCGCCCAGTTGCAGCTCGCCGAGAGGCTGTCCTTCGCTCGGCGAGGGAGGTGCTCGATGGGCTCGAGGCCCAGCTTGCTGAGGAAGATCGCGCCAGGGCGGAGGAGGATGCCGAGCTTGCGCGGGCTGGGCTTGCCTCCAGGAGACCGTGGAGCGCTGCCGCCGGAAGGATGAGGCAGCCCAGCTCAACGCAGGCAGCGCTGCGCGATGCTGAAGAGATCCGCGTCAGCGTGGTCCGCGAAGCTGAGGAGACCCTTGCGGACCTGAGCGCTAGGCGCGAGGCTCTCGAGGCGGAGACCGAGGCCAAGCATCAGGAGCTGGCGGCGCGCGAGGCGGCGGTCTCCACCAAGCACAAAGAGCTTCTGGACCGTGAGGCGGGGATCATCGCCGAATCGGAGAACGTGCGGAAGGCTTGAGAAGTTCCGTGAGGACCTGCGCATCCGCGAGGACTTGATCGTGCAGCGCGGGTAGAACTTGACGCCCGCGAGACTGAGCTGCGCAAGCGCGAGGAGCAGGTTGAACAGATCGAGAAGGATCAATCCGCAGCGGGAGCACCTGGAGTCTCGCGAGAGCAAGGTGACCCAAGACGAGGCGTTCTACCAGAAGCGCCTTGTGCAGACCAACGAGAACCTCGCCAAGAAGGAGGGAAGATGGCGGAGGAGTCCGCGACCAGGGAGAAGCTCTTCCGCGACAACTGCAGGGGAGTTCGCGGGAAGGCCAAGAAGCAGGAGGATCGCTTCACGAAGAGACGCAACGAGCTTGACGCTCGCATCACGGATTTGACTCCCGCCTCAGGTTGCTGTGGAGGCTCGGAAGCACGCGGAGCAGACCTTGCTTCCTTGACGCAGGACATGATGAGATGCAGCAGCAGGTGGGGCCTGTTGTAGAGCTTGTCGAGGAGCTCGGCAGAGCGCTCTGGCCGCGCAGGTCTTGTCGCGCCAGCGGGAGCGCATGTTCGTCTCCTTGGTGAGGCGTGCGCGGACTGTCGCAGGCCGCCTGGGGGCCGAAGCCCCCGTGCTTCCTGCCGAGGGGAACTCTGACGTCGCCACCTACCTCGGCTTCTTCGAGCAGCTCCTCACCCTCGAGGAGGTCGTGACGAACCTCGACGACCTGGTCGACAACGAGAGCCGCGAGCTCCTTGGCGTCGCGGTCGGCCAAGTCTTCGCCAACCTTGCACACCTCCACCCCGGCTTCGACTTCGCAGCTGTGATGGAGCCTCTGGAGAAAAGCTAGCGTCGAAGCTGGACGCCTCGGTGTGGGACGACGTGGAGAAGTACATCCAACGCTTCAAGAGGGTTGAGGTCGAGGAGAGCGACGACGAGGCAGGCGCTGAGGAGGGGGCGATGAGGCTGTGATGGCGACGACGACAACGACAACCCCTGCTGCTTAGGCTGCCCCTGTGGAGAGATGTGCCTGGGCACCAGTTATCTTAGGACTTGTTGCTTTACTTTGTAATGGTTTGTAAAGACACTTTTATTTGTGCAAGTGTGAGTGCCCCTCGGGAGGCCTTTTATCTGTTCCTCATGTCTTTTTCGCTCTACGTCGTTAGGACCCTGCTCTTAGCGCAAATAGCACCGCCGCTTCGGTATGCCGGAGTCAGGGCTCGACAAGGCCGGGGGGTGCGTAAGGCTTAGAGAGGTAAGAGCTCTCGAGGCGCGATGCTCGGGAGCTCCCCTTTGACGTGCAAGCAGCCCATGAGGCGTAAGAGAGAAAAGAGAGGCTCGAGGGGCGACAAAACCAGCGAGAGGGAAAGAGCTCATGAGGCGTAAGTTCTGGACTTAGCTTTAGCGAGACGCCTGTCTCGTAGAGGGTGTTGTGTTCCTGGTGAGGGTTTTCCCTCTCGAGGCTGCCTGAGGCTGGTTTGGAGCTTTTGAGCCCTGCAAGGCGTCTTGTTCCCTGCGTTGGAGAGAGAGAGCGAACCCACAAGCAATGCATAGTTGTACAACTCATGCGCGCTCATAGATTTCCTCATGGGTATCTCACGAGGAGAATAAGCACCAAGGTCCTTGGTGAGGTGACGTGCATGGGAGCTAGCCCACGAGTCAGAGCTCTTTGGTGAGATAACGGTCGTGGGCGGAGAGCCACGAGTTAGAGCTCGGATCCTTTGGTTTTACGATGCTGCTGGGATGCTCCCGAGACACAGGCACCGTGCTCAGCCCCCGCTCGCGAGGTGCGCATGGGGAAAAATGTGAGCGCGAATGAATGCAAGAAAACAAACTCACCAAGCAATATTACATAACGGCGCCGAAGCGCAAAGGTTCATGATGACCTGAAATTGTTCATTACACTTGGCGAGGCCAAGACAAAGTCCGCCATGTCTGGGCATGGGGTTCCACATGGAGTGGCTGAGGCTTCCCGCGGCCCGTGGCGACGCGTTGTAGGAGCTCTCAGTGGAGATGGCCCTCGTGAAGGGAAAGCTTGGTGAAGCTGGGAGGTGAAGACGCGTGCTTCCCTCTTGAGACAAAAAATGCCTGCCGCGACGTGATCACGGGTAGAACTTGCGTAGGTGCTCGATGTTCCATGGGTTTTTGATTGGATCGCCGTCTTCCGTCTCGAGCCGTACCGCGCCAGGCCTGGCGATGTGCGCGACCCTGTAGGGGCCTTCCCACATGGGTGAGAGCTTGTGGAGGCCCTCTCTGGAGAGGATCCTCCTGAGGACGAGATCGCCTGTCTCGAGGGTGCGCGGACGTATGTGGCGGCTGTGGTAGCGGCGCAGGTCTTGTGGTACTTTGCCGCTCGGAGGGCGGCACGGCGACGTAGTCCATCGAGCAGCAGCAAGTCGTCGTTGTGGAGCTCCTCTTGATTGTCCTCGTTGAAAGCAAGGATCCGTGGGGACCCATGCTTGATCTCGGTGGGGAGGACTGCTTCGGCGCCATAGACGAGAGCGAACGGCGTTTCTCCAGTGGGCTTCGTGGCGGTGGTGCGGATGGACCAGAGCACAGAGGGGAGCTCTTCGATCCAATTCTTGCCGTGGGCCTTGAGGCGGTTGAAGCTTCTTGTCTTGAGGCCTTTGAGCACTTCGCGTTCGCTCGCTCAGCCTGCCCGTTGCTTCGTGGATGAGCCACCGAGGCGAAGCAGAGCCGGTGCCAAGACTCTCGCAGTAGGCCCTGAAGATGCCGCTGGTGAACTGTGAGCCGTTGTCGGTGATGATGCGATTTGGCACGCCGAAGCGACAGGCCAGGCCTCTGATGAATTTCACCGCTGATCTCGCCGGGATGCTGCGCACCGCTTCGACCTCCGCCCATTTGGTGAACTTGTCATGGCGACGTAGAGGTAGCGGTAGCCCCCGCTGGAGCGTGGGAAAGGTCCCAGGATGTCCAGCCCCCAGACCGCGAAGGGCCAGGAGAGCGGGATGGTCTGGAGCCCCAGTGCAGGCTGGTGGACTTGCTTGGCGTGGAATTGGCATGCCTCGCAAGCCTGGACAACGGTGGTTGCATCTTGAAGCACTGAGGGCCAGTAGAACCACTCCTGAAGACTTTCCCTGCAAGGGTGCGTGATGACGAGTGGTGGCCACATTCTCCACTGTGTATGTCCTTGATCAGCTGGCGGCCTTCTTCAGGGGGGACGCATTTTAGTGCAACTCCATTTGGACGCTTGCGGTACAGGTCTCCCTCGTGAAGGCAGTATGACTTGGCCTGGCGAGCAATCTCTCTGCTTCTGCATCCTCTTCAGGGAGGACTCCGTCCCTGAGGTACTCCTTGAGCTCATCGATCCAGCCCGTCTCTTGATGCGTCATGGCCAACAGCAGGCGTTCCCTGAGGGTGGACCGCAGCTCGGTGCTCCAGATGTTGGTGGTGGTGGGAGCTCTTCGTCCGTGTCATTCGACCGCTTCTTTTGGCTGTTTCACCGATGCCCTGGTGAGTCTCTCCTCGAACACACCTGCCTGCTGGGCTTCTCTGCGTGATGCTCGCCTGGCGATGTCGTCGGCCTCCTGGTTCTCCCTTCGCGGGATGTGCCTGAGCTCCATCCCCTTGAAGTGTTTCTCGAGCTTGCGGACCTCCTCGAGGTAAGCGGCCATGTGCCGTCCTTAGGTGTATAGCTCTTGTTGGAGAAGTTGACGAGGAGCTGGGAGTCGCCCTTGATGAGTAAGCGCTTGATGCCGAGGGCGATTGCGGCTCTGAGCCCGGCGAGGAGGCCCTCGTACTCGGCGATGTTGTTGGAGACCTTGTCAGTCGTGAAGCACAGCTGGACGGCGTAGTAGAGCTTGTCGCCCTTGGGTGAGGTCAGGACGACGCCAGCCCCTGCGTTCGGCATGCGAATGCTCCATCGAAGTGCATGGTCCAGTGGCTTGGCACTGTGTCTCCAGCTGGCGTGGTTTCCGCCTCATGAGGCTCTTCTTGCTGCGTGTCTGTCCACTCGGCGACGAAGTCCGCCAATGCCCTCCCCTTGATGACCCTGGTGGTGTCGAAGCGCAGGCCAAAAGGTTGCAGCTCAATGTTCCACCCTGCGACGCGATCAGTGGCGTTTGGGTTGCGCAGGATTTGCTCCAGAGGGAATGATGTGACCACCGTGATGGGGTGGCCCTGGAAGTAGTGGCGCAGCTTCCTGGAAGCGATGAGGAGCGCGAGGAGGAGCTTCTGCTGCATAGTGTACCGACGAAGTAGACGGGATGCTCGACGAGCGTTGTCGATGGTGACGCAGCACTGGGCTCCTCGGGAGCCTTGTCGAGCCTCTCTTGAGGTGGACCCTCGACGAGGGTGCCTTCTGGTTGCGGGGCTGACATGAGGCTCAGGCCTGAAGAGGTGCTTCCTTATCGGGGGGATCTGGGCTTGGCGTGGCGTGTCCTTCTTGGCGAGGACTGGCTCTTCCCTTTCTGCCACCAAGGCTGCGCTCACTGTTTGTGGAGTGGCTGATAGGTACAGCTTCAGATGCTCGCCAGGCCTTGGGGCAACCATGACAGGTGGGCTAGCCAAGTACTTCTTCAGGTCTTCAAATGCTTGTCCGCCTCCGGCGTCCACTTGAACGTGCCAGACCGCTTCATGAGCTTGAAAAATGGCAGCGCCCTCTCGCCGAACTTGGAGATGAACGGCCGAGGCTGGCCATGCATCCCGCTAGGCGCTGCATGTCCTTGAGGCGACGAGGTGGCTGCATTTCTTCTATGGCTTTGATCTTGTCAGGATTGCTTCTATGCCGCGGTGAGACACTAGGAACCCGAGGAGTTTGCCTGATGGTACCCCGAAGACGCACTTGGCGGGGTTCAGCTTGATGTTACTTTGCGCAGGCTGGCAAAGGTCTCCTCGAGGTCCTCCATGAGGGTGTGCTCTTCGCGAGTCTTGACCACGATGTCGTCGACGTAGGCTTCTGCGTTTCTTCCCATCTGAGCCCCCAAGGCCTTCCTCATGAGCCTCTGGAAGGTGGCGCCGGCGTTCTTCAAGCCAAAGGGCATGCAGACGTAGCAATACACACCACAAGGGGTGAGAAATGCTGTCTTCTCCTCATCCTCCTTCGCCATCTTGATCTGGTGGTAGCCTGAGAAGGCATCCAGAAAACAGAGGAGGTCGCAGCCGGCGGTGGAGTCCACGATCTGGTCTATCGAGGCATGGGGTACGGGTCCTTGGGGCAGGCCTTGTTGAGGTCGGTGTAGTCGATGCAGAGCCTGCCGCCCCCGGTGTGCTTGGGAACGACCACCGTGTTGGAGAGCCATGTGGGGTGTGGAACTTCTCTGATTATGTGTGCTTCTTTCAACTTCTCTACTTCCTTGATGATGAACTCTTGCTTCTCTGGCGCCTGGCGCCGTGCTTTCTGCTTCACGGGGCGTGCGTTTGGACACACGGCTAAGTGGTGCTCGATCACCTCCCTCGGTACTCCGGACATCTCTGACGGTGTCCATGCGAACATGTCAGAGTTTGCCCTGAGGAAGGCGACGAGCGCGCTTTCCTATTTGGGAGGCAAGCCAGCGCCTATGGTGACGCTAGCCCCCGAGCCGCTGGCGTCCAATGACACCTTCTTCGTGGCTGCCTGCTCCTGTGAGAACAGCTGCTTCTTCTTCGCGGGCCTCTCGAGGGGCTCCATGTCCTCATCAGCGGGGAATGCCACGGCAGCGGCCTTGTAGGCGGTCTCGACAGAGCGCATTGCGTCCTGGACTTGACCGTGGATGGCGATGGTGCCGCCGCTGCCTGGAAGCTTGACGATGTTGTACGCGTGGTGAGTGACGGCCATGAACTTCGCGAGGGCAGCCGATGTGTGCGACGTCGAAGTCGATCTGCTCGGTGCGGTAGTTCTGGGCGTGCCGAAGGTGACCGCGAGCCGCACCTGCCCCAGAGTGGTGGAGCCACTCGTCACCCCCGTGAAGGGCCTGGAGGGCATCAGCCACTCGTATGGCACTTGAAGCTGCTCGAAGGTCTCGACAGAGATGACGTTCAAGCCCGCACCCCCATCTATGAGTGTCTTGGCGACGGCGATGTTGTTGATGATGGGGTGCACACCAGAGGGATGGTGCCAACAGCCTTGGTCGACTTGGGGTGGTCCTTGGAGTCGAAGGCGATGGTGTACTGCGACCACTTGAGGGGCTGGGAAGCCTCAATCCCTGGAAGCGCGCGTTGACCTCGCGAGAGAATTGCTTGAAGTGGTTGTTGGACTTGGGCGCCTGAGACCCGCCGAGGATGCAGGCTATTGCCCCCTGAGGGGCCTGGTAGCCCCCAGGGTTCTCGTCGGGGAGGTTGCCGTTTTGCCCAGCGTTGTTCCCCCGAGCCCTGTGCTGGAAGTTGTGGCGTCCACCTCCGCGGCCACCACGGCCTCCGCCGCGGCCGCCGCGGCCCTGGTTCTTCTCGCTCCTTGCTGAGCTGCTTGAGCTCCCAGCAGTCTTCAGTGCGTGGTTGTGCCTGTTGTGGTAGATGCAGAACGGGCGATTGTCCACCTTCTTCTCTTCAGCCGCCGGAGAGCCTCGCGAGGCTGCTTTGCGTCAGGCTCTGCCGCGAGGATGGCGGTGGTCTTGCGCTTCTCGACAGGCTTCTTCTTGCTCCTGGACCCCTCAGGAGGGTCATCCTCTTCCTTCTTGACGAAGAGGAGGCCCTCTTCAGCCTTGGCGCACTTGTCAGCCAGATCAAAGAGCTTCACCACGAGGTGAGGGTGTCGTGGATGCCGAGCTTCTCGAGCATCCGGCGGTTCGTGACGCCCTCCCTGAAGGCGGAGATGACGTGCGAGTCCGGGATGTTCGGAATCTTGTTGCGGACCTGGCTGAAGCGCTGGATGTATCTGCGGAGGGTCTCGTCAGGCTTCTGGCGCACCGCGCGAAGGTCGTTGTAGGTGAGCGCGCGCTCGTAGGTGCCCTTGAAGTTGGCGACGAAGACCTTGCAGAGGTCCTCCCACGTGTCGATGGTGTTCTCGGGGAGGTTCATGAGCCACGAGAGCGCGGAGTCCTTGAGCGCCATGGAGAGCCAGTTGGCCATCACCTTGTCGTCGCCTCCCGCGCCTGGATGGAGACGGTGTAGAGCTGCAGGAACTCCAGAGGGTTGGTCCTGCCGTCGTAGCGCGGAGGGAGGTCTGGCTTGAACTTCACGGGCCAGACGACGCGGCGCAGGTTGCGGGTGAAGGCGGTGCAGCCCGTGGCGTATGTCACAGCGCCACCAGCGAGCGCGCCGCGGTTCTGGCGACCTGCAGCAGCAATCTCCTGGACGACGCGGTTGTGGCGGTCCCTCTGGCGCTCGATCTCCACGCGCGCATCCGCCGGAGTTCGCTGCACAATCTGGCAGTCGTGCGGCGAGGACGTGCGACGCGGCGCGGTGGTTTGCTGCCGGAGCTGCAGCTGGAGGAGGTGGCGGAGGGGAGGGGGAGGAGGAGCGCCGTGCGCTATGTTCCCCTCGCGTCCGGAGTGGCGCACCAGCGAGCGAGAGGGCGCTGGTGCTGCTGTAGTGGTGGCAGGAACGGCGGCGGCGTTGATGAGCTCCTCGAGACGCCCGAGCCAGTTGTCGTGGCCCGCCTGCGTGGGACGGTAGCGCAGCAGCTCCTGCGCCATCAGTAGCGCAGTGGCTGGGCTGGGCGCCGCTCGGCCCTGCGTGGAGGCGCTCTCGCGCCTGGATGGGTGCAGGGAGGAAGCTCCCTCGCTCGTCGTCGTTGCCCGTCGTTGCCTCCGTCGTTGCCGCTGCCGTTGCCGCCGTCGTCTCAGGATGCTCGAGCGCGGCTCGGCGTTGCGCTCTGAAGCGCGGTTGGCGCGTGGGCGACCACGCGGGTTGTTGTTGGCGGAGGCTCGGTGTTGGCTCTGCCGGACGTCCGTCGCGCAAGGCGCGCAGCTCGCGTGTCAGTCATGTCGCGGAGAGGTTGAAGAAGTTGAAGACGCGCCTCAGCCCCCTACCTGGCGCGCCAAATGTCGGAGACTAGTCCCAGGAACTAGGGGTGTCTCTCAAAAGCCAGGAATCGAGTAAGGGGCTGAACACAACGTCAAACAGATCCTCAACAACCTCGGCGACGGTGCTCGTCGAGCTCGGTGAGGAACATCACGACAGAGAGGGAACACGAGCCGCTACCCAGGTTCAGGCCCACCGTGAGGTGTAAAGCCCTACGTCCTGCTAAGATGTATTGCACTGCTTGGAGAGGTTCACAGTAAAGGTGCTTGCCGAAGGCACAGTTGTGGCTATGGTGACTATGGTGGAATGAGCTCCGTCATCTCCTTCAGACGTAGCTGCTTGGGTGTTGAATGAGTTGGTGAATCGGATCCCCTCCTAGTCGTACACTGGCTCCTTATATACTGGCTTGGTCCTCTTCCCCGAAAATCTCCGGCGGGAAGGGATACCACAATGCCGCAAAGATGGAGCACAGCGCACAGCGTCGGGGGCGTCCATGGACACGGTCCATGGCAGAGAGCACGTCGTCTTGGCAGAAAAAGCCACCGTCCATCCAGGACGGTGAGCTGGAGCTGCAGAGCTTTGGGGCGTGCCCCACGGTGACGTCGCAGTTGGAGCGTAGCGGCGGCCGGCCGCTTTATCACCAAATTGGCAAGTCTTGGAGTCCGCTTTGCTTCCTCCAGCTCCTTTGACCGCTTTATACACGAGAACGGCAACTGCGGCGTCTTCGTCATCGCGCGCAGTCACGCGCGTCAATCTGCGGCGGGCGCAGAGCCCATGTGCGCTCTGCAGCGTGCGCAGGAGCTTGCTTCCACTTGAAGGAACCCCGTGAGGGCCTGGAGCCTCGCCGAGGCTCTGTAGTCGTTAACTCCTCGCGAGGGAATACCTCGCGAGTGTAGCGCGGAGACGCGTCGTGACCTGATGGTCTTCTAGGAGAGGCCTTCTCGAGGCAGAAGTTCCTCTCGAGGCCCCTGAGGCCGAAAGTCTGGTCCTTAGCAGAAATGCTCGGCTGAGCAAAGGAACCCTAGCGAGGGGAAAATCCCTCACGAGGCTCGCCAGGCTGAACGCCTGGTCCTTAGCAGAATTTCCTGCGGAGCGTCGAAGGCTGTGGCAGGCCGGCCCATGGTACCCTGGTTTCCACTGGGCTGACAAGGTCGACGGCGGCCGCAGATGCGCCAGCCGCAGTCTTCTTTCCCTTCAGAGCGGCCGCGTCAGTCGCGGGCGCGTCGGTGGCAGAAGCTTTCCTCTTCGGCGCCATGGCGGTGGTGGCTAAGGAGAGCAGCAAGAGCTTGGGCACAAGAGCAATGGAGCGGGAGCGCAAGGAAGATGATGGAACAGGGGCGGCGTGCAGAGCAAATGGCTAAGTAAAAAGTTACACCAGCGCCGTTTCCCTTATTTACCACAAAGCAAAATCGATCATCACCGTTCAAACCTCAATCGTGCGCTCCGCATGCAATCCAACCGTACACGTGGCAGGCGCAGAGGGCAACCGTCGCAGGCCACTCCGCCCACTACGCACGCAAAAATAGGAGCCATCATCACGCCTCCGTGAAAAGTGGGCCAGAGTGGTCAAATCAAGTCCAAACGGCACCATCGTTTGGTCAGCTCTGCACAAATGGGCCCACATATGTGTCACGTCCATCCATCGTAGCATAACGCACGCCACGCGTGTCAGGCAGTGCAGTCGCCAAAAAACGTCATCCCTGACGTCATCTCAAGCACTTTGATCAGAAATGCATTCGAGTCCGCCCAACTCATATTGGTCACTCGACTGCCTTGTTTGGTTTGCGTGTGACAAAGCAATGGTGAAGAAAAATTGGTCACTCGACCGTTCCTTCGACTGAGGCATATTACTCCCATCGGGAGCATATTCAAAAATTCTTCGACTGAAGATGCTCAAGATAAAATGATGATGAGATTATTCTCCATTACAAGCAATACAACATAATCTCGGGGGCTACTCCCATCGGGAGCACTGTCGTGCACCCGATCGAATTACGGCAAAAATTTCTTCGATTAACATATGCAGGGTAAGAAGGTTTTGAGATTATCCTCCATTGCAAGCAATAAAGCACAATCTCGGGGGCTACTCCATCGGGAGCGCTGTCGCGCACCCGATAGAATAACGTCAAAGGGTCAGTCGACAAAAGAATCGACTCAGTTCATATACAAAATCATACTCGAAACATTCCCGAGTTGCGTCCGTCGCAAATACTCGGATGCTGCACGCATAGTGCAAAGGTAAGACCCGCCGAGCTTTCGAGCTGGGGTAAGGACCGTTCCAGCAACGTCAATCCTTATACTTTCCGTGTCAGCAGGCATGATGAAAATCCCGACGGGCACGTTGGGTAAAATTCAAAGATATACTGCAGATCGGCTCAGTAAGACCTCAGCGGCCTAGTCGAATCTGACCAGTTTGTTCCAGATTCGAGTCCGGGGACTCGGGTTTGATTGAAAGCTAGTAAGGTTTTACCCGAATGTGTAGTTATCCAGTCCTGATCCGTCAAGTGTACTGGGCCTGCTAAGCTATTATCCCTTGATCATCATAAGCAAAAACCACAGTCGATGAGATACTCGACATAGCCAACATGTGCTATTCATACAGGAATTCCAATTATATATACAGAATACAAAGCATATGACGTGCACTTACGAAAGAGTCCATACCCGATTCTTCGAGTCAGACAAGTACTCGGGGGCTACTGACATGGGTATACATCTCGGGTACCCTACCATGAGGGTACCTGGTGCACGTGACAACTAAGACCTAATAGCGAAGAGCCTATTCGAAGCCCAAGACCAGAGGCCCAAGAAGATGGAGTACCTCCAAGATTAGTCATAGGCATAGTCGGTTAGAACTTTCCTTACGTGTAAACTAGGTCGGTTACGAACTCCCGAGACCCAGCCTATTTAAAGGCTGGGAGGGGTGCCAATCTGGGGACAAGCCATACTCGAACCACCAAAGCTCTAGCGAGATCGACATCTCGCCGGAGCCACCTTGTAACCTCATAATCTCACACGATCAATAACAGACAAGCAGGAAGTAGGGTCTTTACCTCCACCCGAGGGGCCTGAACCTGGGTAAATCTTTGCCTCTGCTTGTCAGCCGACGAAACTACCAGTACTACCACGTTCTCTCCCCATAATCTCAACCTAGGTCCTTAACCATGGGATTTGATGAGTGTACACCTCGTCAGAGACCTGTACCGCAAGCGTCCAAATGGAGTTGCATTGAAATGCGTCCCCCCTGAAGAAGGCCGCCAGCTGATTAAGGACATACACAGTGGAGAATGTGGCCACCATTCATCATCGCGCCCCTCGCGGGGAAGGTCTTCAGGAGTGGATTCTAGTGGCCCTCAGTGCTTCAAGACGCAACCACAGTTGTCCAAGCTTGCGAGGCATGCCAATTACACGCCAAGCAGGTCCATCAGCCCGCACTGGGGCTCCAGACCATCCCGCTCTCCTGGCCCTTCGCGGTCTGGGGGCTGGACATCCTGGGACCATTCCCACGCTCCAGCGGGGACTACCGCTACCTCTACGTCGCCATTGACAAGTTCACCAAATGGGCGGAGGTCGAAGCGGTGCGCAGCATACCAGCGAGATCAGCGGTGAAATTCATCAGAGGCCTGGCCTGTCGCTTCGGCGTGCCAAATCGCATCATCACCGACAATGGCTCACAGTTCACCAGTGGCATCTTCAGGGCCTACTGCGAAAGCCTCGGCACACGGCTCTGCTTCGCCTCGGTGGCTCACCCACGAAGCAATGGGCAGGCTGAGCGGGCAAATGCTGAAGTGCTCAAGGGCCTCAAGATAAGAAGCTTCAACCGCCTCAAGGCCCACGGCAAGAACTGGATTGAAGAGCTCCCCTCTGTGCTCTGGTCCATCCGCACCACCGCCATGAAGCCCACTGGAGAAACGCCGTTCGCTCTCGTCTATGGCGCTGAAGCAGTCCTCCCCACCGAGATCAAGCACGGGTCCCCACGGATCCTTGCTTTCAACAACGACAACCAAGAAGAGCTCCACAACAACGACTTGCTGCTGCTCGATGGACTACGTCACCGTGCTGCCCTCCGGGGGGCAAAATACCAGCAAGACCTGCGCCGCTACCACAGCCGCCACATTGGCCCGCGCACCCTCGAGACAGGTGATCTCGTCCTAAGGAGGATACTCTCCAGGGAGGGCCTCCACAAGCTCTCACCATGTGGGAAGGCCCCTACAGGGTCGCGCACATCGCCAGGCCCGGCGTGGTACGGCTCGAGACGGAGGATGGCACCCTGGTCAAGAACCCGTGGAACATCGAGCATCTACGCAAGTTCTACCCGTGATCACGTCGCGGCAGGCATTTTTTGTCTCAAGAGGGAAGCACGCATCTTCACCTCCCAGCTTCACAAAGTTTTTCCCTCCACGAGGGCCATCTCCACTGAGAGCTCGCTACAACGCGTCGCCACGGGCCGCGAGAAGCCTCAGCCACTCCATGTGGAACCCATGCCCAGACATGGCGGACTTTGTCTTGGCCTCGCCAAGTGTAATGAACAATTTCAGGTCATCATGAACCTTTGCGCCTCGGCGCCATTATGTGATATTGCTTGGTGAGTTTATTTCTTGTATTCATTCGCACTCACATTTTTCCCATGCGCACCTCGCGAGCGGGGGCTGAGCACGGTGTCTGTGCCTCGGGAGCATCCCAGCAGCACCGCAAAACCCAAAGGATCCGAGCTCTAACTCGTGGTTCTCCGCCCACGACCGTTATCTCACCAAAGAGCTCTGACTCATGGGCCAGCTCCCATGCACGTCACCTCACCAAGGACTTTGGTGCTTACTCTCCTCGTGAGATACACATGAGGAAACTTATGAGCGCGCATGAGTTGTACAACCGTACATTGCTTGTGGGTATGCCTCTCTCTCTCTCCAACGCAGGGAACAAGACACCCTACAAGGCTGCGGAGCTCCAAACCAGTCTCAGGCAGCCTCGAGAGGGAAAATGCCTCTCCAGGAACACGCCACCCTCTACGAGGCGAATGTCTCGAAAAAGCTAAGTCCAGAACTTACGCCTCACGAGTCTTTTCTCTCTCGCTGGTTTTGTCGCCCCTCGAGCCTCTCTTTTCTCTCTTACGCCTCATGGGCTGCTTGCACGTCAAAGGGGAGCTCCCGAGCATCGTGCCTCAAGAGCTCTTACCTCTCTAAGCCTTACGCACCCCCGGCCTTGTCGAGCCCTGACTCTGGCATACCGAAGCGGCGGTGCCATTTGCGCTGAAAGCAGGGTCGTCCTAACGATGTAGAGCGAAAAAGACATGAGGAAACAGATAAAAGGCCTCCCGAGGGGCGCTCACACTTGCATATAATAAAATGTCTTTACAAAACCATTACAGAGAAGAAATAGCAAATCCTAAGATAATTGGTGCTCCAGGCACATCTCTACACAGGAGTAGCTCACGCAGCAGGGCTGTCGTCGTCCTCGCCATCGACAACCTCGTCATCCTCCTCCTCAGCGCTTGCCTCGCCGTCGTCTTCCTCGACCCTCTTGAAGCGCTGGACATACTTCTCCACGTCCTCCCACACGAGGCGTCCAGCTTCGAGACAAGCCTCTGCTCCAGAGGCTCCGTCACGGTCGTGAAGTCGAAGCCGGGGTGGAGATGCGCAAGGTTGGCGAAGACTTGACCGACTGCGACGCCGAGGAGCTTGCGGCTCTCATTGTCGACCAGGTCGTCGAGGTTCGTCACAACCTCCTCAAGGCTGGTGAGGAGCTGCTCGAAGAAGCCAAGGTAGGCGGCAACGTCAGCATTCCCCTCGGCAGGGAGTGCAGGGGCCTCGGCTCCCAGACGGCCCGCGACGGTCCGCGCACGGCTCACCAGGGAGAGGAACATGCGTTCCCGCTGACACGACAGGACCCGCGCAGCCTGAGCGCTCTGCCGGGCCTCCTCGACAAGCTCTACAACAGGCCCCACCTGCTGCTGCATCTCAGTCATGTCCTGCGTCAAGGAAGCAAGGTCCTGCTCCGCACGTTTCCGGGCCTCCACAGCAACCTGGAGACGGGAGTCAAATCGCTTCTTCTGCTGCTCGAGCTCCCTGATGCGAGCGTTGAGCTCATCGCATTTCTTTGTGAAGCGCTCCTCCTGCATTTTGACCTTCCTCGCGAACTCCTTGGAGCAGTTGTCACGGAAGAGCTTCTCTTTTGTCGCGGACTCCTCCTTCATCTTCTCCTCCTTCTTCCGGAGGTTCTCGTTGGTCGCCGCGAGGCGCTTCTTGCAGAATTCCTCGTCCTGGGCCACCTTGCTCTCACGAGACTCCAGGTGTTCCCGCTGCGCGGCTTGATCTCTCTCGATCTGTTCAACCTGCTCTTCGCGCTTGCGTAGCTCAAGCTCGTGAGAGTCGAGGTCTGCCCCGCGCTGCACGATCAGCCCTTCACGGATGCGCAGATCCTCGCGGAACTTCTCCAAGCCATGCCGCACGGTCTCTGACTCAGCGATGATCGACACCTCGCGGCCTGCAAGCTCTTGGTGCTTGGTGGCGACTGCCGCCTCGCGCGCCGCCAGCTCTTGGTGCTTGGCCTCAGTCTCCGCCTCGAGAGCCTCGCGCCTAGCACTCAGGTCCGCGAGGGTCTCTTCAACCTCGCGGACCACGCTGATGCGGATCTCCTCAGCGGAGCGTAGCGCCGCCTCGTGCTGCGCCTAGGCCGCCTCGTCCTTCCGGCGGCAGCGCTCCACAGTCTCCTGGAGGCGGGTCCAGCCCCGCGCGAGCTCGGCATCCTCTTCCGCCCTGGCGCGGTCTTCCTCGGCGAGCTGGGCCTCGAGCCCGTCAAGCGCCTCCCTCGCCGAGTGAAGGACGGCATCTCGGCGAGCCGCAACCGGGCGCCGACCCCGCAGGAATAAGGCCCACGCATCGCCAGGAGGCCTGGAGGCGCCAGCGCTTGCTGAGGACCCCGGAACGTCACGCCTTGGGCTCGGAGTAGCCTCGAGGCGTGCCTGGGGGCTCTGGTGAGAGCCTCCCTCTTCTTCCACGCTGGGGGCTTTCTGGGGGCTCGGAGCGCCCTCGCCATCAGCCCCACAGTCCTTCTGCCCCTGGGGTGCATCTTCCCCCCCCCCCAGGGGCAGGATCGGTCTTCTCTGCTGAGGCCGCCCCCGCTGCAGCCTCAGTTTCCACCACCGGCTTCTCAGGGCCCGCGTTTGGTGGAGGTGGCGGCGCGGTGTCCTCCTCCATCTCAACATCAGCGCGCGTCTCCGCCGACGCCGCTGTCTCCGCCACGCGCTCCTTCGCCGGCGACGCGGTCTTTGCCGCGTCTTCCTCCGTCACCTTCTCCTGCCACACAGGAGAAGCGCCAGGCGACGCCGTCGCCTCAGTTTCCTCATCCTCATGACGCTCCTCCGCCTCGGGAGGCGGTGCCGCAGTCTCGGGAGGAGGTGCGGTAGCCTCGTGAGGCACCGCGTCAGACATAGGCACTGTAGACGCCGCTGCAGCACTGGAGATCTCTCCAAGCCTCCGGAGCCTCCGCCGCTTCGGCTCCTCGGGGCGCCTAGAGAGGAAAAAGTTCAGAAATCCTCAAGAGGGCCACACAAGAACGACATAAAGAAAAAGGAAGGAAGGTACAAGGCTTACGCTGCGGTGTCGACCCACTTCCTCTTCGGCATCCGCCGCGCAGGCGGAGCGCTAGGCTCCGCGATCTTCTGAGCCTCGGCAGGCCTGGCCTGGCCCACCTTGGCACCGGCCTCTGCCTCCTCCCGAGCTCCGGCGTTCCTGTCGTGGATCGCCTGGGAGCGGGGCTCGCAGTGGCCCGACGAAGCGTCATCTTCATCACTCTCCTCCTTCCCTCGACACACTGCGAGGGGGCGACCACGAACTGGTCGCCGCTGCCCGAGGAGATCTCGTGGATCTCAGCCTCAGGAGGTGCGCCACTCGAGGTGCTCGAGCCCTCTGCCGAAGAGGCGCGGCCTCCCGAGGCGCCCGCCGCGCCTGCGTTGGACTCTACAGGCGTCTCCGTCGCCTCCTCCTCGCCATCGGCTGGCGCCGCCTGCGCCGCTGACTCCGGGTCCTCGCGGGGCAAAGCTTGCCCCTCAGGCACCAGGCCCCACTGGTCAAACTTCGGCATCGTCTGCACGTGCGAGACGCGACGCCCCAGATCAATCATGTGGAGCGGGACGGTCTTGTCGGTAGGCTTGGGGATGGATGGAGACGTGAAGAGGACCTCCATGATGTTGTCCACTTCCTCCTGCGTGAAGAGGGTAGCGCTTAGGCGCATCTTGTCCCTCTGGTTGGAGTACAGCCACATCGCATCAGCATGCCTCTGGAGCGGGGCAACGTGACGCCTCACGAAGTCCCTGGCCACCATCTGCCCGGTGAGATCTGCCTTGCGAAGGTCCTTCAAGCGCCTCACCACGGGGCCAAGTGCTGCGCTCTTGATCGTTTTGGAAGACCAGCTCGCCCTCTTTGTCGGGGGCGCCTCAGGCGGCTGGAAGTAAAGACTCTGGCTCTTGGCGTCCGCGAGGAACCAGCGCTTGCGAAAGTCCTCCACCTTCTTCGTCACGCTGGTCACGACATTATCGCCGGCCCATGCGATGGGAATGTAGATGCCGCCCATGCCATCGGTGATGCGAAAGGACACGCACCCTGACCGCTCGTTGTTCGCTGTGAACCTGAGCGCGTAGAAGCTGCGGAAGAGGTCGACCGAGGGCGGAATGCCGATGTACGCCTCGCAGAGGTAGGCGAAGATGGAGAGGATGAGGATGGAGTTGGGGTGGAGATGAAGAATCTGGATCTGGTAGCGCTCCAGAACTGCCAGAAAGAAGTCGGAGAAGGGAGGCACGAGCCCGGCGTAGAGGGTGTGCATGAAGATGGGGTAGAAGCTGCCGCTGGAGTTGCCCGCTGGTTTGAGCACCGTGCTCGTTGGTCGCCGAGGCCGCCATATGGCGCACCTTGTCCAGTTGCGCCTCCTTCTCGAAGCGGAAGCCGGTCAGAGCCGGCTTGAGGTCACCGTCCTGCTGCATCGCGGCAGGCTCGCCCTCCTGCACCACCGCTTTGCCCTTCTTGGAGACGGTGGCCTTCTTGGGCGCCATTGCCGCGGGATTGCGAAGGAGAAGTTTGGGGATTGTGCGCTGGGAAGAAGAAGGCGAAAGGGGAACGACTGGAGTAATGGCGGTCTGCGCCGAGCTCTCCGTCTTTATATCGGCTCATCGAGCCATTGCCAGGACGTGGCGGGCCCCACCACTATGCCTGTTACTTCAGAGGAGATCGTGGGATCGTGTCTGGCCGCAGCTCTCCACGTGTCTCGGGCTAAGCAGGCTTCTTTTCTGCCCACGACGATTCGCCTGCATCTGTGGAATTCTAGCGTGCCCATCGTGGGCCCGGGAGCTACTGTTGGCCCAGTGGAAACCGGGGTACCATGGGCCGGCCTGCCACAGCCCTCGACGCTCCACGGGAAATTCTGCTAAGGACCAGGCGCTCCGCCTGGCGAGCCTCGCGAGGGTTCCTTCACCCTGCTGAGCTTATCTGCTAAGGACCAGACGCTCAGCACGATGGGCCTCAGGAGGGACTTCTGCCTCAGGAGGTCCTCTCCTGCCCAGAAAACCACCAAGCCCTGGCGCGTCTCCGCGCCACCCTCGCGAGGCCTCCCTCGCGAGGCGTCAAGTACTACAAAACCTCGGCGAGGTTCCTTCAAGTGGAAGCAAGCTCCTGCACCCGCTGCAGAGCGCACATGGGCTCTGCGCCCGCCTCAGAGTGACGCGCGCGCCTGCGCGCGATGACGACGACGCCGCAGTTGCCATTCTCGTGTATAAAGCAGTCAATAAAGCTGGGGCAAGCAAAGCAGACTCCAAGACTTGCTATTTTGGTGATAAAGCGGCCGGCCGCCGCTACGCTCCAAGCGCGACGTCACTGTGGGCACGCCAAAGGACTCTGCAGCGCCAGCCCACCGTCCTGGATGGACGGTGGTTTTTTCTGCCAAGACAACGTGTGGACTCCCTTCCCGCCTGTAGTTTTCGGGGAAGAGGACCAAGGCAGTATATAAGGAGGCAGCGTACGACGAAGGAGGGGGATCCGACATTCAACAACTCATTCCACACTCCACCAGCTACGTCTCAAGGAAGACGACGGAGCTCCTTCCACCATAGACCACCATAGCCATAACTGTGCCCTCGGCAAGCACCTTGTACTGTGAACCTCTCCAAGCAGTGCAATACATCTTAGCAGGATGTAGGGTCGTTACACCTCACGGTGGGCCTGAACCTGGGTAGCGGCTCATGTTCCTTCTCAGTCGTGATGTTCCTCACCGAGCTCGACGAGCACCGTCGCCGAGGTTGTTGAGGATTTGTTTGACGTTGTGTTCAGCCCCTTACTCGATTCCTGGCTTTAGAGAGACACCCCTCCTGGGACTAGTCTCCGACAGCGTCGAACTGTACATCAAAGGGTAGGACTGCTTCTGCGCCGTACACCATGAAGAACGGTGTGTATTGTGTCGACCTATTTGGAGTAGTTCGCAGACACCAAAGTACGGCCGGAAGCTCTTCCACCCAGGCACCCGCAGCTTGTTTGAGTGGCACCAACAGCCACTTCTTGATCCCGCTGCACACCAGTCCATTGGCCTTTTCTACCTGTCCGTTCGACTGCGGGTGCGCCACCGATGCGTAGTTGAGCTTCACGCCTTGGTCCTTGCAGAAGTCACGGAATTCCTCCGCCGTGAAGTTTGTACCGTTATGAGTTATGATGCTATGAGGGAGTCTGAAACGGTATATGATTGATCTGATGAAATTCACTGCTGTTGTGGCAGACGAATTCGTGATAGGGACCGCTTCGATCCACTTGGTGAATTTGTCGACTGCCACCAGGAGGTGGGTATGCCCTCCACGCGAGGATTTCTTGAGTGGTCCCACCATGTCGAGCCCCCACTGGGCGAAGGGCCAAGCGAGAGGTATGGTTTTCAACTCTGATGCAGGCGCGTGCGGCTTAGTGGCGAACTTCTGGCAGCCGATGCACCTCTTCACTATGTCCTCCGCGTCCCTGAGTGCAGTTGGCCAGTAGAACCCTGCTCGGAAGGCCTTGGCGACGAGTTCTCGACTGCTCGCATGGTGTCCACACACCTTTGATGATTGTGTATGCCTTGGCGCGTCGAGTAATGCGCCGCGCTTCTGCTGTGTTTTCTGGTAGCTCATTGCGCAGCATGTATGCAAGGAACAAGTGCGTCCAGGTTGGTTCGATGAGGAGAACTTCGACTGGCGGGTCCTCCGTACTAGGTGGAGGAGTGTCCTTGCCCACGGCCACCGGAGCCGAAGGTGCTGCAGTTTGCTTGACCTTGATAGATCTGTGCTCGATGCGCTCGAGGAATACGCTAGGTGGTACTGGTGCCTTGGTAGAACCGAGGTTGGCTAACATATCAGCCTCCTCGTTGCTTCCTCGTCCGATGTGACGCAGCTCGCAACCGTCGAAGTTGCCCTGTTATTGTACAGCTCGCGATATGCGATCATATTGTCTACGGTAGCATTGCAGGCCTTCATTGTTTGTTGTACAACGAGGTTTGATTCGCCATATATCATGAGTCGAGTGCACCCGCAAGTTTTTGCCATCTTCATGCCGTGTAGAAGGGCCTCGTACTCTGCCTCGTTGTTGGAGGGTTTTGAAAAGTCCATCTACAAAACATAGCGGAGCTTGTCCCCTTTTGGTGATATGAGTACGACGCCTGCGCCTGTACCTTCATTCTTCTTCTACCCATCAAAGTACATGACCCAGGAGTTGGACACATCTGGGACTCCTAGCAGCTGGGCCTCGATCCACTCGGTAGTGAAGTCAGGAAGTAGCTGCGCCTTGATTGCTTTCGGGTGCTCATACTTGATATCTCGAGGTCCTAGCTCGATGACCCACTTGGCGACTCGTCTGGTTCCGTCGGGGTTGGTAAGGATGTCACCGAGTGTTGCCGAGCTAACAACAGTTATCGGGTGCTCGGCGAAGTAGTGCGTGACCTTGCGCGATGACATGAATACGGCGTAGGCCAGCTTTTGATAGTGCGGGTACCGCTGTTTTGATATGGAAAGAACCTCGCTGAGGTAGTAAATAGGTCTCTGTATGCCATGGGCGTGACCTTCCTCCGCGCGCTCGACTACAAGCACGGTGCTGACCACCCTGTTGGTGGCGGAGGAATATAGATATAGCGGCTCCCGCTCCCGCGGCGCGACCAAGATTGGAGGGGTTGTGAGTGCGCGCTTGAGGTCGATGAAGGCTGCTTGAGCTTCTGGCGTCCACTCGAATTTGTCTGACTTCTTCATCAGCTGATAGAATGGGAGTGCTTTTTCGCCGAGCTTGCTAATGAATCGACTAAGTGCAGCCACCCGACCTGCTAGCCTCTGCACTTCTCAAAGTTTGGTCGGCTGTGACATGGTTAAGATGGCTTGTATCTTCTCCGGGTCGGCCTCAATGCCTCGAGCCAAAACAAGGTACCCTAAGAGCTGTCCGGCTGGCACGCCAAAGACACACTTCTTGGGGTTTAGCTTGATATGGTAGTGCTTGAGGTTGGCGAATGTTTCGCGTAGGTCTTTGAGGAGCGTGTCCTCCTTTGTTTTGATGACGATATCGTCGACATAGACCTAGTCGTTGTGCCCGATCTGCTCCCTGAGGCAGTTTTGCATCATCCGCTGGTACGTGGCACCCGCGTTCTTGAGTCCGAAGGGCATTGTGGTGTAGCAGTAGACGCCGTATGGCGTTATGAAGGCTGTCTTGTCCTCATCTTCGACCTTCATCCTTATCTGGTTGTAGCCCGAGTAGGCATCCAGTAAGGATAGACGCACGCAACCCGCAGTTGAATCGACTATCTGGTCGATGCGGGGTAGCGGGAAGTGGTCTTTGGGACAACACTTGTTCAGGGATGTGAAGTCGACACACATACGAAGTATGTCTGACTTCTTTTTTGGTACAAGGACGGGATTTGACACCCAGTCTGATTTTTTTGATCTCGCGAATAAACTTGGCTGCGAGTAACATGTCGACTTCCTGACCGATGGCTTCTCGCTTCGGTTCGGAGAATCGACGCATCGTCTGCTTCACAGGTCGAGTGTTTGGAAATAGTTGAAGGGAGTGCTCGGCAAATTACCTGGGAATACCTGGCATGTCGGCTGGACACCAGGCAAAGATTTCCCAGTTCTCACGGAGGAAGTTTATGAGCGCGCCTTCCTATGCGGGAGTTAAACTTGATGACACGTTGACTGTCTTCGACGGATCCGTCGGGTGCACCTGATGTGACCTGGTATCATTTGTGGCGTTGAAGGCACTGTCGGGTGCCGACTTTTTGGCTTCGGGAAGGAGTGTGCGGTCGTTGGTGAGGGAAAGCTCTGTGAGTTGCTCCTGCATGCCGAACATCTCGGATATTTTGCTAAACTCCCTGTCGCAGCTGTCCGAACGTTGGAAGTTTCCGCTCACCGTGATGACACCATTGGGTTCCGGCATCTTCAGCTTAAGGTAAGCGTAGTGCGGGACCGCCATGAAACGAGCGAACGTCGGACGCCCAAGGATGGCGTGATATTGTGACTTCCAGTCAACGACTTTGAAGTCGATCTTCTCTGTCATGAAGTTTCCCGGCTCGCCAAAGACTACTGGGAATTGTACCGTGCCGAGCGGGTAGACTGCTTTGCCGGGACGATGCCATGGAAGGTGTTATCTGATTTTGCCAGATTTTCGGTTGAGTGGTTCATTTTGCGAAGAGTGTCGGCAAACAAGATGTTGATTCCACTCCCTCCATCCATGAAGACCTTGGACATGGCGAAGCCGCCGATTTGAGCGTTGAGTACCAAAGCGGCGTGCCCTGGACGAACAACGGCCGGCGGGTAACCGTCGCGGGAGAATGTGATGCTGGTTTCTGACCCCTTCAGGTACTCGGGCACAGCAGGAGGAGCCATGGTGGCCAAATTGACTTGGCGAGTTATGAGTTTTTGTTCCCTATTGGAAGGGCGTCCCTTCTGTATCATGTTCATCTGGCCGCGAGGTTCGGGGTACTGATCGCCTGCCGCGCCAGGAGCTTCTATGCGTGGCTGATGATGTACCACACCCGCCATGTGCCCGGCTGCTGGGGGTGCAGGAAGTGCTGGAGGGGCTCCGGCTGCCCTGCAACGGGGGTGAAGCGGCGGGCGTACTCGGTCGCCAGTCTGGTGAATTTTCTGCAGTCCTTCAACAGGTGTCTTGAATGAAGTTTTCCATCCTCCCCTTTGAACATGTGGAATCTGCACTCTTCCTCTATTTCCTCAGCGGGCACTAGTAGAGAACGACACATCGGAAACGGGCCAAAAACCCCTTCGGCAACGGAAAAAGGGTCCGTGTCCCTGACCCTGTCACTGATGTGAAGGCTCTCATCGGCAACGGACAAGAAAAACCGTCACCGATGAGGCTTGATTTTGGCTACGGTTGCCATCCAGTCTCCGTTGCCGATGTATCTGGACATCAGAAACGGAGATTCTGTTTTACTCGTTTGCATTGAGGTTTTTTCATAAGCCTACAGCAGCAATACAGTTGCCAATTGACATTCAAAATATCACAGCAGAAGCACAAAGTTGCTAGCAAAACCGTTCATAACTTATATAACAATTGTCACCATTACATAGCATCAAAAGATGAGTTACACATGCTTCGCTAATCCTATCATTCTCATGCCTCCCTAAACTGCGGCTAAGGCTTGCTCCCTAAACACACATCCACAAAATAGCCGGAGAAACTGAAAAAACAGAAACTACACCAAGCCAAATTGCCAAATTCTTCGTACTGAGGCTTGCTCCATCTTGGACGGTGTCGCCGAAATATAATCCCACTTTATAAGTAGCACATTTAAAGTTTGTTCGGATCAGCTTTGTGCTTCTGGATAAAATACATGGATTGATAGTTAGAGAAGAGCCAAAATATGATGCTACATGACATAGATATAATTTAATGTGAAAACAGTTCACACCTTTAAGCGCCTATATCCGTGTGCTTGCAGTCTGATCAAACGATTTGGAGGCATAACTTGAAGGTGATGTTTCCTTCAAGAGCCTCACCATTTTTTATACAGTGTCGCCGAAATACTATTACTTCATACACTAGCTACACAAAACAATAACGAGGATTAGCACATTGATAAAAAGTTGTGACTGGATCTATTCATCATCGGTAGTACTACAAAGAGTTGAAATTAATTCACCCTACTAGACTTTAAAATAGTGCAAGATACTAGACAAGTTTTCTATATACTAGACAAGTTTTCTATGCTAGACTAGAAAACTAGACAGAAACAATAAAGTGCAAGATACTAGACGAGTTTTCTATATACTAGACAAGTTCTATATACTAGACAAGTTCTATATAAAACCAATTGATGAACTAGTTCATGAGCTGAGCGATTTAGACCTCACATTTTCTTCTCCGTGGACGGCGCCTCGAGATCGGCCACCTCCTCCTCCGTGGACGG
This sequence comes from Poa pratensis, assembly GCA_947311845.1. NCBI lineage: Eukaryota > Viridiplantae > Streptophyta > Magnoliopsida > Poales > Poaceae > Poa > Poa pratensis. Next base: position 13,487,652 of record CAMZMU010000102.1, read on the forward strand.
CGCCTCCAGATCGGCCACCTCCTCCACCGTGGACGGCGCCTCCAGATCGGCCACCTCCTCCACCGTGGACGCCACCTCCTCCACCAGGGACGTCGCCTCCAGATCGGCCACCTCCTCCTCCGTCGACGGCAACCTCCAGATCGGCCACCTCGTCCTCCGTGGACGGCGCCTCCACATCGGCCACCTCCTCCACCGTGGACGCCACCTCCTCCACCGGGGACGTCGCCTCCAGATCGGCCACCTCCTCCTCCGTCGACGGCGGCCTCCAGATCGGCCTCCGTTGACGGCGGATCCGCCACGACTGCTGCATCACCACCCGATGAATGATCTGATCCAGCTCCGCGTGGCCCAGAGGACGCGGGGCATCACCGGAGGTGATGAGCCTGATGCGCTCCCACACCTGCCGCATCACAACCGCCTCCAGATCTGCCCTATCACGAACAGATGCAGCTAGATCGGTGCGGCCGCTAGAGCCGCGGCTGCGATGGCGAGATCTAGAAGCGCCGGCAGAGGAAGCCATGAGAGAGTGAGTAGAGTAAAAAGCTACAATGTGCGGCGGCTAGGGTTGAAAGATGGATAGTGAGGGATTGAGAATGAGACTGATGGGGCTTGCTTCGCCAGTACATTTATAGGCACCCAATTGGCAACGGACATTTTATATAACCGTTTCCATTGGATACAAGTTCACAACTACTATGTGCTACTGATTTCCGTAGCTGCATACGAACATATTACATTCTAGTGATTTTCAAAGTGCATACGAACCTAATACATTGTACTGATTTGCATAGCTGCATACGAACCTAATATATTCTACAGATTTTCATTGCTGCATACAAGTTCACACCTAACAGCAGCACACAAACACACAAAATCATTCTAGCAATGCTCACAAGAACATTTAACTGAGCTATTTCTGTTCCTTTATGCCGCTCCTTGCGCACAGCAACAACATGGTCAGATTTAGTCGAAGTGTTTGTTGGGCTCCATGCCAAACCAGCTAGAGCTGCTGCAGTGTGCGGCTTCATCTCCATGTTCGCCTTCTTGACTATCAAGGCTACATTTTCCAGCTCTGCAGCTTCCACTTCGATGCCATTAGCAAGCAGCATCTCAACATAATCTTCAATCCAAAAAAAATAATCACAGCTCCCAGAATACTATTCGCCCCTCCCCTGCCAAATGGTAAATCGAATCCAGAGGCAAATCAGCATCACACATAGAATAGAATCAATCAAAACTGGTCGAAGCGTCGAACTAACCCTGTGATTTGGACACTTGAAGTAGATCCGGCCTGGGTTCAGATCCGAACGCGACACTCGACGAATCGCGTTCTGACAGCGGCAGCAAACGCACTTCACAAGCGGCAGATCTGACCCGGCCCCGGCGGCGCAGGAGGAGGACGCATTCGATCTCCCGACGAGCTCATGCTCTTGGCCATGGAGGACACGAGTGCAGAGTAAAAACAAGCTGGAGCGGAGGAACAAGGGCGAATCGACAGTCTTTTATAATATCCAAGATAGTGCTAAAAAAAGAATTTTATATAAGCAACCTCGCCAACGGTTGTATACAAATGTCCGATGCCATTGAAGAACATATCGCAAACAGAGTTGAAAGAAACTCCGTTACCAACATATCGGCAACGGTTAATAATTCGCGACCGTTGCCTATGAAGGCGGGACGTGGACCAGCTTGCCTGGCGGGGCGGGTTTTCTCACGCGGAAAGCGCGATTCTCCGTCGCCTAACTCGTGCCGTTTCCATAGAGGGGTATCGGATGTGTCGTTCTGTACTAGTGGGGTGTGCACTGATCTTGCGAGTCATCGCGGGTTTTCCGCCACTCCCGCTTTCGGTACCCATCGTTGCGCTGACCATAGTGTCGTGGGTTTGTCACGTCAGGTGTCATAGATGACTTCGTAGGTGTGGGATTACGCGAGTCAAGCATCTCCGAGCTTGGGATCGCAGGAACAAAGATCAACACAGATTTACCCAGGTTCGGCCCCCTCAATGTGAGGTAAAAGACCTACTTCCTGCCTACCCTAGATTGGTATTGATATGATAATCGAGGTGTTACAATGGAGGCGATCCGATCTGGTACTCGCCGTATGAGCTAGGGTTTAGGGCTTGATAGCTTGACCCGCTCTAAGTCCTGCGAGTCCTCTTTATATACACAGAGGCTCGCTAGGTTACAAAAGGAAACTTCCCCATAAGGAATACGTCCACAGAGGCCTACTCGGAGACTACTTGGTCTTCACGTCCTCCGGGATATGTCTTCTAGATCTTTCCCCTTATGGCGGTTCAATATTGGGCTTGCTCCCAAGTGGGCCTTTGTCCGTGCGAGTAAGTTAAGTCGCACTGGGCCGCGGGTTAATCCAGAAAGTATTCCCCCGACATTAGCCCCCAAGATTGGTTAGGACTTTACGGTGAGAATCTTCTGACCTCTTGAAATGGTCTCTGAGCCGCACTGCAAACGTTCTGACCAATCTCCTGACTTATGCGATTCAGAGCTGTGACTTATCTGCGCGACTCATCTCTCCTTCTGGAAATATTCTGTTTCCTTTAATTGCGGACCGTTACTCGTTTTGCGGGCGCAAATTGTGCCGTTGGTTGCGAGCAGATAGTGCCGTTAGTTGCGGGCCCCTTCAGTTATAAGCTGCGGCCACCTAGGTCATTATCCATTTGCCCTTGCAATCTCTCATCCCTAGCCGCGCCGTCTTCTTCCTCGACCCGAGCCTAGTTCCCCAATCCAATCTCCCCTCGCAATGGCGCCCAAGGCGAAGCCATCTGACGATAAGCGCAGATCTCCTGCAACTGGGAAGGATCCTGGGTAACGGAGGAAACTCTTGCAGATCTGGCCGAGGCTGGCTTCTTGCCGCCGAAGGAGGACGGCGTCTGGCGGGCGCCAGGCGATGAAATCGAGCCGCGCCCCAAGCCCAACGAGCTGGTGATGTTCGTGGAGCACGTGGAGCGTGGATTCACGCCGCCAGGTTCTCCCTTCTTCCGCAATTTGCTGCAACGCCTAGGCCTCCGTCTTCACGACATCGGGCCCAACTCAATGCTCCAGGTGAGCAATTTTCATGTGCTGTGCGAGGACTATCTTGGCATAGCCCCCAACATCGATCTGTGGCTGGCCTCTTTCACCTGCAACAGCCAACTTGTCTCCAAGGGTGGCGCCTACGTTCAGGTCGGCGCCATCTCTCTTCAACGCCATAGAAACTCTTGCCTTCCCAAGCTAGCCCTGGCGAATCGACCCAGGGCTTGGCAAAAATCTTTCTTCTATTGCCAAGATACTTCACCGGAGGGCGAAACTCGCCTTCCCTCCTGGTCTAACACCCTCTTCGTGCCTACCGAGGCACTGAAATCAAAACCCCGCGACTCGGCCATGCCCTTCATCAATGAGTCGCTGATCAAGGTCCGCGCCTTAATAGGTCATGGTCTTACTGGCCTTGATCTTCTCTCTTGCTGGACCAAATGGCGCATTCAGCCCGTGAGTCCACGACAGCGATCCTTCCTTGAGTGCACAGGCACCTCTGCTGACGTCGATCGTATCAAGGCTTCGGACTGGAGGCCTGAGGATTGGGTGGAATTTGTCACCCGCGTGACTGAGGAGAAGGACATCTCCTTCGATAAGGTGGGGCTTGCCCCTTTCAGTGTTAACAACAAGCCTTTTGAGGTAACTCCTCTTCTCTGTCTTTTCGCCTTCGTAGTTGAGTCGCATTCCTTTTCTTAATACTGCAACTTATATCTTCCTGATCCAGGCTGATGAGAACTACTGGTCGCTGCCTGCGACCGTCGCCGGCACTGCTGCTCCCAAGCGTGCCGCACGAAAGAAGTTGCTGCCCACTCTAGAGGGCAGCGAGACTGCTGATATCCCTTCTGTTGCCTCTGCGGCCTCAGATGGTGAAGAGACTGAACTGGACGAGGATGACAGTCCAGTGCCAGCCGCGAGTTCTGTTGCCGCGGCTGGACCAACTCCCCGTAGAGCCTCCAAGAGGCTATCTCGTGAGGAACCAGAGGTTGATGCTCTGGAAAACCCTGAGGCCACGAAGCGTCGCAAACCTGCTACGGGCGCGACCTCCTCCGCTGCCAGCGTGTGTTCAAAGCCACCGCCTCGCTGAAGAAGACATGGGTCCCCACTCTGGTAATTTCTGTTGTCTTGTCATCTTGAATGCTTTTCTTTTTCCTCTACTGACACGCAAAACTTCTGCTCGTAGATTCTGGGACCCAAGGCCTGTCCTCACCGTCAAGCGGTGAACTTATGGCCTTTGTGAAGATGGCTCCAGAGTTAGTGACTTTTCCCTGTGCTTATAATACTTTTATTCTGGCTTATGTGCTTCTTCTTCACACAATGCCCTTGCTTTTTGCAGAAGTGCGGCTAAACCCGCGCTGAGCCTGGAACCGCGGTTGAGCCGCGTTTATCACCTGCGGCTCATACCGCCATGGTAGAGGGCGTGGCCACCACTGATGACCTGGCCACGGTCCCTGTTCTTGACACAGCCACCCAAGAGGTGGCTCTGGAGGATAGAACGGATCCCCTTATGATCCAGGACGTGGAGAAGGTCAACCCCTCCTCCATAGATGTAATGGCCAAGGATGCTGATGCGCCAGTGATTGAGTCGCCAGCGGCAGACAGCCTGCGGTCGCCAATTCTGCGTGCTGAGGTTGCTTCTTCCTCCTCCACAAGCCGCGCTGAGAGACTGTCAGAGGCTATCATTGCCTCAAATGACAAGCAAGCCATGGAGCTCCGCAAGGCACTGTCTGACCTGTCTGCGGCTTATAAGGTAAACTTCTATCTCCAGTTATCTGTCTCTAGCCCCCAAGGATCAAGTTTCTTCTTTGACTGTAAAGGGAGACTTGATGCTTCTCTTTTAGCTGTTGATATATACTTACTAACTGATGTACCCTTTGTAGGAGGAACTAAGCTCCATAACAGCTGCCAAACTTGCCTTGGAAAAGCAGCTGGGGGATACTCCCTCTGAACTGGAGAGGCTGCGCGAGCTCCTTGGCCAGCGTGACGCTGAGCTGAAGAAGAGGGAAACCAGGATGGGCGAGCTATCTGATGAAAGCTTCAAGTTATCTGAGCAAGCCAAAGCCACCGAGCTGCGGCTTAAAACTGTTGAAGAGAAGTTCCAAGAGAGGGTCCAGCAGCTGGACCTCCAAGTCAGTGCTCAGAAAGACGCCATTGCTGATGCCAACGAGGACGCAAGGCTTAAGGCTGTTTCCATTGGCGAGCTTGAGAAAAAGTTGAAGAAAGTTTCTGATGCCCATAACCTTGTCCACGCCAAAGTGTGCATCATGACTCAAGAGTTAACTGGTATGTGTTGCGACTCATATCTGCATCTGTTTTCTCTACTATCTTTGCCTGTATGTTGTAGAGCTGACGGAGACATGCCTCGATGTAGGTGAAGATGCCAAGGAGCAGCGCGGCAGTACTCAAGAACAGCTGGAGTATATCCGCGATTTTTCGCGAAGAACTTGTGATGCCATGAAATCACTGTCTAAGTGCCTGCTGCCGACCAAGCCAGTCCCCGGTGATTCTGAAGGGCTGCTAAAAAGACTGCTTAGGGCGCCTCAGTTCTTTTTGGACTGGAAGGAGTCCTCAGCTCGCACCGGCGCGGCTCATGTTCTTGCTTTGGCCAAGACATACTATCCTTCTTTTGATGCTGCCAAGGTTGCAAAAGGTAGGCCCTCGAAGAAGGTGGATGGCACCGAACTGACGGCCTCAGAATATGCGACGACTTGGAAGGATATGCGCGGCCACGCGACTGAACTGGTGGAGGGGATAGATCTTGCGACCTATATGGGCAAGTATAATGCAGATGGAAGCAGATGGGAGAAGTTACCCGCTCCGTCATCCAGTGCGGTGATTCCGCAGGAAAAGAACCCCTCTCCAGGCGTATCCAGCTCTGCAGCCCCCAAGCCCGCGACTGAAGAGCCCTCCAGCGAGCCTGCGATTGCTCCTTCTGGCAAGCTTGGTAAGCCGCCTGTTCCTCCTTCCCACCGGCCAAAAGCTGCGCACAAGTGAAGAAGAGAAAACAATGGTTTGATGATCTTGGCCCTTAGCGGCCTGTAATAATTGTTAGAATTTATGTGTCATAAGACAATATTATGGTTTGCTTAAGTACTCTCAGCAGTACATGTTTCGACCAATAGGCTGGTCCTTATGATTTGTCTCGGTTTTTCCTCACTTAGGCCCTTGCGCGGCTCAGTATTTCCCAGGTAAAAAGTGCGTGTTCAGGGTCGAGAGCGGCCATGATAGGCAATCAAACTCGATTGACGCCGCACCCCCAGTACTTTGGCCGCATAGTGCAAGTCGCATCCAAGAGAGGTTGAGTATAATCACGATAAATGCCACTTGTTTGGCGATCCCAAGGAATAGGCCGCGCTAAAAAGCTGCCGCACCCCCAAGGGACCAATGATTAAAAAATAAAAGACTCACAGCTCAATTGGTAGTTTGAGATGCTTTATTTCAGAATCATTATATGATACATAGGGTCGGTCGCGCCTAGGTGGCGACCAGAAGTGATGCTTGGGTCGGTTGCGCCTAGGTGGCAACCAGAGATGTTACATGGGTCGGTCGCGCCTGAGTGGCGACCAGAATTGGGTCGATCGCGCCTAGGTGGCGATCAGAATGTTACATGGGTCGGTCGCGCCTGAGTGGCGACCAGAATTGGGTCGATCGCGCCTAGGTGGCGATCAGAGTGTTACATTGGGTCGGTCGCGCCTGAGTGGCGACCAGAATTGGGTCGATCGCGCCTAGGTGGCGATCAGAATGTTACATTGGGTCGGTCGCGCCTGAGTGGCGACCAGAATTGGGTCGATCGCGCCTAGGTGGCGATCAGAAGTGAAGTTTTTTAGCCCTGAGTGGCCAGCTTGATGATGTAAACTCTTAATAATTTTGTTGCGGCTGCTGATGGCAACTCGCGATGCCTGGGATGTGTCCTTATTGGCAATGGCTTGTAGCCTTTGACTTCCTTGCCTCCCTTGCGGCCGTAATCTGAAGTCGCAAGTCAGGCAGGTGCCTCTTAGCCTTCACGATGTCATCAAAATTCTCCTGCGACTCGTGCATGGGCGCGCTCTCTGCGATGCAAGCTGCTCTGGCCATGGCCTTGTCGCCTTCTTCGCATTCTTGAGCTATTCTTTTGTCGCCATTGATGGTGATGACTCCCCTAGGGCCTGGTATTTTAAGCTTTAGGTACACATAGCACGGCCTAGCCATAAACTTTGCGAATGCTTCTCTGCCAAACAGCGCATGATACGGGCTCTGGAAATCTACAACCTCGAACCAAATGTACTCGCTCCTGAAGTTGCTTTGTGTCCCAAAGGCGACCTCCAAGTTGATTCGCCCCAATGGCTGAGCTGATATGCCTGGCACGACACCGTGAAACGTTGTTCTTGATGGGTGTAGCTGCTTTTCTTGGAGGTTCATTCTTTTGAAGGTTTCATAGTATAATATATTGATGCTGCTGCCTCCATCCATCAGTACTTTGCTCAACTTGTACCCTGCGACTTGAGGGCAACCACCAGCGCGAGTTTTCCCTCTTCATTTATTTCTCCTGGGTGATCCTCGCGGCTCCAAACCACTGGCTGCTCGGACCACTTTAGCCACTGTGGGACGGCTGGTACTATGGCATTAACAGCCTGATTGCGTCGTCGCAGCTTTTGTTCCCTCCTTGAAGTATTCACCACAATGGTATGATACTGACCCAACTGTTTTGGGAACTGTGGCTGATCTGGCTGCGGATTTGGGACGGCGTTGTTGCTGTTGCCTCCGCCGTGGTTACCTCCTCGTTGTTTTGATGATTGTTTTGTGTTGAGTGGTTGTCCATCCTTCCACTTTTTGTAATGATAACACTGTGCCTTCGTGTGGTTGGGTGGTTTCCCATCTTTTCCTATATGGATGTCGCAGGGGCGGTTGAAAACCTCTTCCAAATTAACTGGGTGAAAATTCCTTCCTCTGCCGCTGCTTTGTTTGTAACGAGTGTTCGTATTTGCGACTAACCCTGAGTTTCCTTCCTCGTTTTTGCGCTTGTTATAACTCGCATTGGCATTGCTAGCTTGCTGTTGTTGAGGCTTGCTACTGGCCTTCTTTCCCTTGCCAGTGTTTTCCTCTTCCTCCCCATCAGATGCGTCCCTGGTTTTATCCGAGCTAGCATACTTGTTGGCCGCCGCCATTACCTCGCTTAGGCTCTTGACTTTATCCTTCATGCGACCTAGTTTGTGGACTAGCGGCTCAAATTTGCAATTTTCTCCATGACAAGGACTGCTGAACTGGGTGGTATGTTATCTGAGGAATGTATGATCTCGCGACCCTTCTCATCCAGTGGCGACTCGACTCGCCTTCCTTCTGTACACAACGCTCAAGGTCCTCTATGCTGCAGAGTCGCTTGCATGTTCCTTGGAAATTCTTGATAAAAGCTTCCTTCATCTCATCCCAAGAGTTTATTGAATTTGGTGGCAAATTTTGCAGCCATATGTGAGCTGCGCCTTCTAACATCATGTTTAGGTAACGTGCGCAGATCTCTTCGGATGCGTTTAGGATGCTCATGCCCATCTCGTAATTGTTGAGCCAAGTAACAGGGTCCATGCTTGCGTTGTAGTTGGCGACCTTGCGAGGCCCTTTGAAATCTGCAGGAAACGGTTCAGACCTGATTCTTTCGCTGAAACAGACTGGGCCTTTGAGTCGCGACGATAGGTTGGACGAAGCTGGTCTTCCTATTGGATTAGCCGCCGCGCGCGGCTGCACAACCTCTATGGGTTGAACTTGCTGAGGTTGATTTTGAGCCGCAGGTTGATCTTCCCTTTGTCGCCTAGCCGAACTCGAAGTCGCAACGTGTGGCGACTCCGCGTGGATGCTTCTCTCCGCCGTTGCTCTGCTATTGTAAGGGGTGGAGTGCAGCCGTCCTGCGTGTTCGGACATATTTGCCTGCTGTATTACTGCTGTGCTCAGCATCTCAATGGCACGCCGTGCCTCTCTGTCCATTGGCGTGTTTCCTGCTGGCGCTAACCTGGCCAAGATGTTTGTGGCCGCAAAGAGATTCTCCACTGGGCTAACATAATGCCCTTGCGGCGTGTGGAACCTTTGAGGCTGCTGTGGCGACTGCTGAACAAAGGTTGGCTGCGTCAATGGCGGGGGCATCATGGCCCTGTTGTTAGCCTGCACTATGGCCCTTGATCCAGGTATCTCTGCTGCTCTTGGTGCTGCGAAGGATGGAACCGCTGGTACGATTGATGGTACAGCGATTGCTTGAACCGCGGGCGCAGCTAACGGGGCCACGGACCGCATAACCATGGCAGATGGTGCCATGTGTGTGGGTACCGCGACTGAAGGTTGTGCGACCCCTGACCATGCGACCGGGTGCGCTGTGTTGGTGGCGACTGATGGGATCGCAATTGCTGGTTCAGCGGTAGGCGATTGGAACAACTCCATAGGGTTTACTGTTCCTGGCTGCAGGCGACTCGCGTGGCGTCTGTGTGGCAAGGTGGCCTGTATTCCTTGCAGAGTATTGGTTTCCTCGATGAGTCGCAGTTGCTCCTGTTGGAGGCGCTGTTCCTCTCGCGCCAGCCTGGCTCTCTCATCCGCGATTCTCTGGACTTCATCATATAGCCCGATCCTGGTAGCCTCCAATTCTGTTACCCTAGCAGCCGCGTTAACCGCAGATATCGGCGTAAGCAACACGCTTCCTTGTGGCGGCGTGACCGCTGCATTGGGGGCTACCCTTGACCCTGATTCCGCAGGCGCGACTCCAGGGGAGTTTCTTGTTTGCGACTCCTGAGGCCGCGACTCCTGGCGTCATCGCGGCGGATACCGCGACTCCAGATGCGTCTAGCGCGGCTTGTTCTGTTGCTTCCGGCGGTGTGGGGGCTAAGCTGCCTGGTGGCATGCCCAGCCCTTCGTCCGCTTCTGTGGTCCTGTAGACCCCTTCAACATGCCGATCTTCTACAGAGGGCGAGCCACTATCCACAGGGCCTTCGCATAGCCTTTCCTCAAGGACATACTCAATGGATTGGCCTTCTTCGTCTTCAAGAGGCAGCGACTCGTAGTTGATAGATTCTTCTTCTTGGTCCACTGTTACCGCGACTCCTTCTTCTGAGTCGCCATGTTGCGATGGATCCTCTGACTCGCCGCCAATGAAGCCGACGAAGACGTTGATGGATCCAAAGGGGATGACGTGGCCGGTCTCCAAGTAATCTGCTTCCGGTCCCCAGCTTGAATCGTCGATGAGGGGTGTGCCATTGACCGTGATGATACGGCCAACAACAAGATCTTCAGCTCCCTTCATGGATCCTGCGCGGAACGTGACGCTCTTGACCGCAGGCCCCACGGTGGGCGCCAACTGTCGTGGGTTTGTCACGTCAGGTGTCATAGATGACTTCGTAGGTGTGGGATTACGCGAGTCAAGCATCTCCGAGCTTGGGATCGCAGGAACAAAGATCAACACAGATTTACCCAGGTTCGGCCCCCTCAATGTGAGGTAAAAGACCTACTTCCTGCCTACCCTAGATTGGTATTGATATGATAATCGAGGTGTTACAATGGAGGCGATCCGATCTGGTACTCGCCGTATGAGCTAGGGTTTAGGGCTTGATAGCTTGACCCGCTCTAAGTCCTGCGAGTCCTCTTTATATACACAGAGGCTCGCTAGGTTACAAAAGGAAACTTCCCCCATAAGGAATACGTCCACAGAGGCCTACTCGGAGACTACTTGGTCTTCACGTCCTCCGGGATATGTCTTCTAGATCTTTCCCCTTATGGCGGTTCAATATTGGGCTTGCTCCCAAGTGGGCCTTTGTACGTGCGAGTAAGTTAAGTCGCACTGGGCCGCGGGTTAATCCAGAAAGTATTCCCCTGACACATAGTCGCGGCTATCTCTGCGGTCGTCCTGTCGACTCCCACTACGGTCATCTTGATGGCCTCCGTTGCGGTCGCGCTCGTTGCGAGTGTCGACATATCTAGCCGCCACCAGTTCGGCGCCATCCGCATCATCATAGTGATGATATTTGCGTTTTCGCCTCCGATCGCTGCCACGGTTATCTCTGCAACTCCAGCTGTTGTTGTCACGGTGTGGTGACTCGCGGTCCTTGTCTCGCACCGAATCTTGTCCGTCCGCCCACTCGTTGGCGACCTTCATGAGCTGGGCAATGGAGCTCGGCTTCTCCCTTCCGAGTGCCTCGTGGAAGTCCCGCCTGGTGAGGCCTTGTGTAAAAGCGTCTATCGCTCTGTCCTCCGACACCGTGCCCACAGAGTTGCGTATGGTGGTCCAACGCCGGATATATGACCGTAGCGACTCATCCGATCGCTGTTTGCACGCTCGCAGTTCTTCGAATGTCGTAGGACGGTCGCATGCTGCGGCGAAGTTTTTGACAAAGTCCTCCGTGAAGCTATCCCATGAGTCGTATTTGCTACGGGGCAAGCTTTTGAGCCAGTCGCGGGCTAAACCCACAAGCATCAACTGGATGTATTGCATTGCCGTTTTTGTTGTGCCTCGTTGATAGGAGACTGCGATCTTGTAATCCTCCAGCTAAGATGACGGTTCTTGTCGGCCGTCGAACTTGGGTGTTTCAGATGTTAACCTGAACCCTTTGGGCATCCTAGACTCGCGGATGCGTCGACTGAAACACAAAGATCCTCAAGGCTCGAACTCATCATCAGAGTATGATTCACTGCTGGAGGAGTGAGAAGATCTTCTGGATCGACTTTTGTAGACTCGACGTTGAGTTATGACGTCGCGTAAATCCGCGCCCTCCTGGCGGTGGCGAGTGTCGAGTTGTCTTCGGCTCCTCCTGTCATCGTCACGATGTCTGCGGTCTCTATCCTCATGGATGATTACGGCTCGGTCGCGATCGTCGCGAGTCTGCAAGTCTCGTCGCGGACTTCCCGCGAGGCGGGTTCTGCTTCCTCCATGTGGCGTGTTTCCTCCCACAGTCTCAGTTCCTGGTGTTATGGCTGCGGCGGCCAGATTGAGTGATTTGATCTGCTGCCGATGTAGGGCCGCGTTGGGATCATCTGCGGGTGGTTGTGTAGGTCTGAGATACGTGGCCACCGAGAGCAAGGCTCCCGTGGCTGTCTTGGGAATAGGGATCCCCTCTTCGTCGTGCGTCATGAACGAGAGGTCGAAGTTGCGGGTTAGGTCCGCTCTGTCTCTTTAGGAGATTCGTCGTGTCCTGGACCGATGCCTCGGGTCTGTCTGTCCTGTAAAGTGTATAGACAGTCCCGCTCACCGCGCGCTCGACACGTTGGCTTGCCATCTTCGTTTTTTCGAGTGTTGCACGGTAGCTCTTCAGCCGAAGGTTTTCTTGCCACATGAGGTACTGGTATGTCGCGAGCTCCTCATGGGTCGAGTCGGCGGGCATTATGAGGCACTCCTCGATGGCCTTGTTTGCTTTGGCCGGCATCTCCTCCGTGATGACGAGCGTTGTTCTTCCGTCCGGCATGGTTACTGTCCAGGGGTATGTTGGTGCCTCGCGGCGAGCGGCAGCCTCAGATGTTTCGGGGTCTGTCCCGGTGCCCCCAATAGCCATGTAAACATGGAAGGGGATGTTAAGCGAGATTTTGCCTCGGTCACCATCGCTGCCGTTGTCGGTGGAGCTGCACGCGCGGTTCGTCGCTGTCGTACTGGAAGGCAGACTCGACCTCCTCCTCGGCTTCGCCTGATGAGTCGAGGGATACTTGTTGTGGGGTTATCACGGCAGATGTTACCGTAGGGTAACTTGAGTTGTAGGGCAAGGCGAAGCTAGTGTCTGGGAGTTTGTTTAGCTTTGCGGTGACAAGGGATTTACCCAGGTTCGGCCTCTCCATTGGTGATAAAGACCTACTTCCTGCTATGTTATTATTCATCTCGATCTCGATAACCCGGCTACGACAACAGAGCCGGATCTCGATTTAGGTTACAAGGTTCGCTTGGTAGCGATGATAACTATAATCTCTCTCTGGTTCTCTTTCTCGCAAAGCTTGTCTAACTATGACCTAGGAGCCCGCTTATATAGATGGCCGGGTCTCCTGGTTCTGTACAAGGTAAGGCCGGGTTCTACCCAGACTCGGAGTTCTACTCTATCTCTTTAGCTCTTCGTGCCCTCCAAGTCTTGGACTCCATGACGCGTACCGCCTCCTGACCTTCAGGACGATTTCCTTATTTAGCCGGGTCACCGCAAGCTTGCTGGCCCATCGACGTAACCTGGCCCATGCTGATGGTTAGCTGGCCAGGCCTCCTGCCTGGCGGGTCACGCTTCCCTCTTCATGGGCCTACCGGGTTATAATCCCCCCATCAGTAGCTCCCAGGTTAACCGGGTCACCAGGTTGGCATACTCTTCTTCTAATCTTGAGCTTTGTTTTCTTGGTTAGAGTTGTCATCCTGGCTGGCCGGGTTAACCATCTGAAAAATAAGAATAACATACAACAAGTTTAAATACCGGGTTACACTGCTTTTTTCCTTGGCTAGGCCAGCTCTCCTTGGCGGTCCATATCATAAACCGGCTTTGTCATACCGGGTTCATACGCTTCCGGGTTTATGTTCAACACTTAGCTAAAATCTCAGCCTGATGAGCACACGAAACGTCAGTCAATGCTTTAGTCAAACTTTAATCATTCTCTGTCCATATCTTGTCTCAGATTTTTGTCTGGGAATATTCCTGTTGTCTTATCTGTTTGTCGTTGACCTCTGGTCAAATGTCCTCATCCACTCATTTTTACCACAGTGCCCCTAGGGTTTTTTACTGACCATATAAGGATAGGATTAGGGTAAACGCCGCAGTCACTTTCCCCATTTCTTCCTTGGCCTCTTCGTCTCCTTCCTCGCTCAGGCGCCGCAATCTCATCTCAAATCGAGCTCCCAAACCTCGACGGAGACCACCGTAACCACCATCAATCCTTCCAGCCGTGATGCGCTTTCGATTCCTGACTCAATCGCGCCCGCAGTCGCTCCACATCTTCCTCTCCTCGCTCTCACCTCCACTGCTAGGGTTAGCTCATCTCCATTTCCGAGATTGGGCACCACCACAGTTCCGCAGCCATGGTGAAGGACAAGGTGAAATCTGGAGGTCCCAAGGCCGCGAAGAAGGGCGCAAAGGGAGCGTCCAACTCCAGCGCGGCCAAAGTGCTCACGCCGGTGAACTGGACTAGGTCCACCGTCACCGACACAACACTGCAAGCTTTCCAGGACCGCGGCGAGCTCCCGCCCAAGAAGGAGATCCACTGGCGCGCTCCTCGAGAAGAAACGCGTCCCCACCCCAAGGAAGGTGAAATCGTTGTCCTGCTTGATCATGTTTCCCGTGGTCTTCGCCATCCGGGCTCTCTGTTTTTTCGCCAAGTTTTTAAGTACTATGGCCACACTACACTCGATGTTGCTCCCAATTCCATTCTCAACATTAGCAACTATGTAGTTTTCTGTGAGGACTATCTCCAAATGGCTCCTAGCTTAGAGCTATTCTTAGAGATCTTTTACTGCAACCCCTCTCAAAAAAACAAGCCTCTTGGCCCTTTTGGTGGTGTTTCTATCCAACGCCGGAAGGAATGCAATTTTCCTGGCTCTTGTTCTAGCCAGTCACCCCAAGGGGTGGCAAAACTCATATTTTTACTGCAAAGACACCTCTCCTGAGTCAGACGAGGCTCGTTTCCCGGCCTTCAGAAACTCTCCCTTGGTTTATGACGCCAAGATGAACAGTTAAGCTAGCAACGAGAACCGGGTCTTGGTAGAAGCTGTCCGAGTCTGGGCTAGAGCTCTGCTTGCTCATGGCCTCCGCGGCACAGATTTAGTCAAGTGCTGGATTGGCTGGTTTATGCAGCCTCTTAGTGTCAGGACCCGGTTATTCCACGAATACACCGAGGAAGCGACTGATGACATGCGTTACTCTGAAGTAACGCTTACTGAAGATCAAATTGTGAAGAACGCCAAGAAATTGCTTGGCGAGACAAAAGCTGACATTGCGCTGACCGGGCTTACCCCGTACAGCGCTAAGAACAAACCTCCTACGGTACGATACCAATTCTTTTTCTTTCTATCTTTGTTAACCCGGTTTTACTTGCATAAAATACTTATCTGTTTATCTTCTTTCACTTCAGGACCCGGAATGGTGGAAAGCAGATTATACTCCTGTGTCTTCCCCTGACGGTGAAGATACAGAGGCAAGTGACGAGGAAGAAGAAGGTGAGCTAGACTCAACAGGCCGGATCTTCCTCGACCTGATTAATAGTGAGACCTCTCCCAAGGACTCTTCTACTGATAACCCGGCATGTTTTATTCCAGGCCCTACTGACCCAGCTGTTGACGAGTTGCCGGGTCAACAATCTACTGCACCTCAAGAGGACCCGGGCTGCTGTTGCAAAGGTGCCTTATTCTCGTCTTTCAAATTATACGATGAACACATCTCAACTCCACGCACACACACAGGAAAAGGAACTTGAGAAGGAAGCTGAGGCAAACAAGAAACGCCGGATCCGGTCTTCGGCTAGCCCGGGCTCTCTGAATGCAGGTATCCCTCCCTATTCCTTATCCCGCTGGGCCAAGTCAATCCAGAAGATCCCCTGTACTAGATATCCTTCCGCTGGCAAAATCCGGACCGCTAAATCCTATTCTTTGTCAGCTTCTTCCTCGGACAGTGTTAGCACACCCGAGGATTTCCAGATCAACGCCGGGTAAGACACTTTCCATTGCCCTTGTATATATTACTTCACTTTCCATGATTTTATCTAAATGACTTATAATTTGTTTTCAGTGCCAAAGCTTTTTTGGAAGAAGAGCTGGATTCTCCTCCAGCAGCATCTCCTCCTCCAGCTACAACAGAGCCTTCTCCTATGGAGGCACATATTGAAGAGCCGGCAAAAAGAGATGAGCCTATGGAGCATTTAACTCCTGTCGCTTCTCCAAAGAGCCCACTTGCTCATGCTCCAACACCTTCACCACATGCCCAGTCACCCGGGTTAGGCTCTGGTACCAAAGAAAGCGATGATGACGCGCAGATCACCGGGCTTAAGCAGACCCCAGTGACTGGCACTTCCACTGTGATGGCCAAGGTTACTACTCCCGAAGTTAAGCCGGCCGCTGCTGGCCGAGGCAAGGACCTGGTCTTATTCTCTGAATTACCGGCTCTGGATTCCATGTCCACACCGACACTTTGCAATGAATACTTTTCTAGGCTAGCTCAGCACAAGAACCTTGAGACCGATCGAACTGGTCTCTCTAATTCAAAAGCGATACCAGGTATTCTTTTTACTTGTCCTTGCTTTGTCTTACATAACTATACTGTGAGTATCCCCCAAGCACTAAGTTTATCACTTGTTGATGAGCTTGGTGCTTATAAATCACATGCTTCATGAGACTAGAATATCAAACCCGTAGCCCCCAAGCTCTAAGTATATCACTTGTTGATGAACTTGGTGCTTATCATATGCATACTGCTCAGAATAAAATTTTCCAACCTGTAGCCCCCAAGTGCCGGGTTATCTGTTCACAGCAACCTGGGACTAAAATTTAAAAACACTCTAACCATATCTTGTTTAAAAACTTCAGTTTCGTAGCCCCCAAGTCCCGGGTTAGCTTGCCTGCAGTAACTTGGGACTAAAATTTATCACCATGCTAATTGTACCTTATCTATAAAAGTTTCAACCTTGCAGCCCCCAAGTTTCGGGTTTACTTGCCTGCAGGAATTTTGGACTGACCATATATCTTTGCCTTATTACAGGAACATGCTGCCAAAGCCGGGGAAGAAATTGCCCGACTCAAAGAAAAACTGCGTTCTGAATCCAACGCCCGGCTGACAGATGCTGAACAACTGCAAGCGTTAGAAAATTCTATCACAGAGCTAACTCAAGAGAAGTCCGACTAGAAGAAGGAGCTGGAGGAGCATGAAGAGCATTGGCAGACACAATACTCGGACATTCAGAAAAAGTTGGATTCTGTCACGAATGAGCTAACCCGGCTCAAGAAAATGGTGACCGCCATGGTCGCTTCCTTAGTGGGTAAGTATTGTTTGATTGTAACCCGGATTTTTACTTAACTCAAGCCACAAATTTTAATACATGATTCTCTCCTTTCAGGCCCTCGTGATGGGAATCTTCGTAAAATAGCTGAAGGAAAGGTGAAATGCATGTATACTCTGGTACGCCAGTTGTACTTTGGCAGCTGTGAAGTCATCAAGGCCGCCCGGAACTGGGATAACCCGCCAAGCACTTATAATGAAGTGCTTGGTCATTTATCAACTATGCCCCAATGGATCCAACTGCTGAAGAGGTCTGCTTGCAGAGCCGGGGTGACGCGTGGCCTTGCTTTGGCAAAGGCATACCATCCAAACCTTGTCCCGGCACCACTTGTGAAGGGCTTCCCCCAGTACAACTCAGATGGCAGCCAGTTTGACAAGAAATCTTATGCCCGGGTTGTGAAGCAAACCCGGTACGTGGCCACTGAGATCGCCAACAATATGAAGTTATCATCCCTGCAGTATGGATACAACAAGGACAATGAAGAGGTGATCGACGATGAACCAGAACGTATTGATCTTCTTCAAAGCTATAAGGATTCCATCACAAAGAGCACAGATGCCCCTACTGCTTCCACTGCGCCAAGCTCTTCTTCCCCAGTTGTTCCTCCACCATCTCGAGCAACAGGTGAAGATGAAGATGATGAATACTTTCAATCTCTTCGCCTCATCACATGGCGTGGAGATGCATCTCCCAAGACTCGGACCAAGGAGGCAGAGGCGGCAGAAGATGACCCGGCAGCTGCCAAGGAGGATGACCCGACAAACACTGCTAAGGAACGCCCAACCGGCTCTCCATCCCGTAACCCGGCTCCTGAAGCCGGTGCTTGAAAACTTACGCAGATATTTACTTTCTGCAAAAAACAATCTTTATTCGGCCCTTTGGGCAGTTATTGTAATAACTTAGCACTTTTATCCTTATGCCTTTGATGGTGCAACTATGAGACTATGTCTGGATCACATTTAGCCTTTGCTTTTAAATGCTTTCTTGCTTTTGGTTTCGATGACCCTTTTGATTTCTTTAACTACGAGTTGGCTTTCGCATGGATTCTCTCTGTTGCAACTTCTCTGATAAAATGAGGGTCGAACCAAGTCCCAACTGGGCATCATGGTTGATTGAATTTATAGGTGAGCAATCAGGCCATTTTAATTGCGAGTCACATCAAACTCATCAGCAAGAGAACCAAGAATGAAACTAGTGGCATGAGAAGTCGGGTCTCAGGATTGCAGCTACAAGCTATTCAAGCAAGAGCCCCCAAAACCCGGATCAATGTTTATATAAAGTAAAGGCTTAACTATGCAACATTACCCCATTGATCCATATACTGATGAGACGCGCTCTTTGGGCATCTGCTATGATAAAAATAACTATGCAACCATATTTACTTTTTCTACAACAGAAAACATGAATAAATAAAATTGTAAACTAAACATGCATACTAACCAACAAAAAAATACTAAAACAAACATGCTTTTGAAACTTAAACATACTCTACTTTTCTTGCCGGGTCACAAAGATTTTTGAGACCCGGATGGCCCTAAAGCCGGGTCTTGAGTGAAAAAACTGTGTCACCATGATAACCAGCCCCCAAGACCTGTCACATTATTATGCTACTGTATGACTCAACTAAAAATAACTTGATTTCAAGTAAATAAACCACAAACTAGGAACTAAAAATAGTAACAAAAACTTCTGTTCAACCTTCACTTTATTGATATGAAAGGTTAAGTCAGCAAGCCGCCTCATTAAAAACCTTCCAGTCCCCTTAGGTACCCTGGTAAGGAAAAGAGCGCGTCTCAAACCTGATGCCTGTTACATCGTGTATTACATCTGATATCTTGATCTCAAGCTAAGTATAATACGGGCGCAGCTGGGCAATGTTCCATGGCCGCTCGCGCTCCTCCAATGAGTGAGTGGAATGTGTTGTGTCGTTCACATACTCAGACTTTTCTCTAGCATCCACCAGATAATAGGACCCACTATGTAGGTTCCGGCTTATATTGAAGGGCCCTTCCCACGGAGGAGATGACTTGTGCATCCCTTCCTTGGATTGCGTCTATCGCAACACTAAGTCACCCTCCTGGAAAGTGCGAGTTCTAACCCGGCGACTGTGATACCGCCTCAAATCTTGCTGGTATATTGCAGATCTTTCCAATGCTTGTTCTCTATTCTCTTCGAGTAAGTCCAAAGAATCTTGCCGGGTCTGCTCATTCTCAGTTTCGACATAAGCCGCCACTCTTGGGGAATCATGAATAATGTCACTTGGCAATACTGCTTCTCCCCCATACACCATGAAGAAAGGTGTCATCTTTGTAGATCTATTTGGTGTTGTGTTGATACCCCAAACTACGGATGGCAACTCCTCTACCCACGCCCCGGTGGCTCTGATGCACGGGACCCGGAGACGTGGTTTTAAACCTCTGAGTAACTCCTGATTTGCTCTCTCTACTTGTCCATTAGCCTGTGAATGAGAAACTGAAGCCACATCCAAACGTATACCATTATCTCCACAAAACTTTGCCATCTCTCCAAGTGACATGTTGGTCCCATTATCTGTGATGATGCTATGAGGGTACCCAAATCAATGTATAATCTTTTTCACAAACTTAACCGCCGTAGCTGCTTCACAATTTGTGACTGGCATCACCTCAACCCACTTTGTGAATTTATCAATGGCAACTAAAAGGTGGGTTTTCATGCAAGGGGAAATATGAAAGGGACCCACCATATCAAGCCCCCAGACAGCAAAAGGCCAGGTCAAAGGTATTGTCCGTAATTCTTGAGCCGGCACATGAACTTGTCTTGCGTATCTTTGACACCCATCACATCTGCTCACCAAGCGTTCTGCATCTGCCTGAGCCGTGAGCCAAAAGAAACCGTGTCTGAACGACTTTGCTCCTAAAGATCTTGTTGATGATGATGACCACAATCTCCCTCATGAATCTCTTTCAAGATTTGTCGGCCCTCCTTTCCAGATACACACCTCTGAAATACTCCTGACACACTCCTTTTGTATAATTCACCATCAATGACCACATAAGCCTTAGCCCAGTGTACTATTTGCCGGGATATAACTTCCTGCTGTGGAAACTCCCCTCGCAGAAGATACGCCAAGTATGGTTCTGTCCACTCTGGGATTTCATGCGTTGCTGCTACCAACTGCGAGTCCGGGTCATCTTGATATGCAAGTTCTACCTCGTCTTGAAGCTTGACTGAAGGAGTCCACAATTCATCCAAGAAAACATTAGGTGGAACCGGCTCTCTGCGTGAGCCGAGTCTTGATAAAGCATCTGCAACATCATTTTTTCTGCGGTCAATGTGATCCACAAGATAGCCTGAGAAGAACCCGGCTACCCTATCCACTTCTCTTCTGTAAGCCGCCATTGTTGCATCCTTCCTATCCCATGTTCCTGAAACTTGATGTGCCACAAGATCTAAATCTCCATAGCACTTGATACGCTTGATGTTCATCTCCTTTGCCATGCGCAAACCATGCAGCAAGGCCTCATATTCTGCCACATTATTGGAACAGTCAAAATGAATTTGTAACACATAACTCAGCTTGTCACCTTTTGGAGAAGTTAACACAACTCTGGCTCCTGAACCTTGTTCTTGCTTAGATCTGTCAAAATGCATGACCCAGGATTTGACGCTTGGTGTAAGGGGTGGTGCACTTATCTGTGTCCAATCATTGAGAAAATCGGCCAATGCTTGAGACTTGATAGTTGTACGGGGCTCGTAATTGATATGGTACGGCCACATCTCTATTGCCCACTTGGCAACTCTTCCTGTAGCTTCTGAATTTCTGATGATATCTACCAGTGGAATTGAACTAACCACCATGATCGGGTGTTCTTGAAAATAAGGCTTCAACTTTCTACTTGCCATGAAAACACCAAACACCAGCTTTTGCCAATGTGGATACCGCTGTTTTGCCTCTGATAATATTTCACTGACATTATAAACCGGCCTTTGCACCGGGTTTTCTTTGCCTGCTTCCTTGCGCTCAACCACCACCACAGCGCTAACAGACTGTGGCCCGGCAGCGACATATAACAGCATGGGCTCCTTGGGACCCGGCGCGGAGAGCACAGGCGCCTCTGATAACTGCTTCTTGAGAGCTTCATCCGCCTCTTGATTCCACACAAAGTTGTCCATTTTCTTCAAGAGTTTGTACAATGGAATTGCCTTTTCTCCCAGCCTGGATATAAACCGGCTTAGTGCTGCAACACACCCTGTGAGTTTCTGAACATCTTTCAACTCTTTAGGCTTCTTCAAGGTCTGTATAGCTTTGATTTTTTCCGGGTTTGCTTCTATTCCCCTTTCTGACACAATGAAACCAAGAAGTTTCCCTGCTGGAACACCAAACACACACTTTGTAGGATTAAGCTTCATCTTGTACTTTCGCAAGTTAACAAACGTCTCGCTTAGGTCATTAATGAATGACCCGGCTTTCTCTGTCTTGATCACCACATCATCCACATAGGCATGCACATTGCGCCCAATCTGATCGTGAAAACACTTCTGAATACACCTTTTGTACGTGGCACCTGCGTTTTTCAATCCAAACGTCATGGTCTTGTAACAAAAAGCACCAAACGGGGTTATGAACGCTGTCTTTTCCCAATCTTTCTGATTAAGCTTGATCTGATGGTATCCTGAGTACGCATCCAAAAAACACAAGAGCTCGCTGCCCGCAACTGCGTCAATGATTTGATCAATGCGCAGCAGTGCAAACGGGTCCTTGGGACAGTGCTTATTCAAACTTGTAAAATCTATGCACATCCTCCACTCATTATTCTTTTTCAGAACTAGAACCGGGTTAGCCTATGGCGAACTGCTTGGAGGAGTCCCCAGGCACGAAATCTACCATTTTTGTGTCTTGGGCGGCTTTGAACTTTGCCCTGTCATCTTCCGTTGTTGGTTTTTTGAGTGTTGTGTTATCCTCCGGGTCAAGATTAAACCTATAAGCTTTTAGCTCCTCTTTCGCACAAGCATGCTCTGCCAAAGCCGCGTCTCCTTCGTCGCACTGTGCTGCTATCTCCTTGTTACCATGAACTGTGATGATCCCCTTAGGACCCGGTATCTTCAATTGCAGGTACACATAACACGGCCTCGCCATGAACTTGGCATAAGCCGGTCGTCCAAATAATGCATGATAGGGACTCTGAAACTTCACTACCTCAAAAACAAGCCACTCTGATCGAAAGTTGTCGATGGACTCGCCAAAAGTAACCTCTAATGAAAATTTTCCCTCTGGTGTTGCTGACTTCCCTGGAACTATGCCATGAAAAACGGTGGATGTCTTTTACAGCTGTGACTTTTTGAGGCCCATACGCAGAAACGTCTCACAATACAAGATGTTGATACTACTTCCACCATCCATCAGTACTTTCTTCAACTCAAAGCCGTCCACTTGGGGAGCCACAACCAAAGCTAGCAGACCCGGGTGCTCAACAACATCCGGGTGATCCGCTCTACTCCACGTAATCGTATGTTCTGACCACCTTAGATATCTTGGGACTCCTGCGGAAACTGCATTGACCGCCCTCTTGACTACCTTTCGCTCCCTCTTGGTCATGCCGCTGGTATATATATGATATTGACCAAGCTGCTTTGGCTGCTGTTGAAACCCGCCTTGATTACTTGTACTTTGACCGGCTCCTGCATTACGGGTGGGTACTGTGTTTGCTCCTGTTAGCGGTCCCGCAACCGGGTTAATACCTGGGCCGGGTCCTCCGCCTCTGCCTGCTCCTTGCAAGGCTCTATGTATTTCCTCATTCTTCCACCTGTTAAGATCCACACACTGGGCCAGCGAGTGATTGGCGGGTCTACCGTTCCTGCTATGGCGAGGACACGGCATCCTGAAGGCCTCCACATGACTGGTTGGGCATGATCCTTGATAGTTGTTTCCTCCATTGTAATTCTCGTTGTTTCCCTGGTAACCTCTGTTATTGTCTTGATAATTTCCCTCGGTTCTTTGCCTTTGAAACCCGGCATTTGTGTTCGCCACTAATTCTGAATTCCCCTCATTGTGCCCACGCTTGTACTGATTCTGGTTGTTGTTGTTGTTCCCATTGCCATTATTGTTCTTTCCTCCATTATTCGCAGGACCTTTTCCCTTTTCTTCTTCATTATCATCCCGGGTCTTGTCTGTGTCTGCGTGCCTGTTGCATGCATCCATCAATTCTGCCATAGTAACTGTATTGACCCGGTTGCTCTCCTTCATCCGGCCTAGCTTCT
Organism: Poa pratensis; assembly: GCA_947311845.1. Taxonomy (NCBI): domain Eukaryota; kingdom Viridiplantae; phylum Streptophyta; class Magnoliopsida; order Poales; family Poaceae; genus Poa; species Poa pratensis. Next base: position 13,510,862 of record CAMZMU010000102.1, read on the forward strand.
GGACAGGAGGATCGTACTTGCATGTCTTCTCCATTGTCTGAATCGCATTTCCGGGCTCGATGCTAGATAAAGAGTGACGAATTTCCGTGACCCGGCCCATCCAGTGCCGGGCTGACTCACCTTTCCTCTGCACACAACGATCAAGATCTTCAATAGAGAAGAAACGCTTGCATGTGCCTTGGAAGTGTTTGATGAAAACTGCTTTCAGCTCATCCCAGGAGTTGATGGATTTCTCTGGTAAGCTCTTGAACCACAACTTTGCCGCCCCGTCACTCATCATCAGATACATATACTTCGCACAAACATTCTCTGTGGCATTGCGTATGCACATTGCCATCTCATAACTGCTCAACCAGCTTGCCGGGTCCATACTTGGCTATCTTGCTAGGCTCCTTGAACTTCTCAGGGAAAGGCTCCGCTCTAATGGTATCTGAAAGACACTTTGGCCCGGCTAAGTTAGAAGAACTTGCTAAAAAATTATTGTTACCTGGTGAACTCATGGATGTTGCTGCCGCGGCGCCGGGTCCTTCTTGCGGCGCTCCTGCAACAGGTGTCGCCGGGTTCGCGCTGGCCGCTCTTCTCGCACGCGATCCATTGACTATCTGCTGAGCCACCGAAACTGCAGGGGCGGGTTGGTGCTGCTGATTGTTCTGATTCTGCTAAGGTGGATTCTGATGTCGCGCCGCGGCAGGCCCGGCCAACGGCGGGGTCTCATCGTGGCGGCTCTTGGTACGCTTACTGTGATAGGTTGTGGAATGAAGCGCACTCTTTTCCTTCGAATACTGAACTTGTTGCACTACTTCGGTTCGTAACATGTCAATGGCACGCCGGGCTTCAATCTCTGCTGGCGAGTCTCCGAGGGGAATACGGTCGAGCGCTAAAGTTGCAGCGTACACGTTATCCGCTGGATTGGAATAATGACCCGTTGGCGTGTGGAATCTTGGTGTTCGTGGCGGCAGACCCGGATTTCCCCCGGCTCCTTCGGCGAGTAAACCTGGTGTCCCGGCCAATGCGACACCGGCTCCAGCAGTTCCTCTATTTTGCCCTACAGGTGTCCTGATGACTGGAATTTCTTGAGTCACACCGATGGGCTGATCCACTGGAGTCCTGAATAATACGGCTAGGTTGATATTGTTTTCTCCTTGAGCCAGCCAGCTCTGGTGCCTCCTCTGGTGAACTCTAGTCATGTCATTGAAGCGGTTCTCTTGTTCCTCAATCTACCTCTGTCTAGCTGCCATCTGCTGCTTTTCTGCCATTGTTTCCCTACGCATCTGTTCCAAAGCCCGACGTGCTGTATCCAACTCTATAGTTCGCACTGCTGCATTTTCTGGGGTAACCAATCTTGTAATCGTTGTTGGGTCTAAGACCAGGTCGTTGCTGAATAAGGCAGGAGCACTAGCAGTATTGTTCCTTTCTTCTCCCTGAGCCCGGTTATTGAGAAAACCGAAACTATTTCTGAACAACGTCGTGCTTTCACTTTCCTCTGTCACCGAGGTCGGCTCTCCGTCCGCCCCCTGACCAGATTGCTCTAGTATTTGTGGTAACTGTTGCTGTTGTTGATCTACAATTGTGGCTGGTGGGGCAACAATTGATGGTGATGCCACCGCATTGATCGAGGGAGCTTAGGCTGGACTCTTGCTCTTCCTCGTCTTCTTCTTCGACGTCATACCCATACCGGCCTTCAAACAGGGGCAAGATCGATTCCGTATCATCCTCGTGTTCCACTGCGTCACCCGGGATCCATGCCGGCTTTCCCGACCGTTCCTCGTGCATGACTATTGGTAGCTCATGCTCTGCCGTGCCTACTGACTCTTCCCCGTCAGATTGGACAAGTGTGGCGGCTCCTGACACAGATTCATATTCCTCATCGTCATTAGCAGATCCTGACACACGTACCATACAAACAAATATATTAATCTTGCCAATTGGGATAACATCACCTGATTCTAGCAGATCTGATTCCGGCCCCCAGCCAAAATCGTCGACGATGGGCTCTCCTTGTGAGTTGGTGGTGATCTCGCCAAAGACGAAATCCTTGACGCCTTGCAAAGCTCCTCCCATGATGATGACACCTTTGGGCGCAGGCCCCACGGTGGGAGCCAACTGTCGTGGGGTTGTCACGGCAGATGTTACTGTAGGGTAACTTGAGTTGTAGGGCAAGGCGAAGCTAGTGTCTGGGAGTTTGTTTAGCTTTGTAGTGACAAGGGATTTACCCAGATTCGGCCTCTCCATTGGAGATAAAGACCTACATCCTGCTATGCTATTATTCATCTCGATCTCGATAACCCGGCTACGACAACAGAGCCGGATCTCGATTTAGGTTACAATGTTCGCTTGGTAGCGATGATAACTATAATCTCTCTCTGGTTCTCTTTCTCGCAAAGCTTGTCTAACTATGACCTAGGAGCCCGCTTATATAGATGGACGGGTCTCCTGGTACTGTATAAGGTAAGCCCGGGTTCTACCCAGACTCTGAGTTCTACTCTATCTCTTTAGCTCTTCGTGCCCTCCAAGTCTTGGACTCCATGACGCGTACCGCCTCCTGACCTTCTAGACGCTTTCCTTATTTAGCCGGGTCACCGACAAGCTTGCTGGCCCATCGACGTAACCCGGCCCATGCTGATGGTTAGCTGGCCTGGCTAGGCCTCCTGCCTGGTGGTTCACGCTTCCCTCTTCATGGGCCTACCGAGTTATAATCCCCCCATCAATGCTGATGCAGATCTTGGCGAAGCAGTCGGGAAAGACGCGCCTCCCGCGAACGAAAAAGCTGCGAATTTTGCAGTCGACGATGACGCGGGTGATGGCGTCATCGGCGAAGATGGAGTTGCAGTCGATGTAGGCGTCGCCGACGCGGCCATAGTCGCTGCAGATGCGGTTGATGGAGATGCGGATGCGATCGTCGCGAGTCGACGTGGGTCTATCAAGTTATGTGTTCCCCAACGACTAACATGGAAATTGAAGTTACCAAAAGTCAGATCTGCACCTGACTAGAGGTCCGCGAACGCCGGGCGAGTGACTAGCGAGTGCGGGTTGAACCCGATTGTGCCGAAGTACATCGGCGCGATGATCGATGGAGTCGGCGAGTTGCCGTTTGCCGGTGAAGTCGATGAAGTCGGCGAGTTGCCGTTTGCTGATGGAGTCGATGAAGTCGGCGAGTTGCCGTTTGCTGATGGAGCTGCCGTCACCGCGGATCCAACACTAGTCTTTCCCACAGACGACGCCAATTGACGTGGTGTTAACACATCAAATCCCATGGTTCGGTACCTAGGGTTGAGATTGAGGGGGAGAGACGTGGTAGCGTTGGTAGAATTGTCGGCTGACAAGCGAGGTTTACCCAGGTTCAGGCCCCCAGAGGGTAACACCCTACTTCCTGCTTGTCTGATTATTGATATATGAGGTGTACAATGGTGTCCCGACGAGATGGCAATCTCGCTAGGATTTGGTGGTATGAGTATTGCGTGCCCTAGATCGGCGGCCCTCCTAGCCTTTATATAGGAGGCTGGGTCTCAGGGATTCGCAACCGACTAGGTTTACAGGTAAGGTATGTTTCTACCGACTTAGGTTTTACTAATCTTGGAGCGTACGCCATCTTCTCGGGCCCCTTCATGGGCCTTGATCGCGGACTCCCGACGGGCTTCTTCGTGGGCCTTAGCTTGTACGTGCACCAGGTATCCTCATGGTGGAGCATCCGAAGGGTACACCCACGTCATATGTATTATATTATAAAATAAGAAAATTGGGGGCCTAGAAATACAATCCAATCATATCATACGGCAGGTCTAAACCAAAAGGCATGTGCTAATAATTGTTTGTTCTAATAAAGCTATCATCTGACCTCACGCCAAAATTATTTGTTCTCTTCCCATCGATTAGCATATAGATTTGGACTTAAATTTTATTAGAGGTTCTCTTTGATAAGAGACGTGAGTTGCACGTGCACACTTACTAGTTGTCGTAAGCGCGCAACCAATAAGAACACCAAGAACACCAGCTGCCATGGATCTTTACCATTGCGTGTTCACTAGGCTTTGCTCGGATACATTTTGATCCGGCTCAGTCTGTTCAAACTCGACAGGAATTTGTTCAGATTCCCTCCCATCATGAATGAATTGAGCCAGATCTGAGATTATCCGAGCACGCGCAAACCCCTCCTATCTCAGATATGCATCAGACGGAGTTCCTTCTTGGCATGAGGTTATTTAGAAGATGGTTTCTGGCTGCATTAAGTCGTTTTCTTGATTTGGGCAAAGAATCTAATCCACCTTTCTTTTGATAAAATCTTTGTGGATGACAGCTTCAACGCAGATGCAAAGACGATTTGCCTGGAGCTGGTGGGATCGAGCGAGAGGCAAGGCGTCACGCGTCGGACAGACATGTCCGCTCTGTGAGTTTGAGGCATGCTTCCGCGCGGCCGCCTGGGACCGGTGTGGCTGAGCCCGAGCACCGAGCCAGTTTGCCGCACAACGGCCTCTCCACCGCACGAATCTAGCCTGGTTCGGCACGCGCCACACATTGATGGTTGAACCCAAATTCAGAACAATGTGTCCCGTGCACGCGACCCCGAGTCGGCGCCTCCGATGGGCGAACCGGCGGGGCTTCGCACAGAAGGCTTAGCCCCAGCGATATTACTCCTGCTCCACCTTTTTAAAACTCTGGGAGGCGGTATGCAACAAACTAAACCTTATCTTTGGAAAAACCCGAGACACAATTCTCCATGGACGCATCAGTTGCGGAGCTTCTGAACGAAGACGAAGGAAGGGATCCCACCTCCAAGCTCGACTTCTCCTCTCCTCCTCCTTTGGTAAGCGCCGCGCCCTCCCTCAACCTCAATCTCTCCCCCAAACCATACTGAATTCATCTCCGATTCATGATTTTTGTCGCTGACTCCTCTCCTTACCGTTTCCAAGTTGTGATTCGATTTCACAGTGCTATTTTGAGCTAGTTTCTGGCCACATTAGCGAACGATCAACTCGTGTAGTCGTATGTAGCCACATTAGCGAATGATTAGCTTGTGTAATTACACGTTTCGTTTATTACTCCCATTCTTAGTTTAGGTTGATGAATCAGTGGCTCCTGTGCTGCTTGATTTTGTACAACGTTTTGGGGTTCGGTTGTTCTCTATTTGTGTGGAGAGGTCAGATGGAGAGGGCCTCCTTGTTTTTGGCACACATTTAGAGTCAGTGATAGTCTACACTCCACTCCTACCATCACAGTAAGTTCCTCGGCCTGGAAACTATCCAATGTTTTGGTACATATTATTTCCTTTTGTTGGTGAACAATCCATAAATTTGGATATTACATTAGGGTGTTCAAGGGCAGGGTGAATCGAAATAAAATATATACTAAATTTTATACTTATTCAGGTAATATTTTTAGCGTGTATACAATATTACAAGTATAATTTTATGTTTGTTTAAATAGTTTAGCCATATATATGTCAATGTTACTACATATTAGTTTTTTTTTGTTTGTTTGTAGTTAGTATCATTGAAATATTAAACTTTAATTGTAACAACATCTATACTAGGACTACATTTTTTACAATGCATAATATTTATAATTTATGCATATATATGGTCTCTAATGATTACGATATAACAAATATCTCAATAGAGGTTTATATTTTATAATTAAGTAAGCATATTTATATAAACTCCTAGAGTATTAACTGAAGAAACAAAATTATTATTTACTACTTTTTCACTGTCAAAATTTTTTGCTAGCAAAATTTTAATAAAGTGTGGATACTTTGTACTTGGTATCGAAATAACATTCCTTAGAGTGATCACCAATGAAGATAAAATGGCGTTGATTCTAATACGTTTGTTTATGTATGCTCTTATACAAATTGAATGTTTTTATCTGGTGTATACAAGTCCCCTGCAACTTTAAGAAATAAAAATGTCTTGCGCGAAACGAAATCAAATATGGAAATCTAATAGTTAATTATGTTTCTTTCACTCCCCGATTAACTTGCTTTGTGTCCGCATGTATATGGAGAAATACAGATAATTTAATGCCTTAGTGAGGAAAAGGAGTGAGATATGAATAAATAACTTGAAAAACGAAACCGATTGAAGGGTGACACTGACATTTCACTTGCACACTTATCTCTTATCCGATTTTAAAATGACCTTCGTTTTAAGACGCAAATACTCATTTACTGTTTGCATGGTTTCCTTCATGTAACAGAACATATTTTTATTATGTAATATTCCCTCCATACTTGAATAAGTGTACTTTTAGTTTTAGTACTAAGTCAACTTTTTTTAATTTGAACAAATTTATAGAAAAAAGTAACTACATATATGACATAGCATTTGTATATTTTACAGCTTCATTTTAAGATTAATCTTGCGATACTAATTTAATGTCATAATACGGGTATTTTCCCTATAAAGTTGGTCAAAAATTAATAAGTTTGACTTACAGAATTACACTTTTTCGATGGCGGAGCGACTAATAGCTCTCGCCTTGTTTACTGTAGAGATGAAACGAGAGAGTCACTCGTGGGCCATGGTTACCTAAAATGCAAGATGCGAGTCGCCTCTCCCGGTAAGTTTGATCGATCGATCGACCCTGCGCACATGCTGGAAGCGGCAGAGACGGATCCACGCAGCCCAGCTCCATGAGCACAGCCAGAGCCAGTGCAACAAGTTGTTAAAAATCCAACCCGGCAGTGGCCGACGCTGCTCCTCCCGCTTAAACAAGTGCTCGGAATCTGTCTTTCCCCATGGCAAATTGCCCGGTCAAGAGACCCTCTCGTGCCTGTACAATAATAGGCACCAAACGAGCTTTCGGGCTGGCTTAAAAACCGCCAAGTTGCAGCAGCAGCAGCAGCAGCAGCGCTGCAAATGCAATGATCCGTCCGCCGGCCGGCCGGCCCCCGGGGAATAATATTCGATCGAGCTTGATTGATTAAGTAGGCTTGGGATTGAAGCCTTCGCAGCTGTCACTGGTGGCAGCCTCACTGTCAGCCGTACTGCACTCATCGGAAAGAAAGCCAGCATGATCGAGTCACTGGTCAGGTAGCCATCAGGATTAGATGTTAGTATATGCTAAATTATTTAGTCATTTAGTGGAACTTCTTAACTAAATCCCCAGTGGCGCTCAGTACGACTTCAGATCTTGTGCGCAGAACGGCAGAAGAAGCGGCAGTAACAGTGTTGGAATTCCCTCTCTTTTTTTCTCAGACGACTATCCGTGTTGCTACTCACAGTAGTTTCTCGTTGACATCTTGATCTTGTGCAGGGATAATGGGTAGATCGATCATTGCAATGTCGTCCAGCGGCCGATGAGCCTCGTCGCTCGTACCGTCGGTCGTTCGATCTCTGCCGGCTGGACCGCAGCTGTACCGTGCTGGCGATCGCCCACCGGCCGGCCGCCGTGTTAGGACTCTCGATCGGGTCGGGGAGTGAATCGTGTGATGATTGATGCTGGGCGTTAACGAGTAATCTAGGTGCGGTGCCGGTGGGTAGAAGCTCGCCATCCGTACCAGCTCAAAAGTTGAAACCTTTCTCTTTTGAGAAAGATCGGGGTAGCTCACGATCTCGCCGGATAAAACATCCGCATCGGTGCCGGTTAGAGACTTAGAGTGTAGCTACTGATCTCTGATATGGAGTAGCAACGGCAGTGAAACCTCAGCTGTTCCCATGGCGCCAAGCCGCCAACCTTCCTTCGTAGCTCCCCTTTGGAATGGGAGCTGCTTGGCCCTGGTTACGGGTGGGAGTGTTTGGCATGGATCTTCATGAGACTTTGCTCGATCTCGACTGTCTAGTCTGCGTCGGTGGTTGTCTACGGTGAAATCGGAGTCACTTCTCGAGTGTAGGGATCGCGATGACGCGTGCTCAGTGGAGAAGCGATGACCATGACACATGTGTACTGCTACCTCGACGAAAGTATATCGGCGGTGGTGTGTATATATAGGGTATCTTGTTTGTGCCGCTCACCGGTTTGTTATCGCTAGGTTTTTACAAGAATTAACTGGACTATTATTTTGCCTCCATTTAAAAAGAACCACTAGCAATTTGTACTTGCACGTAGTGCCTTGCAAAAAAATAGACGTTGTGCCTTGCAAAGTTAATTACCACCCTAAAAGGCAGCGGTGACTTGGCGACTTTGCGCGCGGATCTGTGGTCTTTGGCACGCACGCACGGATCGGCTGTTTCACCGGCTCGATCTGTGTCCGCTGGAAACGGCCAGCATCGGTGGAGTCGAGCCGCCGGCCGCGCTGGCGTTAGCACGCGAGACAGGTCAGCAAAGCTGGCTTCCTCACGTGCCGGCGCGGGACGGACACCTTGACCATGGGCCTGGCCCTGATCCCGTGATCCGGCCCGACGTTTCGCTCGATCCTGCACCCGGTCTTCGTGGGATCAACAACACCGTACCGCCGGCAACATTTAGGGGCGCAACCAAGTGATGGCGATCGGTACACTGTGAAGTTAGTCCGCGACTGTACCTAAAACAGGCAACGTAAATATGTTATGAGGCTGTCAGTGGATATAATTAAGCATGAGATCATCGTCATGTTCCTAAGCATTTGGGTAAGCATTCTACCATGAATATTTTGGAGATATGAAAGTGTGTACGTTTATATACGCATATTTGTCATGTTTATCTAGCTCTGAATATAAAGTATTACAAATCAATATTTTGCACGACCGTGAGATACATTATTGAAAACATGCATGATTTTTTTAATTATTTTGAAACTTAAAAATATGATTTTTGAATTGTTTTAAATAAGGATATCACAGCCCGGGAGCCAACAATCTCTACTACTACAAAGTAGAAATCACACTACAATTTCACTATAATTGCATTTTCTTAAGAGTGAGCTTAGGTATAATACTAGCGTGCAAATTTAGTGACCATCTTTTTAACTGAAATTTGCAAAAGACGTGCAAGTTATACCCCGCAACTAAACCGGCAAACCACTTATTGGGGAAAAGAGAACAAAAACATTTGCAAGTTTCCTTATCCCTACATAAATAAACTATATAATGTCATTTGGATTTCCTACTAATGATTTAGCATTTTTATTGCAAAAAGTGGTACATATATTCAATATGATGGCTGACGAGGGGTTAACTCATCAAATCCCATGGTTAGGACCTAGGGTTGAGATTATGGGAAGGGAACGTGTTAGTACTGGTAGTTTCGTCGGCTGACAAGCAGAGGCAAAGATTTACCCAGGTTCAGGCCCCTCGGTTGGAGGTAAAGACCCTACTTCCTGCTTGTCTGGTATTGATTGTGTGAGATTATGCGATTACAGGGGAGCTCCGGCGAGATGTCGATCTCGCTAGGGCTTTGGTGGTTCGAGTATGGCTTGTCCTAGATCGGCACCCCTCCCAGCCTTTGAATAGGCTGGGTCCCGGGAGTTCGTAACCGACCTAGTTTACATGTAAGAAAAGTCTAAACCGTCTATGCCTATGTCTAATCTTGGAGGGTACTCCATCTTCTTGGGCCTCTTGTATTGGGCTTCGAGTAGGCTCTTCGCTATTGGTCCTTAGTCGTCACGTGCACCAGGTACCCTCACGATAGGGTACCCGAGATGTATACCCTTGTCAGTAGCCCCCGAGTACTTGTCTGACTCGAAGAATCGGGCATGGACTCATTCGTAAGTGCACGTCATATGCTTTGTATTATAATTGGAATTCCTGTATGAATAGCACATGTTGGCTATGTCGAGTATCTCATCGACTGTGGTTTTTGCTTATGATGATCAAGGGATAATAGCTTAGCAGGCCCAGTACACTCGACGGATCGGGACTGGTTAACTACACATTCGGGTAAAACCTTACTAGCTTTCAATCAAACTCGAGTCCCCGGACTCGAATCTGGAACAAACTGGTCAGACTCGACTAGGCCGCGGAGGTCTTACTGAGTCGATCTGCAGTATAGATTTGAATTTTACCCAACGCGTCCGTCAGGATTTTTCATCATGTCTGCTGACACGGAAAGTATAAGGATTGACGTTGCTGGAACGGTCCTTAGCCCAGCTCGAAAATTCGGCGGGTCTTACCTTTGCACTATGCGTGCAGCATCCGAGGTATTTGCGGCGGACGCAACTCGGGAATGTTTCGAGTATGATTTTGCATATGAACTGAGTCGAACCTTTTGTCGACTGACACTTTGTCGTTATTCTATCGGGTGCGCGACAGCGCTCCCGATGGGAGTAGCCCCCGAGATTGTGTTTTGCTTGCAATGGAGGATAATCTCAAATCTTCGTACCCTGCATATGTTACTCGAAGAAATTTTTGCCGTAATTCTATCGGGTGCACGACAGTGCTCTCGATGGGAGTAGCCCCCGAGATTATGCTGTATTGCTTGTAATGGAGGATAATCTCAAAAATCATTTTATCTTGAACATCTTCAGTCGAATTTTTTTTTTTATATGCTCCCGATGGGAGTAATATGTCTCAGCCGAAGGAATGATCGAGTGACCAATTTTGTCTTAACATTGCTCTTCCACACCCGAACCAAACAAGGCAGTCGAGTGACCGATGTGTGTTGGGTGGACTCGAATGTATTTCTGGTCAAAGCGCTTGAGATGACGTCAGGGATGACGTTTTTGGCGACTGCGCTGCCTGACACACGGTGGCGTGCGTTATGCTTTGATGGATGGGACGTGACACATAGGTGGGCCCATTGTGCAGAGCTGACCGAACGACGGTGCCGTTTGGACTTGATTTGACCACTCTGGCCCACTTTTTACGGGGACGTGACGATGGCTCCTCTTTTTGCGTGCGTAGTGGGCGGAGTGGCCGGCGACGGTTGCCCTCCGCGTTCGCCACGTGTATGGTTGGATTGCGTGCATAACGCACGATTAGGATCTGAACGGTTGGGATTGCTTTTGATTTGTGGTAAATAGGGGAACGGTGCTGGCATTATTTTTTACTTTGCCATTTGCTCTGCGCGTCGCCCCTGCTTCATCGTCTTCCTCTCGCTTCCATTGCTCTTGCGCCCAAGCTCCCGTTGTTCCCCTTAGCCACCATTGCCATGGCGCCAAAGAGAAAGGCTGCTGCCGCCGACGCGCCCGCGACCGACGCGGCCGCTCTGAAGGGGAAGAAGACTGCGGCTGGCGCATCTGCTCCCGCCGTCGACCTCAAGAAGAGCGACGGCGATTGGATGAAATCCACCATCAAGGAAGCGCATCTGGACAAGCTTCGCGAGGAGGGACTGCTGCCACCCGCGGAACATCTGTTCGTCCGCGCGTCATCGCCCAAGGAGGTACTCCCTGAGCCTCGCGCTAACGAGCGCGTTTGTTTTGCGGAGTTTCTGCCTAGGGTTTTTTCGCTTCCCTTCCACGACTTTGTTCGTGGATTGATGTATGCATACGGGGTGCAAATCCATGATTTCACCCCAAATGGTATTATGCACATTGCCTGTTTTATGGTTTTGTGCCAGTGCTTCTTGGGAGTTTCTCCCAGCTGGGCCCTCTGGAAGTCGATTTTCATGGTCTGGCCCAACAACCGAGGTGGCCGCACCTATCCTGTTGGCGGCTTCGGGATCCAGGTGCGCAGCGACACCCGCTACTTTGCCCTGAAGCCAGTCGACTCGGCGCAAGGGTGGAGGAAAAGGTGGTTCTATGTGCGCGTCGACCAGGAAGGAGTCCCGCCATTTTCGACTGCTGGCATACTCGCGAGGACGAATGCCTGGGACCACCTGCTGTCGGCTGAAGAAAAGGCAGAAGCGGCGCCTCTGCTGTCGAAGATTGGAGAGCTGCTGAGCAGCATAACTGGTGTGCATTTGATTGCCACCTTTGTGAAGATGCGGGTATGGCCGCTCCGCATTCGCGCCCACCCCATGTGGGAGTACGAGGGTGCGCTCGATGCCACCCGAATGAGCAAGGAAGAGCTGTCGAAGAGCGAGCTGGTGTCACATGTGCGGTCCATCACCCGCACGAAGTCCATCGAGCCCTGCAACGTCGACTGCCCTGTCACTCATTATGGTCCTGATAGGCCTTTGGAGGAGGTTAGTGAACTATGAAGTTTATGATCTCCTGCTTTTGTTATTTTATTGTGCATCTTTGTGACTTTCGACTGCTGTATTTTGTATGCAGGGCCACTCGACCGCCTCAACCCTTCCTCCTCTTCCCGAAGATGGCCCAACTCATGAAACGGAGATGCAAATGGTAGAAACGAAGGAAGGAGATGAATCGCCTCTTCCTTCGGCTACCACATCTCCCATGGAAGAGGTCGAAGAGGAAGGGGCAGAGGAAATACAGGCCAAGGAGCTCGCCACGACTGATAATGTGAGCGATGTTCCCACTCGCAAGCGTCGTCAGGCGGCCCGAGTTGTGTCTTCCTCCATGAGTTCACCCGCGAAGGAATCAGATGTGAGAGATGACGGAGACTCAGGCTCGTCTCCAACTGCCACAGCTGCTCCTTTGAACGTGAGCCCGTTGAGCTCAGCTCCTCCGCACCAGTGATACGTCCATTTTGCATCACTATTTTATATCATAATTTACTGCTATTCATCGATATATTTCATATTTAGAAGTGTTACTTATGTTATTTTACCTATTTTGCATGTTTGATGAATAATGGAGAATTGGACACCGGAGTCAGGATTCTGCTGGAAAAAGCACCGTCGAGATGCACTATTTCTGAAGATCAATAAATCGAAGGAGACATATGGAAGTTCCTATTTTACCAGAAGATGGAGGAGGCCAAAAGGGGGAGCTGAGATGGGCCATGGTGGGCCCTCCTCACCCCTTGGCGCGGTGGGCCCCCTGCCGCGCCGACAGGTGGTTTGGGGGCCCTGGCCCACCTCAGCCGTCCCCCTTCGCGTACTTGACCCCCTCGAACCCTAACACACGGGGACGGCCATCGAAATATTCCGCCGCCTCCACGAGGCGGAAAACACCAGAGAGCGAAAAGCTCCCCTGCAGGAAGAAATCTGCCGGGGGAAATTCCCTCCCGGAGGGGGAAATCGTCGCCATCATCACCGTCATCGAGCTGGACTTCATCGGGATCATCATCATCATCATCTCCACCGCCAACACCATCATCACCGCCGCTGCACCCCGTCTCCGTTGTAACATCTAGGGCTGAATCTTGTCTATTTCATAGGGGAAACTCTCCCGGTGTTGATTACTCTTGTTATTGATGCTATTGGGTGAAACCATTGGACTAAGGTTTATGTTCAGATTGTTATTCATCATCATATCACCTCTGATCATGTTCCGTATGATGTCTTGTGAGTAGTTCGTTTAGTTCTTGAGGACATGGGAGAAGTCTTGATGTTAGTAGTGAACTATGTTGAGTAATATTTAATGGTTTGATGCTTAAGTTGTGGTGTTATTCTTCTAGTGGTGTCATGTGAACGTCGACTACATGATACTTCACCTTTATGGGCCTAGGGGAATGCATTGTGTATTCGTTTGCCAATTGTGGGGTTGCCGGAGTGACAGAAACCTGAACACCCGTTGGTATATCGATGCATGAGGGATAGCAGGATCTCAAAGTTTAAGGCTGTGGTTAGTTTATCTTAATTACTTTCTTGTATTTGCGGATGCTTGCAAGGGGTATAATCACAAGTATGTATTAGTCCTAGGAAGGGCGGTGCATTAGCATAGGTTCACCCACACAACACTTATCAAAACAATGAAGATTAATCAACTATATGAAGCGAAAGCACTTGACAATATTCCCGTGTGTCCTCAAGAACGTTTGGTCATTATAAGTACAACAACCGGCTTGTCCTTTGCTGTAGAAAGGATTGGGCCACTCGCTGCAACTATTACTACTGCATTTTATTTACTTGTACTTTATTTATCTGTCATATCAAAAACTCCTAAAAACTTGTCTGTGAGCATTTACAGTGAATCCTTCATCAAAACCGCTTGTCAACACCTTCTGCTCCTCGTTGGGTTCGACACTCTTATTTATCGAAAGTACTACGATACACCCCCTATACTTGTGGGTTATCAAGACTATTTTCTGGCGCCGTTGCCGGGGAGTGTAGCGCTATTGGTAAGTGGAATTGGTAAGGGAAACATTTATTGTACGTGCTGTTTTTATTTTTGCCTGCTGCTATATCTCATTATGGAGGGGTCTTCTCTTGAATTCCTATTTGGGAAAACAACTACCACTGCTAAGGTAGTAGAGGAGGCGCCAGATGAGCAGGTAATACCGTTCAAAATTCCTATGAAAATTGTTGAACGTGTCACAAATAACCGCTATGCAGGAGATGGAACTGTCCATCCTGGAGATCATTTGTTATTTCTGCATGAATTGTGCGAGTTATTTAAGTGTGCAGGTATCTCGATGGGAGAAGTTAAGAAGAAATTATTCTCTCTATCACTGTCTGGTAAAGCTGCACATTGGTATAAACTGCTGAAGAATGGGTATTCTCTTGGATGGGAGGAAATTGTACCTCTCTTTTACTCCAAATTCTATCCTCCAAGTGAGATTCATAAGGATCGGAACCTCATATATAACTTCTGGCCCTATGATGGAGAGAGTATCGCTCAAGCGTGGGGGAGATTGAAGGCATTAATGCTCAAATGTCCCATTCATGAGCTTCCTGGTAATATTGTTATTGATAACTTTTATGCAAGACTCTCCTTTCAAGATAAAACTCTATTGGATACCACTTGTGCTGGATCGTTCACTCGTAATAAAGAAGAGTTTAAGTGGGACCTTCTTGATCGGATTCAGGAGAACACTGAAGGATGGGAGAATGACAAAGGTAGGGAGTCAGGTATAACTATGACTTTGAGTGTGTTAAAAATTTTATGGATACTGATGATTATCGCAAAATTAGCACTACTTATGGTCTTGACTCTCAAATTGTTGCAAACTTTTATAAAGCCTTTGCTTCCTATTTCGGTTTGCCGAAGGAGGGTTTTAAAAATTATCATGAACCATATAAAGATGAATCTGTTTCTCATATATCTAAAGGTGTTGAGGTTAATGTTGCTGATCGCATTATTCCAGAACCTTATATTGAAAAAGTTCCTTTTCCTAATAAGATTAAGGAACATACTATCATAACTGGTGTTGTTAGTAAAAGTAATAAGAAAACTACCAAACCTGATGAGCAAATAACTGTTGAACCTGTTGTAGCATTGGTTAAAGATCTTGTCACTGAAAATTTAGAAGATAGACACATTATCTTTTGTGAGGATGCTTCTAATATTGTCTCACATCCTAAAAGTTCTAGGAAGTCTAGTGTTCCTGTGCTTTCTGTTGGGATAGGTGATCATTGCTATTATGGTTTATGTGATATTGGTGCAAGTTCTAGTGCTATTCCTTATGAGCTTTACAGGGAAATTATGCACGAAATTGCTCCTTGTAAACTTGAAGAGATTGATGTGGTTATTCAGCTTGCTAATAGGGAAACTATCTCTCCAATTGGTATCATTAGAGATGTCGAAGTCCTTTGTGGTAAGACTAAATACCCTGCTGATTTTCTTGTACTTGGGTCGGCTGCCAATGATAGTTGTCCTATTATTTTTGGTAGACCTTTTCTGAATACTTGTGGTGCTGTTATAGATTGTAAGAAAGAGAAAATCTTTACTAAATTTGCTGGTGAATCTTATGAATTCAATTTCTCTAAATTTGCTAAAGCACCTTATGAAACTGAATTGCCTAGTGAGGATTTTGAAATTGCTCAACTTGCATCTATTGTTCTTGCTCCTAACAATGCTTTGCAGCAACATATGGAGAATCATGAAAGTGAGAACTTCAGGGAAGAAAGGAATGAGCTTGATGAAGTATTCCTTCGTCAACCTATGCTCAAACACAATTTACCTGTGGAAGATTTGGGTACCACAATGCCACCCAAGGAGGATCCTGTTTTTGATTTGAAACCTCTGCCTGATAATCTTAAATATGCTTATATTGATGATAAGAAAATATATCCTGTTATTATCAGCTCTAAACTTTCAGGTACAGAGGAGGAAAGGTTATTGGGAGTGTTGAGGAAACACCGCGGAGCTATGGGATATACTCTTGATGACCTGAAGGGAATTTCTCCTACTATATGTCAGCACGCCATCAACATGGAACCTGATGCAAAGCCTGTTGTTGAGCATCAGCGTCGTTTAATACCCAAGATGAAAGAAGTGGTAAGAAATGAGGTATTAAAACTTCTTGAAGCTGGTATTATTTATCCTATTGCTGATAGTAGATGGGTAAGTCCTGTGCATTGTGTTCCTAAGAAAGGAGGAATTACCGTTGTTCCTAATGAAAATGATGAACTAATTCCTCAAAGAGTAGTAGTTGGTTATAGGATGTGCATTGATTTTAGAAAGGTTAACAAAGTAACTAAGAAAGATCATTATCCTTTGCCTTTTATTGATCAAATGCTTGAGAGGTTGTCCAAGAAAACTCACTTTTGTTTCCTTGATGGGTATTCTGGGTTTTCTCAAATTGCTGTGAGAGCGCAAGATCAAGAGAAAACTACTTTTACTTGTCCTTATGGAACTTATGCTTATAGACGTATGCCTTTTGGTTTATGTAATGCTCCTGCTACTTTTCAAAGATGCATGTCTGCTATTTTTCATGGCTTTTGTGAGGAAATTGTGGAAGTCTTCATGGACGATTTCTCCGTCTATGGAACTTCCTTTGATAATTGTTTGCACAACCTTGACAAAGTTTTGCAGAGATGTGAAGAAACTAGCCTTGTTCTTAATTGGGAGAAATGCCACTTTATGGTTAATGAAGGAATTGTTCTTGGACACAAAATTTCTGAAAGAGGTATTGAAGTTGATCGAGCTAAAGTGGAGGCAATTGAAAAGATGCCTTGTCCCAAAGATGTTAAAGGTATTCGTAGTATTCTTGGTCATGCTGGTTTTTATAGGAGGTTTATTAAAGATTTCTCTAAAATTTCCAAGCCTCTTACTAATCTTCTTCAAAAAGATGTACCCTTTGTTTTTGATGATGATTGTAAGGAAGCTTTTGAAACTTTGAAAAAGGCTTTAATCACCGCTCCTGTAGTTGAACCACCTGATTGGAATTTACCTTTTGAAATTATGTGTGATGCTAGTGATTATGCTGTAGGCGCTGTTCTTGGGCAGCGAGTAGATAAAAAGTTAAATGTTATTCATTATGCTAGTAAAACTCTTGATTCTGCTCAAAAGAATTATGCCACTACTGAAAAAGAATTTCTAGCTGTAGTTTTTGCTTGTGACAAATTTCGACCCTACATAGTTGATTCGAAAGTCACTATTCATACTGATCATGCTGCAATTAGATACCTTATGGAAAAGAAAGATGCTAAGCCAAGGCTTATTAGATGGGTACTTCTTTTGCAAGAATTTGATTTGCATATCATAGATAGAAAAGGTGCTGAAAATCCTGTTGCTGATAATTTGTCTAGATTGGAAAGCATTCCTTATGATCCTATTCCTGTTAATGATAGCTTTCCAAATGAACAATTGGCTGCAATAAGTGTAAGTTCGCGAGATAGTCCTTGGTATGCTGATTATGCTAACTTTATTGTTTCCAAGTACTTGCCTCCAACCTTTTCAGCTCAGCAAAGAAGGAAATTCTTTTATGACTTGCGGCATTACTTTTGGGATGACCCACACTTATATAAAGAAGGAGTCGATGGTATTATGCGAAGATGTGTTCCTGAATATGAACAACAGGAAATACTGAGGAAATGCCATGGAAGTGCTTATGGAGGGCATCACGCTGGAGATAGAACTGCGCAGAAAGTTCTACAATCAGGTTTTTATTGGCCTACCCTCTTTAAGGATGCAAGAAAGTTTATTTTATCTTGTGATGAATGTCAAAGGGTTGGTAATATCTCTAGACGCAATGAAATGCCTATGAGTTATTCTCTTGTTATTGAACCATTTGATTGTTGGGGATTCGACTTCATGGGTCCTTTTCCTTCTTCACAAGGTAATACTCATATACTTGTTGCTGTTGATTATGTCACTAAATGGGTAGAAGCTATACCTACTAAAAGTGCTGATGGTGAGACCTCTTTAAAAATGCTTCAAGATGTCATTTTTCCTAGGTTTGGTGTACCTAGATATCTTATGACTGATGGAGGTTCTCATTTTATCCATGGTGGTTTTAGAAAGACTCTTGCTAAATATGGTGTTAATCATAGAATTGCTTCAGCCTATCATCCTCAAACTAGTGGACAAGTAGAATTGTCAAATAGGGAGATTAAATCTATCTTGCAAAAGACTGTTAATAAATCTAGAAAAAATTGGGCTAGTAAGTTAAATGATGCTTTATGGGCTTATAGAACTGCTTATAAGAACCCCATGGGCATGTCTCCTTATAAAATGGTTTATGGTAAAGCTTGTCACTTGCCTTTAGAATTAGAACACAAAGCTTATTGGGCAGTGAGAGAACTTAATAGAGATTTTAAACTTGCCGGTGAGAAAAGGTTGTTGCATTAAGTTCTTTAGATGAATGGAGAAGTGAGGCTTATGAAAATGCTAGACTCTTTAAAGAAAAAGTTAAGAGATGGCATGATAGGAGAATTCTTAAAAGAGAATTTAATGTTGGTGAGAAAGTTCTATTGTATAGGTCTCGTCTCAGATTTTTTGCAGGAAAGTTACTCTCAAAATGGGAAGGACCATTTGTTATTGTGGAGGTGTATCGTTCAGGTGCAATAAAAATTGCTTCATTGAAAGATAACTCTACACAAGTGGTAAATGGTCAAAGACTCAAGCATTATATTTCTGGAGATTCTATTAATGAAGAGGTTGATACAATTAAAGTGGTGACTCCGGAAACTTTCATTGAAGAACATTTTTCTGGGACTGCAGAATTCGATTCGAATAGGTAACAGTTTCGGTAAGAAAAGTTTCGCGAATAACTTTCTAGAAGATATTTTCGTCGTTTTTATTAAATATGGAAAAATAAGAGACCGAACCGGATGGGAGACGGCACCCGTGGTGCCCAAACCATAGGTCGGCGCGGTGGGCCCCCAGCCGCGCCGCCTGGTGGTTTGAGCACCCCGGAGCTCGTCTCCGATCAGGTTTCCTCCTGTACCTTCCTTATGTTGTAAAACTTTTTGCTATATAACTCACCCGAACCCCCGAGGTTCGTATCTCGCCTTTTCATCGTGTTTCGTTTCGAGCTGTTTCTGTCCAGATATTGTTTTCAGATTTAGAAGCGCCATGGTCTCCAACAACAACAACAAGGGCAAGGAGCCTTTGGAAGACGAGACTCAAGACCCCAAGCTGAAGGAGGAAGTCAAGAGCAAAGATGAAAGCGTCATGAAGGAAGTAAAGGGGATGCCGTCAACAAAGGGAGAACAGCCTGCAGTCAGGAAGCCCACCTTTGTGGGATCGGTTAACGCTCAACGTGCTTTTTCTCATAACCTGCAGGGAGCAATACCACCTATTCCGGACTACAGCTCTTTTCCGGCAGTGACGGAAGTACTTCGAGTTACAGATGAGTTCTGTGATCAATACCGAGCCCTGCGGAGGGAGGTGGAAATACTCCAGGAAGAGAATATCAGACTCCGCCGAATGCTGGAACGGTTTCTTACTCCAATCCAAGTCATACCGCCACCACCACCGAAGGAGTAATTCATCATAAGTATTGGCATCCCCTTGGTTTGTTCCAAGCTTGGGGGAGTGCCGCGGTATCACATCATTATCTTTACCTTTTACTTTTCCATAAAGTCATATCGTGAGTAGGGAAGTTATCTTATATGATGGTTTGCAATGTGGAAGTATCTCTCTTTTAGTTGGTTATCTATGTATCCCTTGGTGTGAGTTGCCGTTATGAAATATTAATGAGAAGTTTTATCATTTACTTTCTGCATACTTTATTTTAGCTTGCAATTCTCTTTCATATTGATAACCTTGTTGTTAGTATAGGGATCACTTTTTAGAGCACCAAGTTAATCTTTTTGGTTTTGGCAAACTTAGCATTGGTCAGTAGTAGACAATACTTTGAGACTTAAGTAGAGAGAGGGGAGTGCATGCAAATATATTATTCCATGATCTTTCTTTCTTTGTAGCTCATAAGCTTAGTATTCTTAAGTTAAACTATTTGTGCTTCTAAGGAAGATTGCATGATTATTCTTATCACTTGTATAATTGTTTGTATCCCTCAACTCTTATGCTTGCTACATAACCTTGCTAGCCAAAGACCTGTATCGAGAGGGAATGCTTCTCATACATCCAAACCTTGAGCCAAACCATTGCCATTCGAGTCCACCATAACTTCCTACTATATGGTATTTTGCGCCATTCCAAGTAAATACTTCATGTGCTACCTTTAAATTATTCAAAACTTATTACTCCTAGTTTTGTGTCACTGTTTATTAGCTCATGAGGGTTCTGTAGAGTTTCTCTAGCACTTTTGTCAAACAGACTTTCACCAATGGACTAGTGGCATATACACCGCTTATCCAACAATTTGCAAAAAGAGCTGGCAAATGGGGTGCCCAGTCCCAATTAACTACAACTTTCATTAATAATTCTCTTCACATGTTTTGCCCTGATTTATCAGTAAGCAACTTAATTTGCAAATAGACACTCCTCCATGGTATGTGAATGTTGGAAGGCACCCGAGGATTCGGTTAGCCATGGCTTGTGTAAGCAAAAGGTTGGGAGGAGTGTCAACTATAAAGAAACTAAAATACATGTGTAAACAAAAGAGAAGAGGGATGATCTACCTTGCTGGTAGAGATAACGTCCTTCATGGGAGCCGCTCTTGAAAGTCTGGTTGACAAGGGGTTAGTGTTCACTTTACTACGATTCGTTGACAACGACATACATAGCTCAAACAACTATTTTCATACTCTCTATATGCTTTGCAAAACTTAAAAGCTCTAGCACATGATTTAATCCCTGCTTCCCTCTGCGAAGGGCCTATCTTTTACATTATTGTTGAGTCAGTAAACCCATTCCTCTCTATCTCAAGCAAGCATTTGAGTTGTTGAGATCCAATTAGTTATATGTGTTGATACTTCTAATCATATCTCTCATTTCCTTGTTTCGCACAATAGCTTTTATCCGAATGAATATAACTTTGAAGTTATCAATGACTGTAAGGAGACTGTTATGATTAAGGCATGTAAGTTCTGCTATATAAGCTCTGATATAAAGACTCTTCTCGAAAGATAAGTATGATCTGTTAATTGTTCTCTGACCAAGAGTTTAAGTTTGCCTTCACCAATCATGGTTCTCTTTATGCACTTCATCGTGGTTCCCTTTACTTATTTCAAGTTAGATTATATGAAGGGAAGTTGCTGTCTAGAATGACTTGTGTATCAATGAATGTGATGCTTCTTGTCCGTATTTTATTTATCGACACTTTGCTCCATAAACTTGTGGTCATGTTTACTGAGCTCAGTTTTCGCTTGGGGACAAGCGAGGTCTAAGCTTGGGGGGGTTGATACGTCCATTTTGCATCACTATTTTATATCATAATTTACTGCTATTCATCGATATATTTCATATTTAGAAGTGTTACTTATGTTATTTTACCTATTTTGCATGTTTGATGAATAATGGAGAATTGGACACCGGAGTCAGGATTCTGCTGGAAAAAGCACCGTCGAGATGCACTATTTCTGAAGATCAATAAATCGAAGGAGACATATGGAAGTTCCTATTTTACCAGAAGATGGAGGAGGCCAAAAGGGGAGCTGAGATGGGCCATGGTGGGCCCTCCTCACCCTTGGCGCGGTGGGCCCCCTGCCGCGCCGACAGGTGGTTTGGGGGCCCTGGCCCACCTCAGCCGTTCCCCCTTCGCGTACTTGACCCCCTCGGAACCCTAACACACGGGGACGGCCATCGAAATATTCCGCCGCCTCCACGAGGCGGAAAACACCAGAGAGCGAAAAGCTCCCCTGCAGGAAGAAATCTGCCGGGGGAAATTCCCTCCCGGAGGGGGAAATCGTCGCCATCATCACCGTCATCGAGCTGGACTTCATCGGGATCATCATCATCATCATCTCCACCGCCAACACCATCATCACCGCCGCTGCACCCCGTCTCCGTTATAACATCTAGGGCTGAATCTTGTCTATTTCATAGGGGAAACTCTCCCGGTGTTGATTACTCTTGTTATTGATGCTATTGGGTGAAACCATTGGACTAAGGTTTATGTTCAGATTGTTATTCATCATCATATCACCTCTGATCATGTTCCGTATGATGTCTTGTGAGTAGTTCGTTTAGTTCTTGAGGACATGGGAGAAGTCTTGATGTTAGTAGTGAACTATGTTGAGTAATATTTAATGGTTTGATGCTTAAGTTGTGGTGTTATTCTTCTAGTGGTGTCATGTGAACGTCGACTACATGATACTTCACCTTTATGGGCCTAGGGGAATGCATTGTGTATTCGTTTGCCAATTGTGGGGTTGCCGGAGTGACAGAAACCTGAACACCCGTTGGTATATCGATGCATGAGGGATAGCAGGATCTCAAAGTTTAAGGCTGTGGTTAGTTTATCTTAATTACTTTCTTGTATTTGCGGATGCTTGCAAGGGGTATAATCACAAGTATGTATTAGTCCTAGGAAGGGCGGTGCATTAGCATAGGTTCACCCACACAACACTTATCAAAACAATGAAGATTAATCAACTATATGAAGCGAAAGCACTTGACAATATTCCCGTGTGTCCTCAAGAACGTTTGGTCATTATAAGTACAACAACCGGCTTGTCCTTTGCTGTAGAAAGGATTGGGCCACTCGCTGCAACTATTACTACTGCATTTTATTTACTTGTACTTTATTTATCTGTCATATCAAAAACTCCTAAAAACTTGTCTGTGAGCATTTACAGTGAATCCTTCATCAAAACCGCTTGTCAACACCTTCTGCTCCTCGTTGGGTTCGACACTCTTATTTATCGAAAGTACTACGATACACCCCCTATACTTGTGGGTCATCACCCAGTTGGGTGAGGAGCTGCTTTTTGGAGGCCCAAACTTTGACAACCTTGATACTGATGAGGAAGAAGAGCACAGGTATGCGTCTGAGCTTTTTGCACTAAGTTTTTGCTTGTTGATATTCTTGCTTATGTTGTAGTTCGTCTATCACTCGCAGTGCTGAGACTGTGCGCCCTCTGACTCCCCCATCCGAGAAGATGGCGACCCCTGAGCACCCGGATGTTTCTCACGTGGCTCCAGAAGTCGTTCAATCAGCAGCCACAACTACTGCTATTGAGACGGCCAAGGCTATGAGTGCCGCAGCTCCGGAGGTCGGGACATCAGCCGCGAAGCATGTGCCTTGGACAGAACACGTAAGTGTCTTTTTGTCGAGTCCGCATACGGGACTGGTTAAGTATAACTTATGCTGATTTCGTGTGCTTGCAGCCTTACTACCTCAACTTGGTAGAATCGGGCAAGGCTTTTGTCCAACTGGAGCAAGAGAGGGACAGCCTGCGCACCAGTTTGGAGCAACTCACTCGTAAGTGTATTTTGATTCTTAACTCGAAGTCCCTTTTTGCACTGTCTTTCCTCAGTTGAGTGTTTGAATTACTTCTTGCCATCAAACTCAGATGACAAGGCGTCGGCTGAGTCCCGGGTGAAGGAGCTAGAAGATGCACTCGCCAAGCAGCGTGCTGAGTCGAAGAAGGCTTTGGATGATGCCAAAAACTCCGCTGCTTTGCGCGAGAAAGAGTATGCTGAGCGTCTGGCTAGCCTCACCCGAGACGTTGGTGGTGAGTAAAATTTTGCCACTTTTTGTTTACTTCTGTGCTGCTGAATTTTGTGTAAGAGTTTCTGTTCTCTCTGATTTTTAAGGAGCTGTTGGCGCACCGGCACCTGTAGACCAGGCGAGTGGCGATTTATCCCTCGACCGCGCTATTGGCGACTTGGACGTCGTCTCTGCCCAAGCCAATGATGCACTCGCCAAGTCTACGAGCACACTCGGCGCCGTGTACAAGGGCGTGTTCCCATCTGGCCAACCTCCGTCGACTGTGGATGGCTTCGCCGACGTCCTGGGCCCGGGAACCTCGACTATGGCGAATTTTGCGCGCACTTTGACGGTACGCGGCTCAGATACCAC
Organism: Poa pratensis; assembly: GCA_947311845.1. Lineage (NCBI taxonomy): Eukaryota > Viridiplantae > Streptophyta > Magnoliopsida > Poales > Poaceae > Poa > Poa pratensis. The sequence goes on from CAMZMU010000102.1 coordinate 13,534,816, forward strand.
CCTCAAACTCCTTTTAGGTCATGGGATAGAGGGTGACTTCGAGGCCGCTCTGTCTGATTTCCCTCGAAAGCCGGGCGGGAAGCTGGTGTCTCTGAAGCATGTGAACAAGCCAGCGGCGAAGTTGGCTGAAATTTTTATGACTACCATGCAGCGCCGGTCAGCGGAGGTCTCCAATCGCGCGCGTAGGGCTAGGTCGGAGTCTGCATCATAGACTTTTAGGGCCATCTTCCCTTTTGTTGGACTGTAATTATACTTTTATGATATCGCGAGTATGCGTATGCTTTTGCCACACTTGTATGGATTTGGTTCCTTGTTGTGTTTTCGCCTGTAAGACTATGTGCAATTACTCGCCTGAGCTTTTGTGATGAATTTCTCATATCTGACATGAGATTTTTATGATATTTGGAACAGCCACGGGCAGCCGCTACGTCAGCTGGTTCGTCGCGGCATCATGCTTCCACCCGATCTCGAGCTCAAGCGGCGAATGATACAGCAGTAATGCGTTATATGAAAGCTCGAGTCGTGAAACTGGAGCAAGAGTTGAAGAGTGTCCTGAGCGAGCTGGATAGGATGAGGGCGAGGCCTGCTTTACCCACCCAGCGAGAGGACTATGTGCTTGGCGAGATGGAGATCGTGAACAGACAACTCGAGTGTAAGCATGACTGCTTTGACCTCAAGAATTTATAGTCTGTCTTCTTTGTTGACCCAATGTGCGTTGTTGCAGGTTTTGTTCCGGATTTCCAGGCGGAGCAAACTCGTATTGATGAGCAGTTGAATAATGCGACTGACGAACCAACGACGGGCCGTCAGCACTTTCGCTTGGATAAGAGCCGAGCACGCATACTCGCAACTTTGAAGGATCGAGTGTGGCGGGGCACTCTATTGCTTGAATTATGCAGGTCGGCCTTCAGTCGAATCAACCATACTCTTTTCCCGACTGGGCCGCAGCCTCAAGGAATCCACGCGCTGCTCGGGCTTTTCCGGAGTGTAGGCCCCATTCGAGATTTTATCACCCAAAAGCTTGTGGATGGAGCCAACACAACGATGGCGTATATCTGGAGTAAGCGTCCACATATGCAGCTACGTCCACCCGTGCCTGGATCGACGTTGTTACAGTCGCAACTTGACGATACAGTCGAATATGCGAGGGTGTTGGTTGAGTGTTATCACGCTCAACTTATGGGCCCTGTTCTTCCAGTGAAGGACGAACCGGAAGATTAGGGTATTCCTGTATATAGGGCAGCCCCCGAGTGTAAATTTGTCACTTATACGTAGTGTATATTTATTTATGTGTATGTGTGCAGCCCCCGAGTGTATCGAGTGGGGTTTATGAAAAACACTTAAGAGTATGGAACATGAATTGCACAGCCCCCGAGAGTTCGAGTGAGGCTGTGAATTTTTGTGATGTTTGAAGCTTTGACTCATGATTTTGAGAAACTTTTTGTTTATGTATGATTTTTATGACCCAGCCCCCGAGTATTCGAGTGCGGCTGGGGTATTATGTTTGAAGAAGGAGCGAAAGCTCATGCTTTTTAGATAGCGCAGCCCCGAGTATTCGGGTGAGGCTAATGTTGCGCGAATACGTTATGCGAGTAGTAAGCAGGGAGAAATATGAGGAATCATTGACTATATTCCATTTTTGAATGTTAAGCTGCAGGCCGGCTCATTAAAAACCTTCCAGTCCCCGTAAGTACCCTGGTAAGGAAAAGAGCGCGTCTGAAACCTGCAGCTATCCAACATATGTGCCTATTACATTGTGCGACTGAGCAGTCTAAGCATAGAAACGGCGCAGCTGCGCAACGTTCCAAGGATTGTGCGAGAGTTCTCCTGTCTTCGCATGCTTCAGTCTGTATGCTCCTCCACCAACGACCTCGGTGATGATGAAGGGTCCTTCCCATGGAGAAGCGAGTTTGTGCACCTTCTTTTGCTTCAGTCGAAGTACCAGGTCGCCAACCTCAAAGGACCTGGTACGCAGTCGACGGCTGTGGTAATTGCGAAGATCTTGCTGATAGACAGCCGTGCGTGCTGATACGTCCAAAACGTATCTACTTTCCCGAACACTTTTGCTATTGTTTTACCTCTAACTTGTGTGTTTTGAATACAACTAATGCGGACTAACGCTGTTTTCAGCAGAATTGCCCTGGTGTCTTGTTTTTGTGCAGAAAGTCAACTTTCGGGAAAAACACCAGAAAAGATCGCAAACCTCCTATTTTACCAGAAGACTCACGGAGCCAGAAGGGGAGGCGAGATGGGCCACGAGTGGCCCAAACCACATGGCGGCGCGGCCAGGGGCCCACCGCGCCAGCCACTGAGGAGGGCGACTCGGCACCTCCCCGAGTCCCTTTCGACTACTTAACCCTCTGACCTAAAACGCGGGGGGTCGTCCACTTCATCCAGAAACATCACCGTACGCCGCCACCATCGCGAAACCTATTTCGGGGACCAGAAACTCCGTTCTGGCACTCCGCCGGGACGGGGAATTGGAGGAGATCATCGCCATCATCATCACCGACGCTTCTCCATCGACCATCCATGTTTCCCCCATCCATGTGTGAGTAATTCCCTGCTGTAGGCTGAGGGGGATGGTAGGGATTGGATGAGATTGTTCATGTAATAAGTTAAGATCATTAGGGCATGGTGCCTAGTATCCGTTGTTAGTACTTATTGATGTTGTTGCAACTTGTTGAGCTTAATGCTTGTCACTAGGGCCCGAGTGCCATGATTTCAGATCTGAACATGTTATTGTTTCATAATGATATGCACTGTTTATTGATCATACCTGCAAGTTGTATACACATATTGTTGTCCGGAACCCGCGGTCCCAAAGTGACAATAATTGGGACAGCCGAGGGGAATGGCTGCGATGTGAGGATCACATGTGTTCACGGCGTGTTAATGCTTTGCTCCGGTACTTTATTAAAAGGAGTACCTTAATTACCAGTAGATTCCCTTGAGGCCCGGCTGCCACCGGCTGGTAGGACAGAAGATGTTGTACAAGTTTCTCATTGCGAGCACGTACGACTATATACGGAACACATGCCTATGTTTACTTAGTACTTGGATGCTTTATCATTATTATCTGCAATGCCTATGTCTTGATTATTATATGAGCTATCTTATCCATGCAGCGCCCGTTCATCCATCCCTATGCCTACAGTGTTTTAATCCTACTGTTTACTGCAATCACTACTGCTGTCTTATTTACTGCTGCTATTATTTCACCGCTACTACTGCTATAAAACTGTTGCTACTGATAATCTGTGTCGAGCAAGACTATTCACAGGTGCAGCTGAATTGACAACTCCGCTGTTAAGGCTCTCAAGTATTCTTTGGCTCCCCTTGTGTCGAATCAATAAATTGGGTTTTACTTCCCTCGAAGACTGTTGCGATCCCCTATACTTGTGGGTCATCAAGACTATTTTCTGGCGCCGTTGCCGGGGAGCATAGCTTTATTTGTGAGTTCACTTGTGATCTATATTGCTCGCTGAAATTTATTCATCATGGGTAAAGCTCGTGATGAGAGGGTCCGTGTATTGCCATCCACTACAAGAAAAGGTACGACACTTAGTACCTCTGCTGCTCTTGACTCACCATCTGTATTGAGTCAACTTGTTACACCACCACAATCTTCACGTGTTGGTACTACTGCTGAATCTGAAATTGCCTCTGATAATGTTGATGATGCTTCTACTGTGATTGATGAGAATATTTCATTAGGTCCACTTTTAGATGCTGCTATTGCTAAGTCTAAACAACTTGAAAATACTAGAACACCTAATGGAAGTCCTACTACTCCTGTTTATTCACCTGAGTTAAGGGATTATACTTGTGATGATGATCCTGATGAAACTTATGTGGAACTTGATGATGATTTTATTGATAAATGTAATGCTACTACTGGTGCAAGTAATATGAGAAATTTTCTTGCACAACATGCTGTTAAATACAAGTTGTCACCTGATCCTAAGTTTGCCACTTCTCCTATAAACATTAAAGATAAGGATTATGATTTTTCTCTTGATTTATCTCATATATCTATTGTTGAGAAAACTCCTTTTTGTGGCACTAAGAGTGAAAGTGCTGTAGAGCACATGAATGAGCTCTCTACTTTGAGTGGCTTATTTTCTGATGATATTAAGAAGCGTAGCTATTTTGTTGCTAAGATTTTTCCTTTCTCATTAAAAGATGATGCTAAAGCTTGGTATAACAACTTGTCTCCTGGTTCTATTACTAGTCCTACTGGTTTGCTTGATGTTTTCTTTCAGAAATATTTCCCTGCTAGTGCTCAACATGATGCTTTGCAGAGAATTTATAACTTTGACCAGGAAGATGAAGAGAAACTTCCAGAGGCATGGACAAGGTTTTGCTCTCTTATCAGAGCTCGGCCTGGACATGATTTGGAAAAGCATGATCTACTTGATATATTTTACAGTGGACTAACTATTGAATCTAGAGCATATCTGGATAGTTGTGCTAGTTGTGTTTTCAGGAAAAGAACCCCTGAAGAAGCTGAAGAATTATTGGCTAAAATCAGCCAGAATTATGATGATTGGACTCTACCTGCGCCGACCCCCACACCTACACCGACACCAATATCAAAGAAGAGGGGAGGTATGATTGAATTGAATGATGAAACAATGAGGGAGGCCAAGAAGACTCTCATTGAGAAGGGTATTAAATCTGAAGATGTGAAGAACCTCCACCTATTGAAGATTTGTGTAAGCCAATTCCTCATCCATCCATAATTGAGGTTCACTCTCTCCACAGGTTCGATGAAGGAGATATTCCCTACTCTAAACCACCTGATCAATGCTTAGATGAATTTGATAATTATGTTATTAAGCAAGATAATTTTAATATGAGAGTAGAGAATCATTTGCATGAAAACTCTCAAGCTATTAGTAAGTTGCATGATATTGTGGAGAGAACCTCCAATGATGTTAAGATGCTTATTAAACATTTCCATATGGTTCAAACTCAAATTGATCAACTCACTAAAGTGCAACAAGACATGTTAGCCAATGCTTCTAAAGAAAAATTAAAACCTGTCTATGTTAGCACTAGAAGTGGAGCTCATACTCAGGATCCTTTATATCCTGAGGGACACCCTAAAAGAATTGAACAAGATTCTCAACTAGCTGAAAATCCAGTTTCTCCTTCTAAGAAAAAGAAGAAGAAGAAACATAAAAATGTTGTAGAATCCTCTGAAACTGTTAATGATCCTAATAGTATATCTATCTCTGATGCTGAAACTGAAAGTGGTAATGAACTTGATAGTGATAAGGATAAAAATGATGCTCTTGATAAAGAAGTTAGTGAAAAGGAACCTGAAAAGCATACTAAAAACACAAAGTACACTAAGGAAGACTTCATTGCTAAGAAACATGGTAATGAAAGGGAACCTTGGGTTCAAAAGCAAATGCCTTTTCCAACTAAGAAACTAAAATCAAAGGAAGAAGAACATTATAATAAATTTTGTGAATGGATGAAACCCTTGTTCTTGCAAATTCCTTTGACTGATGCTATTAAATTGCCTCCTTACTCAAAGTATATGAAAGATATTGTTTCTAACAAGAGGAAAATTCCTAATGAGGAAATTTCTACTATGCTTGCTAATTATTCTTTCAATGGCAAGGTTCCTAAGAAGCTTGGAGATCCAGGTATACCAACCATCCCTTGCTCCATCAAGAATAATTATGTTAGAACTGCTTTATGTGATTTGGGAGCAGGAGTTAGTGTTATGCCTTTTTCTCTCTATAAGAGACTCTATCTTGATAAATTGATACCTACTGATATATCTTTGCAAATGGCTGATAAATCTACTGCTGTTCCTGTTGGCATTTGTGAGGATGTCCCTGTTCAAGTGGCTAACAATTGTTTAATTTTGACTGATTTTGTTGTTCTTGAAATGCCTGAAGATGATAATATGTCTATTATTCTTGGAAGACCTTTTCTAAATACTGCAGGTGCTGTTATTGATTGCAATAAAGGAAAAGTAACTTTCAATGTTAATGATAAAGAACATACTGTTTATTTCCCCAAGAAAGTTGACAAGATTTATGGAGTCAATACCATCTCCAATTTTAAAACTATCAAAGTGGGAAGTATTGATTGCCCTATATATGATCATCAAGAAGGATATCAAAACATTATGATTGGATCCATATCAATACAATACAAGGTAACATGAGTGTTTCATGATGTTTAAATCATTTGTGTCATGTAAATTTATTTGGTGCCAAGACTTGATCAACCTTGTTATCAAATGTATTTGCATACATAAAAGAGCTAAACAGCATTTCTTTCTTCAACTTTGTTTTACCTCCTGTAGTGATAATTAGGTTGCAAAAGTTTAGTTGTTTTGAATTTTAAAAATAATTTTTCTGCCCAAGTTTTATTAATTTAAATATCCAGATTTCATGCAAATTGAAAGTTTTCAAAAATCTGTAAAAATTATACCATTGGTCCTATTTTTCAAAGAGCATCGTGGGAGTGCCTGGTGCTGACCAAGGGGACCCACCATGGGGCAAACCACATGGTGGCGCGGCTGCCCCTTGGCCGCGCCAGCCACTGAGGTGGGGCACCCTTGGCCCTCCAGCAGTTCCCCCACCTACCACTTCTTCCTCTTGCATCACTCAGCTCGTTTTTCTCTCTCACACTCGAGTTTTTGCTGTTCTTCCTCGCGATTTCGATCTCTTTGTTCAGCCCATCTCAGCTGCTGAGATTTGGGGCAATTGCTCTCAGGTATGTGACTCCTCCATGTATCCAAGTAGAATTTTGTTTAGTAAGTATACCTTGAGTATTTTGCTGCTGTAGGTGACTTGTTAAGTGAGTATGCATGCTTGTTCTATGTTGATATAATCAGTTTTGATGCATGTTTAGTCCTCTAGCAAGTCCATATAGTAGTTCCCCTCATTTGTATGCTTCAAAGATAATTTTTATGATATGTGTCAAAAATTTCAGAGGATGGAGGGAAATGAACACCAACTAAATCAATATGAATTGGTGGTTCCTGAGGTCATGGGGATCCATCGTGAAGAAGGAGTGTTCCATCCTGCTATCCATGCTTGGAATTCATGAGAAGTTCGGGGATCTTGCGTGATTTTCGTACTCTTGTCTCTAATACAGGATTGAGTGATTTTGTAGAGGGAGAACCCTACCAATATGCAAAGCTAACTGTGTCTGTGGTGCAGGACTTTAGATTTGATTGGTCTTCACCTAACCCTATGGTTCACTATAAAATTTACAACAAAAGTGTCCACTTGCCTTTTGATGCTTTTTGTGCAGCAATTAGGGTGCCGCAATGGGGATCACGAGGGAAGATACATGGGCAACCCAAGCATTTGACGGACCTATACGAGGTAATATGTCAAGGAAGAACCTACTCAGATGAAAGTGGTAAAATTCGAAGTATTCAATTTCCATGCATTCGATATTTTGCTTACTTCATCACGAGGTGTGTACTTGCTAGGAAGACTGCAAATAAATTATCCATTCCTGATTTAGCTTTCCTAGCAGCAGCCTTGCAACATGATAAGAGTTATAATTTGGGTGCCTTGATAGCCTTTCGCATTGCTGCCAATCGCGAGAAAGGTGGATTTTGTGGAGGACTCATTGCTTCTCGTTTATTAGCTATGCATGGTGTAGTAGCTCTCCCTAATGATTTGCAGCTTCCTTTAGAGAGGCTCGATTTTGCTTCCATGGGGAGGCATGGCTTTGTTACTAGTTGGTCTACTTTGAATAATCTATCTTATGAGGTGCCTTTTGCCAAGAAGGTGAGGTGGAAAATGGTTAAATCTGAGCGAATAGTCGCTTTGCCTGCACCACGTTTGTTTGATCTTGGTTTCAGGAATGTTTGGTCAGTCACCGAGGATGAATTCGATGCATACTTGAGGGAACATGCCCTGCACACAGAGGATGATGGAGAATGGGCGGACGAGGACTCCACTCAGTTTTCCGGGACTGGGGGCTCGCGCCCCTATCCTGGGGATGCTGGACCCTCTGCCTCATCTTCCTCAGCGGAGCCGGATGTTGAGCACGCCCAGTATGACCCGCCGGCTTGGAGTTCCTACCCGCGTTATTATTGCCTCCACTTAGGCCAAAAGCCTAAGCTTGGGGGGAGGTATATCGACATCTCACTCATTTACATATCATATCTTGTCGATACTTTGTATATCCATGTTGCAGTTTTCTTTCTTTCTTTCTTTTTAATTGTTTACCTTTTATTGCTGCATTCCAAAACACAAAAAGACCAAAAATATTTCTGTTGTTTCTCTTCATTTGTTTCTTTAAGTTTCAGTATTAGTTTGCTTAGTTTTAAAATTCGGTTTGTTATTCAAAAATCCAAAAATATTTTGCTTTATTGTTTGTTTCTTTTTGCTCTTGTTTCAAAAACTCGAAAACCCAAAAATATTTGTTGTTTCTTTTTGGTTTTGTATAGTGTTTTCAGAGTTGGACAGCCATCCGTGACTCCGATGGAGCTTGGTTTTCATTCTTATCATTCGAAGCAACACAAGTGAAAAAGCAATAAGGATGATCTACAACAACTTGAGTTGGGGTGAGAGGCTGGTATGAACTCTATTTGTTTTCATTTTTGTACATATACTCATCTATGTGAGCATGCTTAGTTGGTTCATGTGAGGTATATGTCATTTAGTGGATGCTTAGTAGTTCTTGTTCTCTCATGATCGGTCCCAATTTATTAATAGTGGTAGCATGTTATGTTGATGTTTGCTTGCATTGTTCTATTCATAGAGGGTATGACATTGTGGTATCCTCCTCTGAATAATTCATTCGAATTGACTTGGCACATGCTCATGCATGCGTATGACTGAAAAACAAAAGTCAATTAAGCCTTGATGATTTATTTTGACTCAGAGTTCTTGTATCACTTTTATGTCTCAATTAATTTCATTTTGTCGCAAGCATGATTATGACGGTTATTGCTCTCTTGATTGTCGCTTCCCAGTCTATTGCTAGCCTTCACTTGTACTGAGCGGGAATGCTGCTCGTGCTTCCAAAACCATGAAAACCAAGTTATTCCAAAGTGTCCACCATAAATACCTATGCATGGCATTTCGAACCATTCAAGTAAATTTTCATGTGCTACCTTTAAAACCTTCAAAGTACTTCTCAATTTGTGTCAATGTTTTATAGCTCATGAGGAAGTATGTGGTGTTTTATCTTTCAATCTTGTCATTCAGACTTTCACCAATGGACTAGTGGCATATACATCCGCTTATCCAATAATTTTGCAAAAAGAGCTGGCAACGGGGTGCCCAGTCCCAATTAATTACAACTTTCATCAATAATTCTCTTCACATGTTTTGCCCTGATTTATCAGTAAGCAACTTAATTTGCAAATAGACACTCCTCCATGGTATGTGAATGTTGGAAGGCACCCGAGGATTCGGTTAGCCATGGCTTGTGCAAGCAAAGGTTGGGGGGAGTGTCACCCATAATGAAACTAAAATACATGTGTAAACAAAAGAGAAGAGGGATGATCTACCTTGCTGGTAGAAATAACGTCCTTCATGGGAGCCGCTCTTGAAAGTCTGGTTGACAAGGGGGTTAGAGTACCCACTACCATTCGTTGACAACAACAAACACTTCCCAAAACAATTTTGCTTCTGTTTTAAAAATAAAAGCTCTAGCACATGATAATCCCTGCTTCCCTCTGCGAAGGGCCAATCTTTTACTTTCATGTTGAGTCACCATCCTTTCTTTGAGCACTTTCTCGAGAGCATAGTTGTCATTCTTAGTGTAATGTGCTTGTCCCAGAATGTGGTTAACTGTGATATAACTTTGATGCTTTTATCTTTGATATCTTTGATTCTAGTCTTCCCATGAACTTCAGAGGTGCCTGGGCATTTATGTTTTGCTGTACAAAAACGGGCAAGCGAGATACCATCTTATCATATCCTATTATGAGCATTACAATCTTGTGAATTAATATGTTTCATGTTTGTCGCTATTAGTATGTTGGTATCTTTTCATAGTTTACATGCCTATTGAGTGACATTATTTGCATTTGCCTCATCTTGAATTGCCTAAGCATTTGTTCATATAGTGAGAATATATGCATCATATGAAGCAAATGTGTTCGTGAAAGTCTTTTATCGCACTCAGTTGTTAACTGAATTGCTTGAGGACAAGCAATAAGCTAAGCTTGGGGGGAGTTGATACGTCCAAAACGTATCTACTTTCCCGAACACTTTTGCTATTGTTTTACCTCTAACTTGTGTGTTTTGAATACAACTAATGCGGACTAACGCTGTTTTCAGCAGAATTGCCCTGGTGTCTTGTTTTTGTGCAGAAAGTCAACTTTCGGGAAAAACACCAGAAAAGATCGCAAACCTCCTATTTTACCAGAAGACTCACGGAGCCAGAAGGGGAGGCGGAGATGGGCCACGAGTGGCCCAAACCACAGGGCGCGCGGCCAGGGGCCCACCGCGCCAGCCACTGAGGAGGGCGACTCGGCACCTCCCCGAGTCCCCCTTTCGACTACTTAACCCTTCTGACCTAAAACGCGGGGGGTCGTCCACTTCATCCAGAAACATCACCGTACGCCGCCACCATCGCGAAACCTATTTCGGGGACCAGAAACTCCGTTCTGGCACTCCGCCGGGACGGGGAATTGGAGGAGATCATCGCCATCATCATCACCGACGCTTCTCCATCGACCATCCATGTTTCCCCCATCCATGTGTGAGTAATTCCCTGCTGTAGGCTGAGGGGGATGGTAGGGATTGGATGAGATTGTTCATGTAATAAGCTATAAGATCATTAGGGCATGGTGCCCAGTATCCGTTGTTAGTACTTATTGATGTTGTTGCAACTTGTTGAGCTTAATGCTTGTCACTAGGGCCCGAGTGCCATGATTTCAGATCTGAACATGTTATTGTTTCATAATGATATGCACTGTTTATTGATCATACCTGCAAGTTGTATACACATATTGTTGTCCGGAACCCGCGGTCCCAAAGTGACAATAATTGGGACAGCCGAGGGGAATGGCTGCGATGTGAGGATCACATGTGTTCACGGCGTGTTAATGCTTTGCTCCGGTACTTTATTAAAAGGAGTACCTTAATTACCAGTAGATTCCCTTGAGGCCCGGCTGCCACCGGCTGGTAGGACAGAAGATGTTGTACAAGTTTCTCATTGCGAGCACGTACGACTATATACGGAACACATGCCTATGTTTACTTAGTACTTGGATGCTTTATCATTATTATCTGCAATGCCTATGTCTTGATTATTATATGAGCTATCTTATCCATGCAGCGCCCGTTCATCCATCCCTATGCCTACAGTGTTTTAATCCTACTGTTTACTGCAATCACTACTGCTGTCTTACTTCACTGCTGCTATTATTTCACCGCTACTACTGCTATAAAACTGTTGCTACTGATAATCTGTGTCGAGCAAGACTATTCACAGGTGCAGCTGAATTGACAACTCCGCTGTTAAGGCTCTCAAGTATTCTTTGGCTCCCCTTGTGTCGAATCAATAAATTGGGTTTTACTTCCCTCGAAGACTGTTGCGATCCCCTATACTTGTGGGTCATCACGTGCTAGCGCCGTGTTGCGTGCTTCTTCGAGCAAGTCGACTGCATCCTCGAGTGCTTCATCTGCATCTTCTTCGTTGTATGCCTCGACTCTTGGTGCATTGAATCTTACATCTGATGGCAGGATTGCCTCTGCGCCGTAGACCATAAAGAATGGGGTGAATTGTGTTGAAGCATTGGGAGTTGTGCGTAGGCTCCATAGCACAGACGGGAGTTCTTCGACCCAAACACCCGCGGCTCTTTTGAGTGGCACTAGGAGGCGTTTCTTGATTCCGCTCGTCACAAGTCCATTGGCTTTTTCGACTTGGCCATTGGATTGCGGGTGTGCCACAGATGCATAATTGAGCGTAATGTCCTGCTCTTTGTAGAAGGATCGGAACTCTTCAGCCGTGAAGTTTGTACCATTATCAGTGATGATGCTACTTGCACACCAAAGCGGTATATGATGGATTTTATGAAATTGACTGCTGTAGTGGCAGTCGAACTTGTGATAAGGACTGCTTCAATCCACTTGGTGAACTTGTCGACCGCCACCAGAAGGTGAGTATGCCCTCCATGGGAGGATTTTCTGAGTGGCCCGACCATATCGAGCCCCCACTGGGCGAAGGGGCAGGCCAATGGTATTGTCTTTAACGCCGATGCGGGTGCGTGTGGCTTTGTGGCGAATTTTTTACAGCCGATGCACCTTTTGACTATATCCTCCGCGTCTTTGAGTGTTGTGGGCCAGTAGAAGCCTGCGCGAAAGGCTTTGGCTATGAGTGATCGACTGCTGGCGTGATGCCCACAGGTACCAGCATGAATATCACGAAGGATGGCTTGGCCATTGGTGCCTGGTTGACGGGAGAGTTTTTCAGGATGATGATGATGGTGATGATAAGTACTTCCCCGGCAACGGCGCCAGAAAATAGCTTGATGGCTACGTGTTGGTGAATCCCAAGAGGAAGGTTATGATGTAGACAGCAGAAGTTTTCCCTTGAATAATCTACCCAAGGTTATCAATCCAGTAGGACTTGACGATCTATCGGAAGGTTGTTGATGTTGACTCCCCCTGGCGCTAGGGAGCTTGTACCAACGTGGAATCTGCACAGACACAAACCAGAACTTTGCCCAACACGAAACAGAGAGGTTGTCAATCTCTCCAGTCTTGCAGAAACAAAAAGTTAAACGTATGGTGTGGAAAACAGCAGGAAACACAGCAAGTAACAGGAAACAGATGATTGCAGCAGGTTGTGTAAACAGTATGAGGAAATTAGACCAGGGTCCACAGTTCACTAGTGGTGTCTCTCTCAGAACAGATAACTAGCATGTTGGGTAAACAAATTACAGCTGGGCAATTGACAAATAGAGAGGGCATAACAATGCAATACATGCCAAGATGTCTACTATGAAATCTAGTTGGGCATTACAACAAAGTACATAGACCGTTATTCCAACCGCATCTATGCCTAAATAATCCACCTTCAAGGCAGCATCCGCATCCCATTCAGTATTAAGTTGCTAACAACAGATTATTGCATGAAGTAAAGTGTGTAATGTAATCAATACAAGTGCCCTTGGACACTGCACCAATGTTTTATCCCTAGTAGCAACAGCACATCTACCATCTTAGACCTTTCTGTCACTGATCCAGATATCTAGAGACTGAACCCACTATCGAGCATAAATACCCCCTCTTGGAGTCACAAGCATCTACTTGGCCAAAGCATCTACTAGCAACGGAGAGCATGCAAGATCAAGAGCACATAGATAAACAACTTGAATAAACATGGTATCAATATTCATCGGATCCCAGCAAACACAACATCTAGCATTACAATAAGATGATCTTGATCATGTTAGGCAGCTCACAAGATCTAAACATGGAGGCACAAGGTAGAGAGACAACCATCTAGCTACTGCTATGGACCCGTAGTCCAGTGGTGGACTACTCACGCATCACTCCGGAGGCAGGCATGGTGATGTAGAGCCCTCCGGTGATGATCTCCCCTCCGGCAGGGTGCCGGGAAGAGCTTCAGAACTCCTCCGATCTGAGATTGACGATGACGGCCGCGACGGAACTTTTCGTGGAATATGATCGACCGTAATAGGGTTTTCGCGTCGCGGAGAATATATAGGCGAAGAGGCGGCGTCGGTGGCCGAGGGGGGCCACCACGCCATAGGGGGCGCGGGCCCACCCTGGGCCGCGCCCTAGTGTGGCGTGGCCCCCTGGTGGGTCTGCTCCGACTCCCCTTTGGACTCCGTGATCTCCTCGTGATATTATTGACGATGTCTTTTGTTTCGTCCAATTCCGAGAATATTTCCTTAATAGATTTTCTGAAACCAAAAACAGCAGAAAACAGGGAACTGGCACTGTGGCATCTTGTTAATAGGTTAGTCCCAGAAAATGCATAAAAATGATATAAAGTATAGCCAAAACATGTAGCAATTGATATAATAACAGCATGGAACATCAAAAATTATAGATACGTTTGAGACGTATCAAGCATCCCCAAGCTTAGTTCCTGCTCGTCCTCGAGTAGGTAAACGATAAAAACAGATAATTTTTGAAGTGACATGCTACCAACACAATCTTTGATCAAATAACAATGTAATGCACATGATCTGAATGAAGTGATCCAAGCCAATGGTCTATAGTTTGCAAGCAAGTAAATAAAGAGTAAACATAAGTGATCACACAAGTGCAAACTTTCATGAATAATACTATAAAACATTTAGAGATATAATAGTCTAACATAATAGTTAGCTCACAGCAGCAATAATTCTCAACATGAAAGTGTTTGTATCAACACAAAGGAAGATAATAGCTTCAGCATTTGCTTCAACTTTCAACATGTATATCATATAGATAATGTCAATGCAAAGAATATGATCAACCAAACACAAAGTTATGTAAAAACTGTTATACTGGAGTTGACAATGATGTTTGCTTAAGTAGACAGAAAGAAGTGGGAAAACTGACTCAACATAAAAGTAAAAGAATGGCCCTTCGCAGAGGGAAGCAGGGATTAACATCATGTGCTAGAGCTGTAGTTCCCGAAGGCATATAGAGAGCATAAAATATTGTTTTGTAAGGTAATGGTGTATACAGGTGTCAACAAATCAAATAGCAGGTACTTGTCATCTTCCATGGCTAACTAACTTTTAGAGCGGTTCCGAGAGTTTTTAGGACTGCACTTGTAACAAGCACTTATTGGTGACACTCCTCCCAACCATTTACTTTCCACAAACCATGGCTAACCGAATCCTCGGGTGCCCACCAACATTCACCATGGAGGAGTGTCTATTTATTTATTTATAGGGTGGACTAACCAGCTCTTTAATGCAAAATAAAAGGTGGAGAAGCAGATGAAGCTGCCAATCCTTGTAAATTAATTAGCATGGAAGATGACAAATCTCACTACTACGTCCTTATGAGCTTTTCAAGTAGTGACACAAAAAGGAAATGTAACAGTTTTGAGTAGTTAGTAGATAGCACATGAAGAAATTTACTTGGAATGGTGAAAACACCACATAATAGGTAGGTATGGTGGACACAGGTGGCATGGATTTGGCTCAAGGTTTTGGATGTACAAGAAGCATTCCCTCTTAGTACAGAGTTTAGGCTAGCAAGGTTATTATAAGCAAACATCATTATCAACTGGAATAGCAAGAGTGTACATAAAACACAAGGTTTGACGAACCATAGACTCCCACTGTCTTCCTTGTTAACACATAGCCTTCATCCAAAAATTATCTAGACTACTATGGACTTCCAATTATGCAACAGATTATTATAGCAGAAAATCCTTATAGTAGTTCTTCATTAATAGCCATTACTTACATGATGCACAAGCTTAAACATTAATTACTTGACAGCTCAAAACAATTGGCAAGCATCAAATTACTCAAGACAACGATCTAAAAAGATTCATGTAAGCATTTTATACCACTACCACATGCATAGCATTTTTCTGGTCCAACCAAACACCAATCAACTTATTTGACAACTCTCCAAACAGATATAAGTGAAGCAAGAGAGTACTTTCTTCAAAAGAAACTGATAGCTCTAACAAGAGATACATGAAAAACTGAGAGCTAAAGCAATCACAGCAGCTAGACAGGAATACTCAACAAGTATAAGTGAAGCACAAGAGTATTCTAATGAAAAAGTGGAGCGTGTCTCTCTCCCAAACATGAATACTAGGATCCAACAAGTATAGCACAGCAAACAAAACAAAACAAACTGAAAACAAAAACACACTGACGCTCCAAGGAAGAGTACACTAGCATGAAGCAATAAAAATATAGCACCATTAGAGATGACCTGATAATTTGTAGATGAAGAAGGGGATGCCTTGGGCATCCCCAAGCTTAGATGCTTGAGTCTTCTTGAAATATGCTGGGGAGGTAAGCCTCCCCAAGCTTAAGCTCTTCACTCTTCTTGATCATGTAATATCATTCTCCTCTATCAACACTTGAAAACTTCCTTCACACCAAAACTTAACAGCTTTTCTCATTAGCAGGTTAGTGCACTAAAAGATAATACTTCAAAGTTCTAGCAAAGACAAAACTCACAAGCCAACTATTTTAAACATTAGCCACTGTTACTAGGCTCAAGTGGGCACTTTTACACGAAAAGAAACCACTTAAAAACTTGTAAAAGAGAGAATGCAAAATAAAAGACAGAATCTGTCAAACCAGAACAGTCTGTAATGACGAATTTTTTCGAGGCACTTACGATGCTCAGATGAAGAACTTTTGAAATAATGAAAGTTGCGTAACATCATCAGGAACATGCACAAAAAGTTTCAGCATTTTTCGATTTTTTCTGATTTTCTACTGAATTAAACGGTGACGAACAGCAATCTGTCCCAATGCAGTCCCGAAAATAAAACCAACTTTGCATTAGTAACTCTCCTTGGCACAACAAAACAGCAAATAAAAGATACAAAGGAGTTGCTACAGAGGTAAAAAAGCATCCTTGACTCATACTGAAAATTAATGGGTTGCTCCCAAAAGTGCTTTCTTTAATGCCTTTTAGCTAGGCTAGAAGATTTTAATGATGCTCTCATAAGAATAAGAGTTGAAAAACAAAGAGAGCATCAAGAGGCAAATATCAAAACATCTGAGTCTAACCCACTTCCTATGCAAAGGAATATTGTAGTAAAACAAATCATTGAAGCATAAAGCAGCTAGCATAGGAAGATGCAACAAATCCAACTTTAAAACTTCCAACACAAAGAGAGGTATTTTAGTGACATGAAAACTTTTAAAACCATCTTTCCCTCTCTCATAATAATTTTCAATAGCATCATAAACAAACTCAACAACATAACTATCACATAAAGCATGCTTTTTATGATCTACAAACACATAACTTTTATCAAGCAAGATAGTGGGATCAAAAATTTCAAACCCACTTTTAGACATATTGAAACAAGTTGATTGATCACTCTCAATAGTAGAATTAATAATATTATCAAGCAACATAGGACCATCATCTAGAGCTTTATCATAAACATTTTCTAAGCAAACACTCTCATTACCATGCATTTCGAAATTAGGAATAAAAAGAGGATTATCATAAGACTTATCAAAATAGCATGGATTTTCATAAACAACATTGGGGGAAATATTTGGTACTTCTGTTATTTTTGCTTTCTCTTGAGTCAAGGAATGTTTGTCTACCTCAAATTTATCAAAAGAAGTTATTTCAATAGTATCATTACCAACTTCCCCAAGCTTAATATTTTCCATAGCATTAGCAACAACCATGTTCAAAGAGTGTATACCAATATCATTGGTACTATCATGCAAATAAAGTTCCATAGGTTTTTTAATTTTCTCTTCAAACACATCATGTCCTAGCTCAAGATAAATTTCATAAAGGTTTCTCAAGTTGTTTTCAGCCATAGGACAAGTTTCAAGCAAAGTACCCATGAATAGCAAGCAAAGAACTAGACATAATAACAAACCGAAATAAACTAGATGCAGGAATTTAATTTTTTTGGATTTTTGATTTTTAACAGCAAGCAAAACAAAACTAAAACAAGACAAAAAACAAAGTAAAGAGATTGGAACTGAGAGACTCCCCTTTCCAATAGCCTCCAAGTCCCCGGCAACGGCGCCAGAAAACAGCTGGTGCCTGGTTGACGGGAGAGTATTTGAGGATGATGATGATGGTGATGATGAGTACTTCCCCGGCAACGGCGCCAGAAAACAGCTTGATGGCTACGTGTTGGTGAACCCCAAGAGGAAGGTTATGATGTAGACAGCAGAAGTTTTCCCTTGAATAATCTACCCAAGGTTATCAATCCAGTAGGACTTGACGATCTATCGGAAGGTTGTTGATGTTGACTCCCCCTGGCGCTAGGGAGCTTGCACCAACGTGGAATCTGCACAGACACAAACCAGAACTTTGCCCAACACGAAACAGAGAGGTTGTCAATCTCTCCGGTCTTGCAGAAACAAAGAGTTAAACGTATGGTGTGGAAAACAGCAGGAAACACAGCAAGTAACAGGAAACAGATGATTGCAGCAGGTTGTGTAAACAGTATGAGGAAATTGGACCAGGGTCCACAGTTCACTAGTGGTGTCTCTCTCAGAACAGATAACTAGCATGTTGGGTAAACAAATTACAGCTGGGCAATTGACAAATAGAGAGGGCATAACAATGCAATACATGCCAAGATGTCTACTATGAAATCTAGTTGGGCATTACAACAAAGTACATAGACCGTTATTCCAACCGCATCTATGCCTAAATAATCCACCTTCAAGGCAGCATCCGCATCCCATTCAGTATTAAGTTGCTAACAACAGATTATTGCATGAAGTAAAGTGTGTAATGTAATCAATACAAGTGCCCTTGGACACTGCACCAATGTTTTATCCCTAGTAGCAACAGCACATCTACCATCTTAGACCTTTCTGTCACTGATCCAGATATCTAGAGACTGAACCCACTATCGAGCATAAATACCCCCTCTTGGAGTCACAAGCATCTACTTGGCCAAAGCATCTACTAGCAACGGAGAGCATGCAAGATCAAGAGCACATAGATAAACAACTTGAATAAACATGGTATCAATATTCATCGGATCCCAGCAAACACAACATCTAGCATTACAATAAGATGATCTTGATCATGTTAGGCAGCTCACAAGATCTAAACATGGAGGCACAAGGTAGAGAGACAACCATCTAGCTACTGCTATGGACCCGTAGTCCAGGGTGGACTACTCACGCATCACTCCGGAGGCAGGCATGGTGATGTAGAGCCCTCCGGTGATGATCTCCCCTCCGGCAGGGTGCCGGGAAGAGCTTCAGAACTCCTCCGATCTGAGATTGACGATGACGGCCGCGACGGAACTTTTCGTGAAATATGATCGACCGTAATAGGGTTTTCGCGTCGCGGAGAATATATAGGCGAAGAGGCGGCGTCGGTGGCCGAGGGGGGCCACCACGCCATAGGGGGGCGCGGGCCCACCCTGGGCCGCGCCCTAGTGTGGCGTGGCCCCCTGGTGGGTCTGCTCCGACTCCCCTTTGGACTCCGTGATCTCCTCGTGATATTATTGACGATGTCTTTTGTTTCGTCCAATTCCGAGAATATTTCCTTAATAGATTTTCTGAAACCAAAAACAGCAGAAAACAGGGAACTGGCACTGTGGCATCTTGTTAATAGGTTAGTCCCAGAAAATGCATAAAAATGATATAAAGTATAGCCAAAACATGTAGCGATTGATATAATAACAGCATGGAACATCAAAAATTATAGATACGTTTGAGACGTATCAGCCATCTTCGAATTCTATGCAACGTTGGAACATACCTGATACGCTGCGCTTGTATAGTTCGCCGTTGATGACGGTGTATGCTTTAGATCGTCGAGTGACGCGTGTTGACTCTGTTATGTTTTCAGGTACCTCGCCCCGGAGTATGTATGCGAGGAAAGGTTGAGTCCAAGTTGGCTCGATGAGGAGTACCTCGACTGGCGGGTCCTCTGTGCTAGGTGCTTTGCTCTTGGCTGCTGCGGCTGATGTAGGAGATGTTCGTTTTTTCTTGATGGACCTGTGCTCGATGCGCTCGAAGAAGACACCAGGTGGAACTGGTGCTTTGGTCGCGCCAATGTTGGCTAGCTTATCTGCTTCTTCGTTACTCTCGCGCCCTATGTGCCACAACTCGCAGCCTTCAAAGCTGCCCTCCATGAGATTGTACAGGTCACGATAGGCGATCATGTTATTTGCGATTGCATCGCAGGCCTTCATTGTTTGCTGCACCACAAGATTCGAGTCACAATAGATCATCAGTCGAGTGCACCCGAGGGCTTTGGCCATCCGCATGCCATGGATCAGGGCCTCGTACTCAGCTTCGTTATTGGATGGTAACTCGAATTCCATCTGCAGGATATAGCGAAGCTTGTCGCCTTTTGGTGATATGACGATGACACCTGCGCCTGCACCTTCGTTCTTCTTTGAGCCGTCGAATTACATAGTCCATGAATTGGACACATCTGGTGCTCCGGGCAATTGATCTTCGATCCACTCGGTATGAAAGTCAGGTAAGACTTGTGCTTTGATGGCCTTCGGTAATCATACTTGATATCTCGTGGTCCTAGCTCGATGAGCCATTTTGCGACTCGCCCAGTTGCATTGGGGTTTGTGAGGATGTCCCCGATCCCTGAAGTGCTAATTACATTTATCGGGTGCTCCGCGAAGTAATGCGTCAGCTTCCTTGAGGACATGAACACGGCGTAGGCCAGCTTTTGATAGTGCGGGTACCGCTGCTTTGATGTGGAGAGCACTTCACTCAAGTAATAGACTGGGCGTTGTATGCTTTGGGCGTGTCCCTCCTCCCTGCGTTCGACTGCCAGTACGGTGCTTACCACCCTGTTAGTTGCGGAGACATACAGGTATAGCGGCTCTCGTTCCCTTGGTGCGACGAGGATTGGAGGGCTTGTGAGGACTCGCTTGAGGTTCGTGAATGCTGCTTCTGCTTCTGGCGTCCACTCGCTTGAGGCTCGAAGTTTTTGATGAAGTCAGTGCGGAAGTGATCCCACGAGTCGTATGTTGATAGAGGTAAAGCCTTGAGCCAGTCGCGGGATGTGCCTTCGAGCATGAGTCGTATGTATTGTATGGCTGTGATGTTTGTGCCTCGCTGGCACGCGACAGCCAGCCTGTAATCTTCCAGCCACCCTGAAGGTTCCTGTCGACCCATGTACTTGGGTTGTTCAGATGTGAGTTTGAACCATTTGGGCATCCGTGTCTCGCGGACGCGTCGAGTGAAGCACAGAGCTCCGTGTGGCTCAGGCTCTCGATCAGAGTATGAGTCGCTACTGTAAGATCTACATGATCTGCTCCTGGACCTGCGCCGACGTGAGCCGCTTCTTTCCTTCGAGTGGTGGCGGCGACCACTGCGATTATGCTCTTCATGACACGTGTCAACTATGGCACGATCTCGACTCCCTCCTGGAGTTTTTGGGATTTGGCATCTGGCCTTCGCCGCTAAGGCGAGTTATTTGATCTGTTGGCGATGTAGCTTTGCGTTAGGGTCACCAGCTGGAGGCTTGATTGCCTCTAGGTATGCTGCAGCGATAAAGAGAGCACCCGCAGCTGTTTTGGGTACTGGCACTCCCTCCTCGTCGTATGTCATGAAAGAGTTGCCTAAGTTGCGGGTGAGCGCCGCCCTTTCATCCGGCGCGACGTGTGACAGCCTTGATCTGGGTCTTGTGTCTGCTCGCCCGGTGGAGCTTAGGGAGAGCTGTCTTCTTCGCGCACTCGACAAGCTAGCCTGCTTTTTACGTTCTTCGAGTGTTGCTCTGATCTGCTGCAGTCGAAGTGATTCCTGCCAGTTGAAGTACTGGAAGGTCAACATCTCCTCCCGTGTTGCGTCTGCTGGCATCATTGTGCACTCCTTGATGACTTTGTCTGCTTTTGCTGCCATCTCAGCAGTAATTGTAAGATTTGTGACTCCATCCGGCATAGTAACCGTGCACGGAAACTCTGTAGGCCTGCGACTGGCCGCAGCATCAGATGATTCTGCGGCGAAGGCAACGTAGACCTGCTGGGGTATCACCCGAGGGTATGTGTATGTGTTTTCGAGTCCCATCATGGACTCGACGTCGTCATCAAGGCTCATGTCGGAGTCGATATTCCCATCGAGTGGTCCGTCTGGACGAATCTCGCTATCGATGCCTTCATCGCCTATGCTCATCTCGGCGTCGGCGAAGTTGTTATGAATCTCAAAGTCGAGGTTGTTGCTGGTGCAGATCTCGGAGTCGACGTAGTTGTCGATATGAGTTTCGGGCTCGTCGAAGTCGCTGAGAGAGATCCCGCAGTCGAAACTATCTTTGAGTGGGAGATCGAGCTCAGGATCGTTTGTGCGGTATGCTGATTCGGCCTCCTCGCCTTGGAGTTCTTCAATGAGCTCGTTGATCTCTCGAGTCGACATGGTTGTTGCAGACGAGCAAGCTTGAAGGATCGACGATGGTATGGACGCAGTTGATGGATCCGCAGTCAAAGGGGCTGCAACCGATGGAGCCTCGGGTGCGGAAGTCGCGAGTTGCCGTGGATCTGTCAAGTCCTGCACACCAAGCTTGTTGACGAAAAACTTGAACGAACCAACGGTTAAACCCAAACCTGACTCGAGATCGGAGAAGGTCTCCTGGAATTCTGGCGAGTGTGGCTCGAAATCCATCAGAGGATCTGATGTGCTTTTTGCAGGTGAAGCTGGCGTGCTGCCGTTTGTCGAGTGATTCGGCGAGTTGCCGTGTGCCGCCCGAGTCGGCGAGTTATGGTTTGTTGATGCAGCTGGTGAGTTGCCGTTTGTAGATCCGATCGGCGAGTCGCCGTTTTCCGATGGAACCGAAGAAACCGTGAGTCCAGCACTATTCTTCCCCACAGACGGCGCCAATTGACGAGGGGTTAACTCATCAAATCCCATGGTTAGGACCTAGGGTTGAGATTATGGGGAGAGAACGTGTTAGTACTGGTAGTTTCGTCGGCTGACAAGCAGAGGCAAAGATTTACCCAGGTTCAGGCCCCTCGGGTGGAGGTAAAGACCCTACTTCCTGCTTGTCTGGTATTGATTGTGTGAGATTATGCGATTACAGGGGAGCTCCGGCGAGATGTCGATCTCGCTAGGGCTTTGGTGGTTCGAGTATGGCTTGTTCTAGATCGGCACCCCTCCCATCCTTTAAATAGGCTGGGTCCCGGGAGTTCGTAACCGACCTAGTTTACATGTAAGGAAAGTCTAAACCGTCTATGCCTATGTCTAATCTTGGAGGGTACTCCATCTTCTTGGGCCTCTTGTATTGGGCTTCGAGTAGGCTCTTCGCTATTGGGCCTTAGTCGTCACGTGCACCAGGTACCCTCACGATAGGGTACCCGAGATGTATACCCTTGTCTATGGCATTATATGCAAACTGTAGTAGCCCGTTCCCTTAGTGATGTCGTTTCATTGATGTGTATTCTTTATTTTTAAAGGAGGCAAAAGTTTTCCCACATAGATTGATATACGAGAAGCATATAAGGAAACCTGAAGCCTACAATAAAGAAGAAAAATGGAAAACACTCACAACCTTAGCCAATAATCTCCGTAAGATGCATACTTCGCACTTGCTAGATTCCATTCCTTCCCATCGTCCTTGATTCTTTGCATAAGAGTATCGACATTGAAAATTTGTTGTTGAAAACTCGGGTATTTCTCTAGTTCCAAATTCCTCGGAGATAAGGCATGATGGCGGTCCTGAGCCTTTATAGAGAGGAAGTGGATGTTTGAGCCATCAGTTGCCAATACTGAAGAACCTTGGGGCACCCGGATCCAAGGCTGAGCGGCAGGTGAGGACAAGAGAGTTAGGGGGTCACAGTTGTCCAAATTATTCCGAAGTAACGACAGTCAGTAGAATGTGCGTCGCCGTTTCAGGGGTGCACTTGCAAAGCTGGGAGTTGGGTTGATCGGGCCACCCCTCTTAGCCAACCGGTCTGACACTCAAAGCCTGTTTTGCATGGCTAGCCAGAGAAATGGTGGCATTTCGGAGGGGTCCATGTTATCCACACGATTCTCAATAGCTTGTTTTGAACGGCTAGCAAATAGAAAAAAGTGGCATTGCAGAACGGACAATGTCTTTCTCTTTCTTAGACGAATAATCTTTTTGAACTTGAACTTTGAGACTTTTTGCACCCGATCACCAGCGACTCAAAGGTTAGCATCCTCTAAGCTATCGTGATCTTACAAGACATTATCGTGATTGTACAAAATATATCGTCGGTTGAATATGCTCCTCACGATTAAGAACTCCAATGCTATCAAATTTTAGATTTTTAAAAAAATATGAATTTAAAAATATATGATTTTATTGTTGGGCAAGCTTAAAATATATCACATATTAGCATCAATGAGTTTTTTTTTCCAAATAGCATAACGTTCAACAGACCACAGGAAAAACAAAGAAACATAAGGTTTGAGTGGAGGGAACACAAAAATCCACAGAGATTCCACTTCTGCAAATCAAATGGCAATCTAAGTGACTCAAATCTTCCAAAAAATCTGAAAATTTTATTTGAATCAATAAGCTGAAAAGTGGGGACTTTGATCCATTGCAGTTACGATGGCAGTATATCCTCCCTATTCGACCCGTTTCCCCTCGCGACTTCCGTTGCTTTTACTACTCTGCCATTTTTCGTAAAATGGGATACTACCATTTTTTCTGGAAACGTGCCAGCTTTTTTTTTTTTTTTTTTTTTTTTTTTGAGGGTTTGCCAGCTATTGATAACTGACCGAAACGGAGGGAAGCATTGGCCGGCTCACGTGGATCACGTCCAAGGAGCATCGGCCCACGTTAAAGCAGCAACTGCTCCCCGCTGCACCCAGCCAGAAACTACCCCCGATCGCCTCCCCTCCTCCTCTGCCCCCGCCCCCTTTTATCTCCCGATCTCACGCATTTTTGGAAGGGAGAGAGAAAGAAACAGAGGCCATTCTCCAGACCCCGAGGAAAGATCCGGGAGAAGAGAAGGCGAGGGAAGATGAGGGAGATCATCAGCATCCACATCGGCCAGGCCGGGATCCAGGTCGGTAACGCCTGCTGGGAGCTCTACTGCCTCGAGCACGGCATCCAGCAGGATGGCACCATGCCCAGGTACGTACGCCGTGATCCTCGGATCTTGATCCGTAAACGCATTCCGTTTCTGAATGTCGTGAGGTGATGGTTGCGCGCGCTAGGAGTTCTTAGGCTACGGATGACTGTTAAATTCTAAATATTTATTCCCAAATCCTCTGGGTAGCGGCGGAGCGGCTGATTGGGATTGTGGTAGCCTGGTTGGAAATTTCCTTTTGTGGACGTTATTATCATGTTGCGTTCGTCTGTACCTCCTGTTCGGATTCTGCGGTGGGTTATTTTTGGGGAAAGATTCTCTTTCGGCTTGTTGTTGGGAGAATGGCAAGAACAGGACGAGATGGGCGGCATTTATCCCTGTGTCCGTTGTGTACTCTCCTAGTTGGCGCAATTATTCTGTCTCCGTTAACTAGGCCGGACATACGCTTGTTCTTTTGTAGATTGTACCAAAAATTCAAATTTTTAGGCATGTACCACGAGACAATTGCGAGTTTCTGAGATCTGAAACATTGACAACGGTAGGATTCCTAGTATCGTAACAGGGGAGCTAAATTAATACCGCTGTTTTGGTTGATGATTCAGTGATACCACGGTTGGGGTCGCACACGATGCATTCAACACCTTCTTCAGCGAGACCGGTGCGGGCAAGCACGTGCCGAGGGCCATCTTCGTCGACCTTGAGCCTACCGTCATTGACGAGGTGCGCAGCGGCGCCTACCGCCAGCTCTTCCACCCGGAGCAGCTCATCTCCGGGAAGGAGGATGCTGCAAATAACTTCGCCCGTGGCCACTACACCGGTAAGTCATCCTGTCATTTCCGTGGTTGTTATAGAAATTCGAGTCTGTTGCGATTATGGATGTATCCAGTTCTGATTATATCTTCTGAATGCAGTTGGAAAGGAGATTGTAGATCTATGTCTGGATCGCGTACGCAAGTTAGCAGACAATTGCACCGGGCTGCAGGGATTCTTGGTGTTCAACGCTGTCGGTGGTGGAACTGGATCAGGACTGGGTTCTCTGTTGTTGGAGCGCCTCTCAGTTGATTATGGAAAGAAATCTAAGCTTGGTTTCACCATTTACCCTTCCCCGCAGGTATTACTTATTCAAGATCATTTTCGTGTTTATGTGCATCTATGTTATCAAAAGTTTGTGTGTTATTTAATCTGGTCTAGTTTTGTGTTCTGAGAGCATTTTGTCTTGAGTGTTGATATCAACCAAATAAGTAGAGAATGCATGAAACCAATTCTTCAATCATTTCTGGATATTTTCAATCAAATATGTCAACGGTTAAAATGCTAATATTGTTGTAGAGTTCATTTACTTTGAGCCCTAAATCATGTATTGTTCACGCGAGCAAACAATTATCCTATAGTACTGTACCTGTCTGTCCATGTGCTTGTGTACCATTTATGTTATTCATTTGAGTAGGTTATCTACATCTTAGCTGTTGTGGGGACAGTATGGGTACATATGTTGTTAGTTGTTACATTATTTTCAGTTCAGGCTACCTTTATCCTTTTATCTTATGCCACTCTGTATTTCAGGTCTCAACAGCTGTTGTAGAGCCATACAACAGTGTCCTCTCCACTCACTCTTTGCTTGAGCACACCGACGTTGCGGTCCTCCTAGATAACGAAGCTATCTATGACATATGCCGGAGGTCTCTTGACATTGAGAGGCCAACTTACACCAACTTGAACAGGCTGATATCACAGATCATATCTTCACTTACCACCTCCCTGAGGTTTGATGGTGCCATCAATGTGGATGTCACAGAGTTCCAGACCAACCTTGTCCCATACCCACGTATCCATTTCATGCTTTCGTCGTATGCCCCTGTTATCTCTGCTGAGAAGGCTTACCATGAGCAGCTGTCTGTGCCTGAAATCACCAATGCTGTATTTGAGCCCTCAAGCATGATGGCTAAGTGTGACCCTAGGCACGGGAAATATATGGCTTGCTGCTTGATGTACCGTGGTGATGTTGTTCCCAAGGATGTCAATGCTGCAGTTGCAACCATCAAAACCAAGAGAACTGTCCAGTTCGTCGACTGGTAAGCCGTCTTTATCATGATATTAGTTGCACTTATTTTATTTATCACAAGCAGTTATCCACTTAATGGTCGACACTTGATTGTCTAACTAACTTATTTATGCTCCTACTTCTACTACAAAGGTGCCCCACTGGATTCAAGTGTGGCATCAACTACCAGCCACCTTCAGTTGTCCCCGGAGGTGACCTGGCAAAGGTTCAGCGGGCCGTGTGCATGATCAGCAACAACACTGCTGTTGCCGAGGTGTTCTCGCGCATCGACCACAAGTTCGACTTGATGTACGCCAAGCGTGCGTTCGTGCACTGGTATGTCGGTGAGGGCATGGAAGAAGGTGAGTTCTCTGAAGCCCGTGAGGACTTGGCTGCTCTCGAGAAGGACTACGAGGAAGTTGGCGCTGAAGGCGCAGATGATGAGGGTGACGACGGCGATGACTATTAAGTAGCTGGTTAATAAGTAGTTCGCTGGTTAATGATTGGATTTTGTGTTCTGTATACTCGGTACGGTCCTGTTGCATATTGCTGTTATGCGTGTTTCCTTTTCTGTAACGTGCTAAAGATGCTGTTAGTCTCCCCTGGTGACCATGATTGTTCATACCTCCATTTTGATTTTCCATGCTACTCTTCCCAAGTATGGTGTATACGCCATTCTGAGCTTAATTGCAGATATTCTGTACACTAATGAGCTTTCCTGGCATTTAAGAGTGTATGTTTTCAATCCATTATTTTTCTTAGTCCTGAAATGTGGAAACACCGAAAATGTATGCATCTCATAGACATCGTATTGCTGCTAGATTTTGGTACCAGGATTGTTAACGAGCTCCCTGGGGTTCATTTGGCACGCAAGGCAAAAGATGGCTATCCAAAAAACTAAGGAAATGGGTAGAGGCTTGAGGTTAATCTTATGGCCGTCCAAATGTGGAGTCGCCATATTACATGCTCAAAATGCTATCGTGACGGCTACAGAGGCCCCCTTCTTTTCAGCTTATTTTCCAGATTCTCCCAGAAGCTACCCTCCATCAGCTTCTCCCAGAATCTCGTTTTTTAAATTTGTTTAAACTTCTAAATTTGTCTTTCCAATACTTATTTAGAAGTTTAAACAAATTTAAAAAACAAGATTCTGGGAGAAGCTGATGAAGGGTAGCTTCTGGGAGAATCTGGAAAATAAGCTGAAAAGAAGGGGGCCAGAGTGTTCTGATCTGTACGCAACACGGCACGACAGGAACGGACGGCCTGATGGCTGACGCCAGTGCGTTCGGTAGGTTTAGGTTGCCCAGTGACGCTTGAGGCTGTGGGGAACTCGGTACTGGTCCCAGGTTCACTGATGCAGATTTTCTGATGTGTTTTGTGAAGGAGGCAGCAACTAACATGGAGATCTTTAGCGCTCACAAGAGCATCAGACCATCGGATTTCAGCATAAACATGATGAGCAAGGCCTTAGGGTCTTAGGGATATGGGCGCCGCTAGGCGTTGGTCGACCTACGCTTGGCTGAACATCGGTCCTATTCCCCACAGTCAGATCGTCATCTACCGTCCAGAATCAGCCGCAATATCTTTTTACATTTTAGTCTCTCTTTTTGGAAAATCAATCAGCCATACAGAACGGCTCTGCTTAAATGAATGATATATCTGTTTGGCCCTAACCTTTCTAATATTTATACCAAAATGCCATAATAGTGATTTACATATAGTATTGCAACCCGAGTATTGCAGCAAAATATTTCACCCCATGTACAGAAAGAATTAATAGAGCAGCAAATCATCGCAACATTTCGAAAAAACTAATGATATAAAGTAGTTAAACAATTTTTTTTGTTACAGTAGATTGAATAGCAAAAAAAACACCTATAATTTCAACAAAAATCACAACCTATTGTAAAAAAAAATATGCTTGCAACAATAAAAAGTGGTTAAACAACTTTTTTTTATGCAGATTCATTTTTAACAAAATCACCAACTATTCGAACAAAAAATCATGGGTCTGCAACATTTTGGCATACACATATTACAAAATCAAAAAAATCTGAGAAAACACACAGCAAACACCTAAAAAAACCTTGCAACAAAAAAATTCGAGTATGTGTGTGATTTAGCAATAAAGGGCATACAAGTTCGTTACAATTTGGAAACATGTATGTAATATCGAAAAAATGGGGGAGATACAAATCTCTACCAAACGCGCAGAAAATCTTGAAACATTTGTGTGTGATTTCTCAATAAAACTAATGCGACTTTGTTAAAGAATTAAAATATTCGTATGAAAAAACTTAGTTATAATAATTGACCACAGGTTGCATGAGGTGTTAAAATTATTATTTTTAGAATAGGGTGTTACAATTGCTACATGCTGGACCGACGTGAGTGGTAAAATCATTGTGAGCTGCGCTGTCGGTTAATGGAAATGGCTACGGGCTGTGCTAAAAGGAGGCCTGCGGCGTTGCACTCGCTCACGAGGCAACCGGGAACGTATATGGTGGACCCACGTAATTGGTGCACCTGATGCACCCAACTCCGGTTGACAAACTAAAATGTTTTTAAAAAAATTAAAGGCTTGGACACTACATCTAACATGTCACAAAATTTCAAATCCGAATTCATAACACAGAACAAGAAATAAAATAGACAAATCAGACAATAAATAGTGCCAAAAGCATACTGGGCTTTGAATTTAGCCCATTATCACCATTGATAACAAAATTTAGATTTTCTATGTTAATGTTATGTTTGAAATTAAGACTTCAATTTTTGTGACGTTGTCTATTAAGATTGTGTTAATGTCCAAACTTTGGTTCGATGTTTATGTAAACTTTTAAAGTTGTCAACCTTAAGCAAAAGGGTGCACCAATTGTTTCGGTGGACCCGATACTTCCCCGAGGCGACCTATCCCCTACTGACTAATCAGGAGTGTACGCCTCTGCATTCTGGTTGGGACGCTCGTCCACGTTTCGTCCTAGGTTGCCTAATCTGCGAGTGTGTACTTGGCTCCGGCACAAATGATCGAGGCTTGTTATGGTGAAGAAGTATGGTGGGGTGAATCATGAGCAACGTTTGCACATTGCATTGATCTCGTCGCACATATTGGAAGAATTTTTTTTAAGTACTGTGAGATGGAAGCAAATGGAGTTGCTCATGAACTAGCTAGGTCCTGTATCAAAATACTTCGAAGTTGAAAAGAAGTATCCATTGATCTCGTCGCACAGATTGGAAGAGTTTCTTTAAGTACTGTCAGAAGGGAAGCAAATGGAGTTGCCCATGAACTAGCTAGGTCTAGTTTTTCATTGATAAAAGCGTCTTGTAGTTTGGTCGTTGAAAAAACCCCTAACTTTATTGTTGGTAAACTCATAAACGATGTAACGACTATTTATATTAATAAAGTTCCGTAAAAAAACAGTTTTTTGGAGATCGCCTGAAAAGCAGATGGCCAGATCAGCGTCACTTCTATGAGATCAACTATCAAGCCCAAAGTGAAAAAAAAACTATCAAGCGCAAGTAGGTTCGCTAATAAAATAGACTCGTTCAGGAATTCGGGCCAATCGGGCTGGGCTAGAGAAAGACCGGTTTGGTTTCAATTCCGTTTCACCACGGGATTTCAAATCCGAATGCGCGCATGCCTGAATGCCTCTCGACTTGCAACGCGTTCTCCGACTCCGATAACTACTCGAACTCGCAATGGCGCGAGCCTCTTCTCGATATATACACACGGCCGCCGTTTTCTCCATTTCGTAATCTCTTGCCACCATCCCCTGTCCCTGATCTCCCCTCTTCTCCAGTTTTCTCTGACCTAGATGGCCGTCAAGCGAGTTGCCGCCCCTTTTTGCACCGTCGACTCGTCGGCGGACCAGCAGTCCAGCCCAACGCCAACAAGCTGCAAGAGGAGGCGCATCTGGTGCTCCGACGACTACGAGGAGACAGGCGTGCTCGGTGAGGGCGGCTTCGGCATGGTCGTCAAGGCGCGCCACCGCGCCAACGGCGAAATCGTCGCCGTCAAGGCCCTCCACCACTCGGACAGCACAAAGAAACCCGCCGCCGCCGTCCGGGGTTGTCATGCCCTATGGGTCAAGCCCACACTCTCCTATTGGGATTTACCACAGAAGAGTTTATGGATCTTGGGCTGGGCCAGTTACAGGAGGGTGACCGATTCTTATATACGAGGAGACTAGCACACGGGGAGGGGAGCGAACAGTTGAACCGTCTCCGAGCTTCTCTCCCTTTGCTCATGTTCCTCACCTCCTGCTCCTGTATCCTCCCCCATGCTTTGCTGATCCCTCACCTTTGATTCCCTTGTATCCATGGTTTGATTGTAACCACATACAATCATTATCCTGTAATCCTACTCAATTCTGGTTATGATCTTGTTCCTTCCCTCAACTCGTTGATTGGGTCGTGACAATTTGGTAATCAGTGCCTTCAAAATCCTCCAAAAATTCCTACGAATTTGACTTCCAATCGATCCAATCTGCCACCAAGTTTCATTGCCCTTGATTCACTCTCCATCTCGGTCGCACCCCTACCCAGAGCCCACAAAAAGCCACAGAAAAATCACCACCCCATATCCTGCCCACCACTTGTTTGATGAAACGTCGAGCTCCATGAAAGTGTTCGCCGGCGGCGTTCTTCGCGTCACCGTGCACTATGTGTACCATCCCGTCACCGAGGAGGTGTTGCATCAGGTCTTCGAGGCATATGGGGTGGTGCATATCTCCGTTTCCGAGAGAGCCGACCACGTGGAGGCGGAGGTTCAGCTTCGAAACAGGAGCGGAGCAGCACAGGCTATTACCTTGCATGGCCGTTGCATTTACGAGCGTTCCTGCCTCCTGGACATTCAGGATGTTTCACCGGCTGCCCCATCGGCCATGTTACCTCACTCCTTGCCTACACTGTTCGAGAGAATGTCCGTGAGCATGTTCCACGTGCACATGTGCTCGTTGATGGAGCTGGGACGGTGATCGAGTACACGGCGGCGTTCTGGGAGCGTCTTCACCGCGTGCTGGATCTCGACCCCGACCTCAAGATCAAGTGCTTCATCGACCAGTATGTCAAGGGCTTGCGTGATGATATTCAAGCAGTTGTGCGGTCACGATCTCCTTCCAGCATCACCAGCGCATCGTGCCTTGCTCGGATACGGGAGGAAGAAATCGTGAAGGATATGGCAAGGGGTGCCGACAAGCTGAGCGACAGTTATGGCTACACGCCTATGGACAACCTCACCGACGTCTTTGCCGTGCTCGCTGCTCCAGTACAGTGCAGGGCAGGCCATGACATCACCACCACCGAGGTCAGCTACCGTGGTGCTCTGACGCCTACCAGGTGCTCGACGGAGTGCCCAAGCAGCGATGCCACCGTCAGCATCCTTCCCAAGCTCGTTGTCTTGGCAGAGAGCGACGAGGACCTTGACACCGTCAGTGTTGCTCCATTGACAACCGCAAACTGCTCGACGGGTGGCCTCACACATGGTCGCAACGGCAACAACCCCGGAGTGGTGTCCCGGGTCCTCTGGACTATGCCCCCATTATCCACCCCTCCAACATCATCATCGACTGCCACCACACCGGTCCTTATAGGCATGCTCGTGGCCTCTCCTCTGTGTCATGAGAAGGTGCAGCAACACGGTGCCCTTGAGGTTTCTGACAGAATGCTCGAGGTGACACTGAACCATAGGAATCCTCGTCGGGTCATCAAGTGGGTGCCAAGGGTGTGAATCACTCGTCGGCCGGTACGGTGGACTCCGAAGAGAAAGTACCACCACACCTCACTGCCATCACCGCCACCGCGACCGCCTGACCAAATACGCTTAGGTGAATTACCTGCACCTAAGTCACTGCTGCTGCCGTCTTGTCAGTATGTGACTTCACTTAGGTGCAACAGTGATCTTATACCACCAGAGAAGAAGCAATGGATTCAAAATGCTTTCAGTTCTGGATACGAGAAACAGTGGCATATGTTCCATTGGTTCAGCTATGCTAGACATAGCAGTTTTCTGATCCTATTAAATGGTCATTATATGATATTTCTCAGCTTGCTTAAGCAGTGGAAATTTTCTACAGATTTGAGTGCAGTCAGTGCCACATACGAGAATTTATTATCAGGACCATTCCCTGATTATCACACAATGTGGTTGGTTTTTTACTTTCTCCTAGAAGAGAATTTGTTTAAGCTGTTGTCTCAACTACAATGGGATCCTGGTATTGTTCATTGGCTTTTCCTAGATAATCTCAACCTGGATGACACCTATATGGAAGCTGAGTATGAGATAATGCTTCACTTCTTATATTCTAGTGAACAACTCCAACATATTGTGCTAGTTTTCAGTTATCTTATTGGAAGGT
Organism: Poa pratensis; assembly: GCA_947311845.1. Classification (NCBI taxonomy): domain Eukaryota; kingdom Viridiplantae; phylum Streptophyta; class Magnoliopsida; order Poales; family Poaceae; genus Poa; species Poa pratensis. The sequence continues at coordinate 13,567,849 of CAMZMU010000102.1, forward strand.
TCGAGAAGTTGGAAGCGTTACAGTTACAGAGTGCCTGCTCCAGATATTCAATCGCTGTTAGTTGCACTTTTCTCATTTGGAAGTTTTCAACATGTGCAATAATGTTCTCAGCTTCTTTCAGTGCCCGGTGCTTTACAAGACAGGTTAGTAATAGTGTTAGTTTACCCTTGCTATGGCAGCCTGGAAGCCTTGGAATCTTTTACTGGCATTTGTTTGGTACCCTGAATTCAGTTACGCCGTTTTGGTATTGCAATAAATTCAAATTCACTGATTGTCTTCTGGCGTGCTGTTCTGGACGCTATGCAACAATGTATTGCTTATACTGGCAATGGTATTCTCTGATATATGTTCCATGGGCTCAACGTGTCAATGCATTAAGCTATGGTAGCTCCAAGTATTTGTTCCCTGAGGTGCAGTGGGTGGTTCCTAATTGCCTCTGTACAAGTATGCAGACTTACGGAAATCAGTGCAAGTCTGGTTGGAGAAGGCGATGCTTAATGTTTGCAATTTAGTGGGGACTGCAAGTTACTTAAGTGAGTCTTTTGGAAAGCTAAGGACATATCGCAAGCTCATGGAAAATTATTCTGAAAATTGTTGGTTCAATTCTTGCCTAGTGTCGAACCTGTTCAGCTCACTTCAAGTTTTGGTTGGCTCCCATATTACTGGACCTGATGTGCTGAACAAGCTTATGGGGCTGGTAGCTGGAAAAGTTGCACTAATCCTTCAGTGCAGGGGAATCATTCACATTCATTGCCTTGAAAGTCTGAAACTGCTTGCAGCTGCATTCTACAAATCTTGTGCCTGTGCCGTCCGAGTAAATATCCCTCATTGTTTGGCACATAGTGTTGTTGCCAATGTTGCTACTGGCCGAAGAGCAATTGCAGATGTGCAAATGTTAGTGATCATTGATATATGGCCTTCGCCAGATTTGCCTTGTGGAACACATTATGATCAACACCTAATGCTTCTGGGCCGTACTCATCATGACTTGAGTTTTGAAAGTTCCTCTCTTGGATATGAGGGTGATTATGATCATACTGGTTATGCTACATTTGCTATTGGATGTTGGTCACTATTTGTTATCCAACAAGTGCAAACACCATGGGATCCAGGTGGCTTTTGCTGTTCATTGATACCTCATCATCGGTTTGAGGGCAAGCCGCATTTTAAGGAGGCGGGAATGTCATGCCCTATGGGTCAAGCCCACACTCTCCTATTGGGATTTACCACAGAAGAGTTTATGGATCTTGGGCTGGGCCAGCTACAGGAGCACCGGCGGATCCAAGTGCAACCATGGGGGTGCACAGGACACCGGGTAAATCTAGTTTTCTTTGTAAAATAGCAAATTTTCACCTTATGTGCCACCCCTAAAAGAAGATTTTTGTGCGTTTTGGCACCAACGTGCACCCCGATCCCCACTTCTCTAGCTCCGCCACTGTACAGGAGGGTGACCGATTCTTATATACGAGGAGACTAGCACACGGGGAGGGGAGCGAACAGTTGAACCGTCTCCGAGCTTCTCTCCCTTTGCTCATGTTCCTCACCTCCTGCTCCTGTATCCTCCCCCATGCTTTGCTGATCCCTCACCTTTGATTCCCTTGTATCCATGGTTTGATTGTAACCACATACAATCATTATCCTGTAATCCTACTCAATTCTGGTTATGATCTTGTTCCTTCCCTCAACTCGTTGATTGGGTCGTGACAGGGGTATGCTTCGGGAGGTCGCGTTCCTCGCGGCATGTCGCGGCCACCACTCCTTCGTTGATCTCCGGGACCTCTTGCGCGACCCCGTCACCGGCGACCTCTCCCTCGTGATGGAGTACGTCGGCCCCAGCCTCCACGACATCCTTCACGAGCACCGCGGCAGCACGCCGTTCACGGAGGCCGAGGTGAGGTGCGTCATGCGGGAGCTCCTGCGCGGGGCGGAGCACATGCACGCGCGCGGCATCGTCCACCGCGACATAAAGCCGCAGAACATCCTCATCGGGGAAGCCGGCATCAAGATCTGCGACCTGGGTCTCTCCATGTCCACGTCCAAGGCCCCGCCGTACGCGCGGTGCGGCACGCTGCGGTACATGGCGCCCGAGGTTATCCTCGGGAAGCCCGACTACGACGCGATGGTGGATATGTGGTCCCTCGGCTGCGTCATGGCCGAACTCCTCGCCGGCGAGCCGCTCTTCGACGGGGACGACGACGGACACCAGCTACGCAAGATCTTCGACGCCCTCGGTGTGCCGGGGTATAGCACCTGGCCGGCGTACAAGTCGCTGCCCCTCGCCGGAAAGCTGGTGAAGCTGCCGCGAGACATCCGTAGCTGCAACAGACTCCGCAAGCACTTTCCTGAGGACCGCCTATCTCGACAAGGCTTTCAAGTATTGAGGAGGCTCCTCTCCTGCAACATCGACAACAGGATATCGGCGGCCGCCGCACTCAGACATCCATGGTTCACCGATATCGGCGGCCGCTGCAGTTGCAAAGATTGATCTAGCTCGATCGGATGGTGTAAGTTGTAATACAATTGTAGAAAAACAGAGCACTACCTCTGTTCTTTTCCTGTAACGTGTACAATGAAGTAAAATTTCTGAATATATAAAGTGATTATCCATTTCGTTTGGAACTTTTTTAATATTTTGGTCACACTTTTATGCTTTTAGTTCAACATCCTATCACAGCCTCATTTTATATACAGCGTACAGACCAAAGATTGGATCGGAGTAACTTTGTTCTAAAGCTGGACACTCCAGAAACTAAAGAACTATCCTAAAAAGTTATGTAACTAGTACCGGTGCAATTGTTCGGCTAGATTTCCTACGTATTTTTAAGCTTGTCATTTCAGATTTATAGCACAATCTCAAGTACACAACTTTAACTATTATTTTTCTTACGGAATTATAAATGATGGCAATTCTTTAGGAGCGGCAGCAGCTATTTATGAGGAATGTTCTTTCCTTTGTCGTAATTTCTCTCGGGTTATTTTTGCGCATTGTCCTAGGAAAGCCAATAGGGCAGCTCACGTGCTTTCAAAGTTTAATGAGGTAGATCATGGAGTGTGGCATGATGATCATCCCTCTTGTATTAAAGCTGTGCTTGCAAACGATGTAACTAGTGTTGATGCTTAAAGCAGCAAGTTTTTGACGCACTTTTTTCTTTATCAGGGTACTTAAGGGGACTGGAAGGTTTTTAATGAGGCGACTTGCTAGCTTAATATATATTGATTTCCTTTTCAAAAAAAAAGTTGCTCTGATTCACTTGACAACGCAAACTGGACAAGAGGAGACGTAATAGATGCAATTTGACTTCTTACCCAGCGTAAGATGCCACACGGGACATGACGAGAAACAAATGCTGCACAAAATTAACTTCGTATTCACTGAATATTGCAAAATGAAGCAAAATTGGTTTCTTGGCCGCTTTCAATCCCTTTAGATTGAATTTTCTGAATCTCTGAACAGACACATTCAGCTCACATTCTACTCCCAAGTTTCACTGAAGACTTTCTGAATAACTGAACAGACAGACTCGACTCACATACTGAATTTCACTAAATACATCCGAGTTCCGACACCATACAGTCACACACATCACATTTTTTACTCCTAGCCACAGACTGTTTGTCTTTCAAAATATCTTGCATTTGCTGAGCAGATAGTTACAAGTCCCGCGATGAACTCGCTGGATACCCTGGGGGCATGATGCGGAGGAGATGGAATGTTGGCGGTGCAGGTGCGGCTAGAGCGCTGCTGGACGCTCATGCTCCGCGGGAGGACGAAGACGAACTCCACGGGATAGTGCCTCGTGGCAGCCTAGATTGATTAACCATAAGTCTTACCACCGCATCGAGAACAAAAAAGATCGGTTGGGCGTTAGCAATAACAGCTTTAGTACTGCAAGAATGGATTTAGCGGGGTGATGAACCTGATGTCTTCTCATAAAATAAGCCGCCTGGTATCTTCCCAACACTACTTTATCGAAAAATCTTCCCAACACTAGCTTTAGCTAATACCAAATAAATAAATGGCTTGTTTTTGGTAATCGACGAAGATTACCATATTGATATTCGGACGCATGGTAAACATCAGTACTCCAGTGCATTTCGCCGTCTGATTCGGAATAAATATGCTTTTGTACCCTTTCTTTAAAATGTTTCACCCGAACATGCTGATTCCTCCACGTGTTGGTGCATGCGGAAGCAAAAAAGTAAACTATGCTAAGAATGAAAAACTGGGTATATAAAAAAAAGAATGAAAAACTGGGGCATGTTACTCACTGAAGTTATTTCCCTTTACATCTTGTTGCCAATTGAATTGCCTCCAATAATACAAATTAGGGGTTATTCTTGGTGTATCAGGCATCAAATGGTTGTGTCATCAACAACAAATATAACTGGCAGAAGATGAATTTAGATGACATGTCCATCCAGTTCGAGGGAAATTTACAAAAAGACTACCAATGTACAGCTCAAGCACGCCACAATAATGTTTAGCAAAAAACCCTCAATAGTCCCGAAATCCTGACGATGTTCCAGGATGCGAAAAACAGCTATGTAAGGAATCTGTTTTTTCCTGAAGATCAAATTGTAAAGGAACGCAAGAAAACCGTATATTGAAGCACAAACAGTATGCAAAACAGTGCCATCCTTTCTTCTCTACTGAATGACAACTATCGACATCGACTCGCATCATCAGTTCCATCAGGCATTAGCAACGACCAAACCAGTATGTAACAGATATATCACAGTGGACAACCAACATCCAGTTAGGCTAAGAACGTAGAAACAAGACTAACTAGCTTACTGAGTGTGCACTTCATAGCAAGTTCTTGGTTCAGAAAAAATTGAAATTTAGTTGGCATTTCCCCTCTACAAGCAACAACAGTCTTCAGGAAGGTGTGGCACAACTTCATTGTGAGGATCCATGAACTTCTTCACAAATGCTTTCTCAGTCACCTGGACTGCATTATAGTAGCACTCTTGATGCTTCAGCAACCCATTTTCCTTAAGAAACTTGACAACATAGTGTCGGGGCTTGTGCCGGCTCTCCAGGGCATAACTGACTAACTGAGCATTGCCAGCCTGTGGCAATGTACCCTGGCTCCAACACAACCTCAGAGATGAGAAACTTTGATACACAATGTAGCTTGTCCTTGGAATTTTTCAGCACGGCTGGAGCCTTTGGAAAAGCGATGCCCGCCTCAGCATCCGACCACATTAACGGCTTCTTCAAGCATTCCACTTTAGGGGAGATATTCTTCTTGTTTTGGGATGCTATATTTTCTATTTACTTCACTTTTACCCCAGAGTATTGAGAGGAAAGGGACACTTTGTGAGACCCGAGAGAGATCAGATATCCCTCAACAAATCTAAAGGAACATGTCTAGCGCTCAACGTTATTAGGGTGAGAAAAAAACCATTACAACCTTCACTGTTTAAGCTGCCTAGTGCCTACAAAAACATTGAAATTGTGTACAAGACAATATTTGAACCTCGATCTGCTCCATCACTTCAAAGGATCCCTCATCGCCACCTAACTGGACTCTGGCAGCCCTCCCAATGGATACATCAGCTCTCGATCTTGTGGGTGCCTTCCTCGCATTACTGCCGTTACCACTGCTCTTCAGTCTTGAGATCGAGCTGCTCTTGAATTCCTGGGAATAGGACAAAAAAAAACCAAATTATTAAGTTAGACGTATATGGCGAGAGATAACTGGTATGCCAACTATATTTAATAGGGATCCCTACTTAATAAGCAAACAAAGTAGGCAAAACTTTCATTTTTATCACTCTACAGGTCTAGGTTTCGAATCACCAGGCTCGATCAGGGCCATTTCTTTCTTTAAAGGTTTTTCATGCATGTGATATGTGTATTATGTCTGCTTATTGAACAAGATTTGGTGATTGCTTCCTTGTACGCATTGTCTTTGTCAAGATGCTATTAGTAGCTGGTTGAACTATCCAGAGAATGGGTGATTACTGAGTAGAAAAGTATTCAGCACCACCTTGAGAAGGAATGATGACAAGGCTAATTACATTGAAACAAGTTTTTTCAATTAAGAGACCATCCTGCATGAATGCTTACAAATGATAATTTTGAGCAGTGAGTTGAGCTAATGAGAGATATCTGAATTAAATTACACACAAGAAAAAATAGAAACTAAAGTTTTTGATGGATGGTCCCTCCTCCTTTTATCCGGGCTTGGGACCGGCTACGCAACATGAAGTATAACCTCATGATAGCATAGGCGGAGTTACCCACCCACCCACCACAATTGCACAAGAAATCGTGCATATTCAGTGAGACAGGAAGGTTGAAATTTTGGGTGCTAGGGCCACCCCTTACAACCACAACATGTGGCCAAGTATTTTAGTGCATGTAAGCACTACCAGGGATGAGCAAAATATTGATCTTGCTGCCTTGCAAGACCAACAGTGCAGAGTATTCAATAGCTCAAATTCAACTTGTAAAAGCTGAAATATCCATTTTTCAACCACAATATGTGGTTAATTGTTTTCGTTGATGTGGGCATTTCCACAAATAAATAAGTGTGGATCGCACTTAAGTGAAATCCCATAGTGCTCAAATTTCTTTTGCCACCACAATATGAAGCTATTTAGCTCACTTGGGCGGTTAAGTATGTTATCTCACGTGGCCATTCCCACGCATAATAAGCATTGGATCTTGCTTACATGCAAGACAAATAATGCCCAAGTTTCATTGAGTATTTGCTCTGTTCCTTGTAAAAGCGACAGATAGGACATGAACAGATTTTCTGTCAATATAACCATATGATGATATGAAAAATAGTATCCATTGCAATCAATTTAACTTGCACTCCCTCCGTTCCAAATTAATTGATGTAGTTTCGTACAAAGTTGTACTAAAACTGCGTCAATTAATTTGGAAAAGAGTGAGTGCATGCTGAAGCATGCCTGGTGATGATTAATTACTTTGGTTTCATTTAGCATGTCAATCACCACGCAAGAGGAAGTATTGTACTCATTTTAGGTATAATGGATAAGAATTTCTTTGCTTTGAGGTAGACCCAAATTGGGTCTCCCGCATTAGCAAAGATCTCCTCATCCCACATCCACAACCAATCTCAGGTGTTCAGCGATACGAGCACACAATAGCTAGTGAGTCAGGCAACTGAACGAACATACCACAGGCACTGACTGGCTGATGCAGGTCGGGGAGCTGGGCGACCTCGTCGGCGTGTGGGGCCCTCTCGGCGTCCATGTCCAACCTCTCACCGCACCTGCAGGAATTCCAAACAACAAACTTTAGGAGTGAGGACGACAGTGGGAGGAAAAGAAGATAGGATCTGAGAGGCCGAGCACTCAACTTGAGGCGGTGAACAGGAGGACTGGACGGAGAGCACCGCGGACGCAGACGAGTTGACCCAGCCCCCTGGCCCCAGCAGCAGCACAGCCACCGCCGGCCCGGCGAGCGGAGGAGGTGAATCCTGATCCCTCGGCGGGCCAGCGGTGCTGATTGGGCACCAGAGGTGCTCTGGCTCCAAGGTGGTTGCGAAAGAGCAGCACAGCCACCGCCGGCCCGTCAATTCGAGGAGGCGACCCATGCCCACTCGGCGGGCCAGCGGCGGTGATTGGACAATGGAGGTGATTTCGCTCCACCTAATCACGAAACAGGAGCACAACCACCGCTGGCCCGACAAGCGGAGGAGGGGACGCCTGCTCCCTCGACGGGCCAGCGGAGCTCATCGGACACTGGAGGTACTCTCGCTCCAGCGCGGGATCGCGGGAGGAAGACAATGTTGGGTGGAACGTGGACAGAGTACTGAGTTCAAGTAATGTTCATCAGTGGGAGAAACCGAGAAACAGAGTTTCAGTACCTTGCCTGTTAAATACTCTCAAGCGTTGGCGAACACACGCGTTTGAGCCTGTTCGTCCTTCCACTGATACTACAAGTCATTCTAGAAAGATTGATGTAAGAATCTTCCAGAAATGGTCTTACCATAATATCAGAGAATTACATTTACTGGGTGAGACATGAATGTTCTTTCTTCTTCGCTACAAGACCTGAATGTTCTTAAGCACATACCAGAAAATTTAGAAAAGTAAAAGAAAAACTTGTAATCCTGCTCCCAAAATCTTCTAGTAAATGGAATGCACCATAAGGGATGGATGTGAGCAAAGTGTACATAAAAGCTTGTATCTTTGTAGGCATTGTCGCTGCTGGCATTGAGGTGGAACTGCATGACTTATCTCGCAAAGAGTTTCAGTGTGGCCATTTTTCTGTACCCACAGTGTAGCTGAACCAATACATAGCAGTAGCACCGTGATTATCTCACACAAAGTACCAGAACAAAGAGAACAATTTTATCTTTGGTTTCGGATCACTTTGTTCTTCAATACGACCGTTTGCGCTCTGAGTATGGTACTCGCGACGCAAAGACATCGCTTCAGGCAATACTACGAGGCGCTTGAATCAGCAGGCTGAACATGCATCACTAGTTTTATAGTTCAGACTCCAGCAAAGGTGATGCAAATTCAGATGTTGTCAGACTTGAGAAGAGTAGGATTTGTAATGATGTATGGGGGTATTCAGTTATGTCCGAGCACGTCAAACCGAACACAATTTAGAAAAATCGGGATAAAATTTCAGTGATGCCCTTATAGAACACATCATGTCCAAACCCCCTTGCACTCGGTGAAGAAGGCTGCAACGCGAGCGCGCCCTAAATTGCTTGGGCCATTTGGAGTCTTGGCGGGTTCCTCGAAAAAAAAAAGTTCTTTGGCGGGAACCCGTCCGTTTCCCGCGCTGATTTTTGTAGGCAACACCCAAAATTAGCTGACACCGCGGCACCAACTTGCGGTGGTTAGAGCAACCGTTCCCTTGTCACTTTGCCTGCTGGACTTTTCACTGGATAAAGCAACAAAGAAGAAGAAGCACTGCACATCTCAAGCTCCAAATGGCATCTTCTTCCAACCCCTTAAGCACAGAATTGAAGTACTAACTTTTAGTACTTTACAAACTACTATAGTTAGCTGAGCAAACAAGTTTAGTATAGTACATGCAACACAGTCAGCCGTAACTGATGCCGTCATTCCCGAGTACAGGGAACTTGCCCCTGATATGTTGCCACCTACTGCACTAAAGAAATCTGCCATCTCCTCTTCTTGTCCTGATATGTGTTTTCGTTCGCGCCATTGTCGTAAGCAGAGTGGCAAACTAAGAGTGAAAGCTATCATCACTCATCAGTATTTTGCTTCTCTCTTTTGGCATAACCTCAGTATTTTGCTGTTGTGGAGCTCAACGTTCTCAAGTTGCAACCGAACCATCCAATAGCTCCGAGGAATTGGGATTTTGGACGGACATGATAATTTTAAACATTTCCCCCCTCATAGTAGACGTGAAACAGTGGAAGGTGATTGGAGGCTCAGAGGTTGGGCAAGTGTGAGTGAATGCTTTGACCAACTGTATATGGAACGACAAACTACCAATGGATGTTAATTCTTGTTCAGAAATATTGTGAAACAAGAAAATAGAAAAAAGTTCTAGAAATCCAAAATGTTGCAAGTGTAAAGTAGAGGATTGTTAGAGGACTAGAAAACTGTACAAATATCCATTTAGAGCAAGCAGAAGACAGTAGCTCGATCATACGCCAATGAGTGTGAAAAAGGGGTTGCAGTGTTCATTTCAATTCCTATGGAACTGGACAAACCAATCTGTAGAAATTTACTTTGACAGGAATGAGAAAAAATCATGCAAAATTTCTAGAATCCAAAGAGAAGACATGCCGTTGTGAATTGTGATCGGATACACGAACGCGCGAGGATCCGTTGCAGCAATGAGCCCCGGCACAAGGTTTCAAGCAAAAGAACAATCTGGTCAGCAATCTAGCTTAGAATGTGCAACGATTCGCTATACTACACTGCAAATTTGGAGCAATTTTTGCACTGGAAATCTAAGAACAAGTTCCCTCTTTACACTGCACTGCCTGCTTGCAGCAGCAAAAACCAAGTTGACACGCACACGTCGCACACACACACTGATGCTTCTTCGCCGGCAGACCAACAGTCCGACGCCGAGGGAGGCAAAATCGAAAGAACTAGGACGCACACACGCCGGTCAACGGCGGCCGGAGCGCGCGAATGCAGACTAATGGCAAAGCGGCGTGAGATCCCACAGCGGGTCGCAGGCGGACGCGTCGAACACCTTGTCGAAGTACTCCTGGAGGCCGTTCATGGCGTACAGGGACGCCGAGATCCGCCGCTCCACCTTCATCCGCTCGAACTCCGCCATCCGGCAGTGGGAGCAGCGCTCGACGCCGCTGGTGGCGTGCAGGCATCGACGGCGGCGAAGCTGTCGAGCGCCGGGAACTGGCAGAACGGCGCCGAGTCGAACATCCAAGACTCGAACTCCTCGGCGCCGGCGACAGGAGCAAAGTCCGGCCTGTACACCTCCCCGGCATCCAGTGCGCCGCCGCCTCGCATCATGGCGCCGCCGTCACAGCTGACCGCGCTGCTGCCACTGCTGCTGCTAGAGCCGCCACAAGCACCATCCATGCTATTACTGTTGCTATTGCTTGTGGTGGTGGTGGGAGCGGCGGGAGTCGAGGAGGAGGCGGGGAGCACCTTGGTGGATGCGGGGGCAGCCTGGCCTTCTTGAGCTTCTTGTGGTGGAGGAGCCCCCGGATGCGGACGGCGAGCGGGCAGTCGGGCGAGATGCGGGGCGCGAAGTTGGTGCGCGCCTCGGCGCCGCGGAGGAGGCGGGCGGCCTCGTCGTAGGCGCGCGCGGCGGCGTCGGCGGTCTCGAAGGTGCCGAGCCACATGCGGATCTTCTGCGTGGTGTCCTTGATCTCGGCCACCCACCGGCCCGACGGGCGCTGCCGGACGCCGACGAACTTGCTGTGGCTGCTGCCGCCCTTCTTCCTGCCCCGCGGCTTGGTGGGCTTGGCTGCCAGCGCCGCGGCGGCCTCCTGCTGCTGCTGGTACTGGTAGTAGTAGCAGTAGTCCTGCACCTGAACAACCGAGGGTTGCACCTGGAAGTGGAGCTCCATGTGGGATGAGCTTGTGCTTGGCTTAGGAATGGATGCTTGGATTGGAGCTGCAGAAGACAAGTGTTTGCTCTGGTTCCATGGCACAGGGGGGATTTATAGGGGATTTGGGGATGACTTGAATTTAGGCAGGAGGGATATAGCCCCGGCCCTGTGTTTTTTTTTTATCACTCCCATGTGGGGTTACTTTCAGGGCTGGCTGGTCAATCATGGTCAAAGCAGAGCTATGATCATGGCAGGTTTGTATGTTGCTCTGCATCCGTGGAAATGGAAGTTTGTGTTGTCGTCGTTGGGATCATTTTTTGTCTCTTCAGTTTGGCATGTTTATCAGTGAGCTAACCGGCAAAGGTAGTGATTTCCGTTTCTTGTGGTGGAATCAGTAGATGCTGGTATTGGTGCATGTAGTGCAGCACCACAACTTTCAAAATGATTGGTGCATCGCCACTCACTTGACCTTTGTGTAATATTATCCCTGTTCCAAAATGTAAGACGTTATAGTGGACTAAATAGCGTACTAAAACAAGGACGTGAACTGATGACTCTCTCGCACCGGATATTCAATACGGGTAATGGGTGCAGACCCAGAAAACATTTTTTGAAATGTCAAAAAATTCCAAATAAATTTTTTGCATGCAGTTCATGACAATTCATGTTGACACAAAAAGTTGCGTGAAGAAAAAAGTTTTTTTGCAACCTGTGCAAAAAAAGACAAATCCGGACACACCGAAACGTATATATACGCGTCAGTTTTTCTCTTTTTTGTACAGATCACAAAAAAAAGTTTTTTCACCCTGACTTTTTTTTTGCTAACACATCATGTTGTAATGTACACCCGGATTTTTTTCCGGAATTTTTTGACATTCTGAAAAAAAACTAAAAAAAATTACATAATGGGTGCAGATGCACCATGAGCCAAATCGCCGTGTCCCTCTCGCACCTGATATATGAAAGAAAATTAGAAATTAAAAAATTCAAAGATAAATTGAATCTTTTCTCAGCTCAAAGATGATAAAGTTTTGTGTTCGTACAAAAAGTTTGGCCAGAAATGATTCTCATATAAATCAGGGCACATAATACAAATCTATGACGAATATAGCGTGTATCTAGTGTCTTTTTTAGCAAATCTTTGACAGAGACTAAAATTAAAGTTGTTCTCTGAAAAACATTTTTATACGAGTACAACACTTGATCATATTTGTCCGACCAATAGTTTTGGAATGTTTTCAACTTTCTTGAATTGCTGTTTTTTTAATACGCTGGTACCCATGTGCACGAACATATTTTCGACAAAAACATTTACGGATTAGTAGTATTTTGGTTCATAATTGAACAAGAGCAAGATTATGATTTTGCGATTTTGGTTCTTACACTCTTACTTGAAGAAAAGAAGGTGTTCGCCTATATATCCACACATAATGTTACTGTCTCACATTAAAAAGAGACATTCTGGCTTGAGTTTGAACAATGGTATTTCATTTGCATCTTTCTCAAAAACTCTACATGCACGCAAACAAACAAACAGAAAACATGAGAATGCTTCCCGCAAAAACAGGGGTCTACTCCTCGTAGGAATTTACCAGGTCCTCAACAACATGCGAGCCTAACTGGAAGCTTTGGAGCCAGTGACTGAACATGTAAGCAACTAATTAAGCAAGCAATAAATTATAGAAGTGTCAAGGTGTCTACATCTTTTGGTGGTTTAACAACTAGTAGGTCTTCACCAACATGCATCAGCTTAACTGTAAACTTTGGGCCACTGATTTGGACCAGTTCGTCCCTAATTTGTGGTTATGTAGTCAAAACACTACAACGACCAAGTCGATTGCAGGAGAGTGTGCCACTTGGCGGGTTCTCAGACAATGATGACAACCAGTATCAGTACAAACGGCTGAAAACCAACTTTTCATCAACCACGCCGCATGGTTTTTGTTTTATTTAGCAGAGTCTCTTGACAATTTCGCCATCTGCCAAGTTTTTCTCCTTCACTCGATGAGGTAGTTGTCCCTGGCTAGTGCAGTTTTGGATGGGCGCATCTCTTTGGAGACATATGGAACATCATAGTATCATACACATGTCACACAGCAGCCGGCTCCAAACTTTTTTTCATGTTACACCAGTAAAAGAAAACATAGAAAAATAAAAGTAGGAGAGTTTGACACAAAATTAAGCGCAACTCGAATTGTAAGGCCACCATTTTTGCAAGAGCCAAAAAGATGTTTTCAAATGGAGGTTGCATACTAGTATTTATGTATGCAGAATTGCAGACCTTTTTATTGGTAATACAATGTCTCTTTGGAAATATATTCGAAACTTCAAGGTACCATTAAAAATATTATATTTGCATGGTTCATATATATATGAAGGGTTTATTTGTGAAATGGAGGTTGAAATCCCGGCACCTCCATCAAAATGATGCACACATACTTTTTTTAGTTAAATTATTCAATAAAGACTGACAAAACAAATACATTGATCAAACCCAAACCCACCTTCTTGGCGACTTTTGTCGCTACACCTGCAAACTTGATGATGGGGGTGACCATGATGGGGCCATATGCCCTGACCTCACACTGATACACACCATCTAAACCGGAGAGCTCATCAAGGCGCCCAAAGACGGGAGCACAAACCAGTCCAGCAGAGTCTCAGCGTGCACCGTATGTGCATGTTCTAGAAGCCATCGCCACCGAGTTCCGTCGACCCATCTTCAGGAGCGATCAACACATTGATCTTGCCATGCATGTTGTCGAAGCCTCACAATGTCATACAGCCTCACTGCCATGCGTGCATCTATCAGACGCGTCCATCACCGAAATCCCGCTGCACCATGTCTATCAGACGCGTCCTCCACCAAGCATCACTAGAGCAGAGAAGATCATCGAAGCGCTCACACCGCCTGGCCATGGAGTCGATGGCCACCGCCGTAAAGTAAGGGGTCGTTGCCCTGACTGTCGTGCGCGATCTCCCACGTGCACCACCTCAGCCGCCGCAGGGGGACATAGCCACGATCCACCCGCCCAGACGCCTTCGGTACCGAGCCGACCGCCACCGTGGCCAACGCCGGCGGCAGCGGCTGAAGGGAGATGCCAGTATCAGGGGCTTGGCGGCGCTAGGGTTGGGGTCCCTATCAATTATCATCGCTGTCGTGGGGTCACTCTTCGACTACCCCACGGTGGGGATACCTGGGTCACGCCAAGCCCATCAGCCTTATGACGAGGGCCCAAGGAAGGCCCAAGGAGGACGACGTGCGGCCCAAGATAGTCGACGCTAGGTCATGCGACCCCGCCATGCTTGTAAGCGCCATCGGCACCGTTCACCTGAGACCTAGCCTACCATATAAAGGCTAGGAGGGTCCTTCGTCTAGGGTACGCTCATAGCCGCCACACAAACCCTAGCGAGATTGCCATCTCGCCATTGTAGCCACAACTCACCATCAATAACCAGACAAGCAGGAAGTAGGGTGTTATCCTCCGGGAGCCTGAACCTGGGTAAACGCCTCGCTTGTCAGCCGTCGTGATCACCAGCGCTCATCTCTCTCCCCCTCAATCAACCCGGGGTGCACAACCCAGGGATTTGCCGAGTCCACACCTCGTCAATTGGCGCCGTCTGTGGGAAAGAACGAGCGCTGGAATCATGGTCGCACCGGCTCCATCAACTTTGAAGACCGACGTCTGCATCACCAAGGAGCCAATCTGCTTCGGCTCCTTCGAGTACACCTTCCACCCGCCGGCCCACCGCTCGGTGTACGCCGATCTGCACGTAGGTATGTGCCTCACCTTCGGTACCATGCACTACTTCGTAGACAGCTGTGGAGTACTCAGATCCACGGCGATCGCACCGCCTGCGGTGGTGGCACCCGCATCTGCCGCGGCTGCGCCAACCACGCCCCCACCTGCTGCGGAGATCGCATCTGCTGCGACTGCGGCGACAGCATCTTCGACTGCTGAGAAGATCGCGTCCGCCTCGACTACTCCGACCGCCTCCGCTGCGGCAGAGATCGCGCCCAACGCGGCCGCGCCATCAGCGTCTCCGGCTACCACGGAGATCGCATCTGCTACGACTACGTCGACCACCTCGTCGACCACCGCGCGGATCGAGTCTACTTCGACTACCTCGATCGCGTCGCTGGCAAGGCCAAGATCTACGTCAACTTCGACTACGTCGACCACGCCTTCGCGCGCAACGAAGGTCGCGCCGTTCTCATCCACGCCACTCGCGTCTCCATCGACTCGCAAGATCGTCAACAAGCCAATCGCGCCCACGTCGACGACAGCGACATCACTCCTCACGTCCGCGGCGAAGGTCGCGAAACTCCAGGGAAGGAGCCTCGGCGGCGACTGTGGTGTCCACCACGTCGCACCCATTTTCAGCTCCGAGCACGGCTCGGACGAAGGAAGCAGCAGTGGCAGCTCCCGTCCCACTGCCCAGATCTACCCCGCGCAAGTCTTCATGATCGGCCAGAGGCCGCAGGGCAACGACGACGAACCCGCATACCCACTGGAGGTGGTCATGCCGGACCAGGTGACGCGACTCACCATCACCCGCGACATGGCAATCAAAGCCCTGAAGCACGTCGAGGACGGCACATACCCCCCACCGGATGCACCCCGGGAGGACCTTATGGCGGTCCAGTACCTGCTGCGGAAGGAAGGCGAACGACTCCGCGCAGAGAAGGCCGAGCTCCTCCGACGCAAGGAGGAGGCCGACGCGTCGAGCGCCAGGAGGGCCGCTTACTCGTTCACTGCCTCAACAGAGGTCTCGCAAGGAGCAAGGCGCCACAGAGCCCGCGTGCCCCTGATGACGGAGGTCGACCGCGCTAGAGTCACCCGCAACCTCGAGTCATCATACATAGAAGACGCAGACGGAATACCCGTCCCCAAGACACCCGGAGCCGCACTCATGGCAGTCGAAACATACCTGCGGCTGACACAGCCGCCTGAGGGCGACTCGCGCGCTCTCCTCCACAAGCAGCAGATCATGTCTATCAAGGCACTCGAAGACGCACTGGTAAACAAGGCGCCGACAGAAAAAGCGCGAGAAGATCGAGATCGCCGCGACCACGAGCCCGCAGCACTCGCAGCCCCGGCGACAAGACAACTGCGACAACCGCAGCCAGGTGAAGACCTCCGCAACGTCATCACACAAAGGACGGTAGACCGCAGCCGCATCCAGCGGCCGACCAGCACGTCCAACTTCGACTACGACCGCAACGACGGCGACTACGAGCCGTGCGGCGCCGCATGCTTCAGCTTCAACATACGCGACACAAGAATGCCCAAGGGCTTCAAGCTCACGGCAGAAGCAGTCAAGTACGACGGGAAGCAGGACCCGAGACTCTGGCTAGAAGACTACCTCATAGCCTGCAGCTGCCAGGGCGGTACTTCGACTACGGCCATGCAGTACATCCAGCTGATGCTCACGGGCTCTGCACGCGGGTGGCTCAACACTCAACCCAAGAACGCCTTCAGGACGTGGGACGAGTTCGCGGAAGCCTTCGTTAAATCCTTCCTGGGGACGTACTCGAGACCGACGACGTTCGTCGACTACAAGCATGCAAGCAAGGACGAGACGAGCC
The DNA here is from genome assembly GCA_947311845.1 of Poa pratensis. Taxonomy (NCBI): domain Eukaryota; kingdom Viridiplantae; phylum Streptophyta; class Magnoliopsida; order Poales; family Poaceae; genus Poa; species Poa pratensis. The sequence goes on from CAMZMU010000102.1 coordinate 13,584,442, forward strand.
GCTCCGGTCATACATCCAGCGTTGGACCTTGCTCCGCAACACCATGGAGACCGCCTCGGAGGACCGAGTGATGGATGCCTTCATGCACGGCGTCTCCCGCCGCGACCTCCGCGAGGAGTTTGGTAGGCTCCGGCCGAAAAACATGATCGAGGTCATGAAGATAGCAAACCAGTGGGCAGACGGAGAGGACTCGGTCCGCAATAGTTCACACTACTCCCGAAGGACGAAGCCGGACCAAGCAACTGGCGAGAAGGGCGCCACAAGAAGAAGCCGCGTTACAACGGCAACGACTCAATCGAGCTAGTAGCGGCGGGATTCCAAACCCCCCGTGAGGATGAAGCGCGCGACAGCAGTCGCCAATACAGCCATGCACAGTACAGTCGAAGCGGCGGTGACCAGAGTCGCCAATACAGCCAGGGGCAGTACAACCGAAGCGGCGGCAGCAGCTACCGCAGCGACGGAGGCCATAAACGCGAGTGGCAGAAACGCACGCTAAGCCCAGCGGAAGAGCTGGAACAACCCTGCAGGCACCACATGTTCAGGAACCCGGAAACGGGCAAGTGGGGATCCAACCACCTGTTGAAGGACTGTCGAAAGGCACGCAAAATATACGAAGCCATGCAGAAGATAGTCACTCCAGCACCCGCAGCAGCCATCCAGGCAGCACCCGCAGTCGCCAATCCAGCACAGGCGGCGGGAGCCTTTCTGCAGCAGCAGCAGCAGCCGCAGCAAGATGCCCCACCGGTGATCCAGGACGCATATCCAGCGGCACGCGGACAACTCAACATGATACAGAAGGGGCGCCCTCAAACAGGACCCAGAAGATCATCACTCGCCAAGTTTTCCAAGCCATCACCTGTCCACCTGCAGTACCCGACTACCTGAGAGGGTCAGAGACACCAATCACTTCTCCAGAGCAGATCACCCGCCTGCAGTACCACGACCCGGGCACGCCGCTCTGGTAGTCGAAGCTCTGATCGGAGATTACACCCTGAAAAAGGTGTTCATGGATGGAGGCAGTGGCATTAACATCATCTTTGCCGACACCCTCAGAAGGATAAACAGACCAACGACGGACTTGGCGGCATCAGAGACCACCTTCCATGGCATAGTACCAGGGCAAGCAGTCACGCCCATGGGAACGATCACACTCGACGTCATCTTCGGCACACCCGAAAACTTCAAGAGGGAGTCGATCGACTTCGAGGTAGTCGACTGGAAGTCGCAGTACCACGCGATACTCGGGCGCCCAACCTTCGCCAGATTCATGGCGGTACCTCACTACGCCTACCTCATGCTCAAGATGCCTGGACCCAAGGGCGTCATCACGGTGCACGGCGACTTCGACCGCTCCAACAGCTGCGACCGCGAGTTCAGCAAGATCTCCGAATTCTTCGGAGTCGAAGAGCACTTCGAGGCAATGGCAGTCGACAACGACAAGACCATCTTCCCAGCCCGCAAGAAACCAGCCAAGGACGCTGCCTTCAACGCGGCTGACGACACAACGACCCATCAGGTCCACCCGACTGACGCCAGCAAGACGGTCAAAGTATCGTCGAGTCTGACTCCCGCATAGGAAGGCGCGCTCGTCGAGTTTCTACGTGAGAACTGGAGAATCTTCGCATGGCAACCCTCTGACATGCCAGGAATACCCAGGAACCTCGCCGAGCACTCCTTAAAGGTCCACAAGGACGCCAGACCCGTCAAACAGGCCATGCGACGCTTTTCCGGGCCCAAGCGAGACGAAATCAGCAGAGAAATCGATCGACTGCTGAATGCCAAGTTCATCCGAGAGATCAAGGACTCGGACTGGGTCGCCAACCCAGTCCTAGTGGAGAAGAAGAAGACGAAGAAACTCCGCATGTGCGTCGACTTCACCGCCCTCAACAAATGCTGCCCCAAGGACCATTTCCCGCTCCCGCGGATAGATCAGATCATCGACTCGACTGCAGGCTGCGAACGCCTGTCCTTCCTGGACGCCTACTCAGGTTACCAGCAGATCAGACTGAACGTCGACGATGAGGAGAAGACAGCATTCATCACACCCGACGGCGTTTTCTGCTACCAGACGATGCCCTTCGGGTTGAAGAACGCTGGTGCCACGTACCAGCGCACAATGCAAGCATGCCTCAAAGGGCTCATCGGGCAGATCGTCCAAGTCTACGTCGACGACATCGTCGTCACCACCCGCAAGGAGGACACCCTCATCGCCGACCTCCGCAAGGTCTTCGCCGCCCTCGACGAGTATCAGATCAAGCTGAACCCAGACAAGTGTGTCTTCGGCGTGCCAGCCGGAGAACTGCTTGGGTACCTCGTCTCTGCAAGAGGAATCGAAGCCAACCCTGAGAAGGTGCAAAACATACTCGCAATGCCAGCACCGACCAAGCTTCACGAGGTGCAACGCCTAGCCGGCCGAGTCGCAGCTCTCAGCCGGTTCATAAGTAAGTTGGGAGAAAAGGCCCTGCCTTTCTACCAACTGATGAAAAAGACAGACAAGTTCGAGTGGACAGAAGAAGCGCAAGTCGCGTTCGACCAACTCAAGAAAACACTCACGACTTCCCCAGTACTGGTGGCTCCACTGGAGAACGAGCCGCTATACCTCTACGTGTCAGCCACAAACAGGGTGGTCAGCACGGTACTCGTAGTCGAACGAGAAGAAGAAGGACACAGTTACCCTGTTCAGCGACCCGTCTACTACCTTAGCGAGGTGTTGACCCTGTCCAAGCAGCGCTACCCGCACTACCAGAAGCTGGCCTACGGAGTTTTCATGACTTCAAGGAAAGTAATCCATTACTTCTCCGAGCACCCGATCACGGTGGTAAGCTCCTCCGGGCTCTCCGACATCCTGACCAACCAATGCGCGACAGGACGAGTCGCTAAGTGGGTCGTCGAGCTAGGACCCTGGGGGCTGAAATACGCTCACCCGAAGTCAATCAAGGCCCAAGTGCTCCCAGAATTCACCACCGAGTGGATAGAGGCCCAGCTGCCAGATGTCCCCGACCTGTCCAACGCATGGACAATGTACTTCGACGGCTCCAAAAAGTTCAGATCAGCCGGGGCAGGAGTCATCCTCATCTCCCCCAAAGGCGACAAGCTGAAGTACGTGCTACAGATGGACTTCCCAACACCCTCCAACAACGAGGCTGAGTACGAAGCCCTAATCCATGGCATGCGAATGGCCAAGAACTGCGGCGCCACTCACCTCATGATCTACGGCGACTCCTACCTCGTCGTGCAGCAAACCATGAAGGCCTGTGACGCCATCGCCGACAACATGATCGCCTACAGAGACCTGTACAACCAGCTGGAGGGCACCTTCGACGGCTGCGAGTTGCGGCACATCGGCCGCGAAAGCAACGAGGAAGCCGACGCCCTCGCCAACCTGGGCTCAGACAAGGCGCAGGTGCCACCCGGCGTCTTCCTTGAGCGCATCACGCAGCGGTCTGTCAAACTTCGACCCACGCCCGGATCCTCCACACCATCAACGAGCACCGCCGACCCGCCAGGCAAAGAGAAGGAGCCAATGGAGGTTCTGCTCATCGAGCCCACCTGGACGAGCCCATATCTGGCGTACATGCTGCACCAGAGACTGCCAGTCAACTCAGTCGAAGCCAAGCGCATTATTCGCCGTTCGAAAGGCTTCACCATCATCAAGGGGGAGCTATACAAGCGAAGCATCTCAGGAGTACTCCAAAGGTGCGTCGACCCAGTCGACGGTCAAGCCATCTTACTCGAGATCCACGCTGGCATCTGCGGGCACCACGCCAGCAGTCGAGCCTTAGTGGCCAAAGCTTTACGAGCCGGATTCTACTGGCCCACCGCAATGCAAGACGCAGAAGAACTCGTGAGGAAATGTCTCGGCTGCCAGGAGTTCGCCAACAAGCCGCACGCACCAGCTTCAGCACTAAAGACCATCCCACTTGCCTGGCCCTTCGCTCAATGGGGGCTCGACATGGTGGGTCCACTCAAGAAGTCCTCGCCAGGAGGACACACGCATCTCTGGTGGCAGTCGACAAGTTCACGAAGTGGATCGAAGCCGTGCCTATCACAAGTTCGACTGCCTCCTCGGCAGTTAACTTCATCAGGTCGATCATCTTCAGGTTCGGAGTGCCACACAGCATCATCACCGACAACGGCACGAACTTCACAGCCGAAGAGTTCAAGGACTTCTGCTCCGAGCAAGGCATCAAGCTCAACTACGCATCTGTCTCGCACCCGCAGTCCAACGGGCAAGTCGAAAAGTCCAATGGTTTAGTCTGCAAGGGCATCAAGAAGCGCCTGCGAGTACCATTGAAGCGCGCGCAGGCGCCTGGGTTGAGAGCTGCCGTCGTGCTGTGGAGCCTGCGCACTACGCCAAACAGATCCACTCAGTACACGCCATTCTTCATGGTCTACGGCGCAGAAGCAGTCATGCCATGCGACATCAAGTTCGATGCACCCCGAGTGGTGGCCTACGACGAGTCCGAGGCAGAAGAAGCACTCGAGGACGACATGGATACCCTGGACGAAGCACGCGACATCGCCCTTACCCGCACAGCCGTATATCAGCAAGACTTACGCAACTATCACGGACGGCGACTGCGGCCCAGAGCGTTCGTCCCCGGAGACCTTGTCCTCCGCCTCAAACAGAAGAAGGTGCACAAACTAGCCTCCCCGTGGGAAGGTCCATACATCGTGACAGAGGCAATTGGCGGCGGAGCTTACCGCCTGAAGGACTCGAAGACAGGGACAGTCTGCAGCAACCCGTGGAACGTGGCGCAACTGCGCCGCTTCTACGCCTAATCGACTCCCCCTTGTAACAAAGTGTACTATCTCAAGAAGCGGCAGGTTCCAGACGCACTCTTTCCCTTACCAGGGTACCTGAGGGGACTGGAAGGGTTTTAATGAGGCGGCCTGCTCGCAAAAATCAATGAAGTGATTTGTGGAACAAGCTCTCCCCTTTACTTTTTAGTCAAAAAGCAACATAAACCTAGGCCGTCACCCGACGCACTCGGGGGCTGCGCCATACAGGTTCAACTCAAAAACCTAGGCCGCCACCCGAAGCACTCGGGGGCTGCGCCGCACAGGTCTAAGTCAACCTAGGCCGCACCCGACGCACTCGGGGGCTGCGCCATACAGGTTCAACTCAAAACCTAGGCCGCCACCCGAAGCACTCGGGGGCTGCGCCGCACAGGTCTAAGTCAAACCTAGGCCGCACCCGACGCACTCGGGGGCTGCGCCATACAGGTCAACTCGAAAACCTAGGCCGCCACCCGAAGCACTCGGGGGCTGCGCCACAGGTCTAAGTCTAACCTAGGCCGCCCGACGCACTCGGGGGCTGCGCCATACAGGTCACTCGCAAAATCCTTGGCCGTCACCCGAAGCACTCGGGGGCTGCGCCACACAGGTCTAAGTCAAACCTAGGCCGCACCCGACGCACTCGGGGGCTGCGCCACAGGTCTAAGTCAAACCTAGGCCGCACCCGAGCACTCGGGGGCTGCGCCATACAGGTCTAACTCGAAAACCTGGCCGCACCCGACGCACTCGGGGGCTGCGCCATACAGGTCCAACTCGAAAACCTAGGCCGCCACCCGACGCACTCGGGGGCTGCGCCGCACAGGTCTGACTCGCCACACCTCGGCCGCACTCGAAGCACTCGGGGGCTGCGCCGCACATGTCTAATTCAAAATCCTAGGCCGCACTCGATCCGCTCGGGGGCTGCGCCATACAGGTTTACAGACGTCTACAAGATACAATTTACTAACTCGGGGGCTACCCCCACCTCGACATACATACACTCATATTTCCACTTGGAAAATTTCTTTTACAAGCTAACGCTATGCAACAGCACTCTACTGCTCTTATTCTACAGGCTCGCCCTTTGGCGCATCAAGTGGCCCTACAAGGTGCTCGCTGAAGTTCTGACCTGCTGAATCATCTGGCGCGCAGCCGCAAGAGTATCGGCATAGTCACCCTCTCCAGGCAAGCCGTCAAGCACCTTGTGCAATGGAAGATTAGGCCGGTGCAGTCGAACGTATGCCAACGCCACGTTCGCCCCGGCAACAAGTTGAGCGTGCACGACTTCCTTCAACGCACGCCTTCACGGAACCTCTCCAGAAGCGCAGTCAGTCCATTCGGCTGCTCGTTGTGAGGAAAGTACACCTTGTTGATCTGCCAGAGGGTTTTTCTGCAACCTTCCAAGAGCACAGCAGCCCGCCAGGTGCGATCCAGCATTCGTGCCAGTACACTACCTCTGGATTTGTTCGACCAAAACTGGCGCGCTTCGGGTGAGTCACCGGCGGCCTCTTTCTCTACTCGCTCGTCCACTCGAAGCTGCTCAGCCTTCAAGTCAGAGTTCACATCTGCATCAAGGCCAAGCATTAAGCATAGCAGGAAGACACAGAAGCCGAAGCAAAAACGCTAGAAGGCCAACCTTGCAGCTGTCGACTGATCAAGTCCATCTCGCCAAGCAGAAACTCTTCACGCTGGGAGAACGGCGCAACGGGCCGCGACCTCAATCGCTCCAGCTCCAACTCAGCACTCTTCAGCTTCGACTCGAGCTCAAACCTTGTTCCTCATGAAGGTGATCACTCTGGTCATTTACGCTTCGCACAGGAGCTGGAGGAGCTTGACGGCGGCGACGAGTAGGCGCAGCCGAAGTGGTGTCCTCCTCATCGTCCGCGCCAGTCGTTCCAGCAACGTCAGGAGCTTCGCCCATATCAGACTGCCAAGAATTGACAGCGTCAAGCCAGGAAAAGAATCAACATAATTCATCCAAGCCAGATATCAAAAAAGACTCGGCGACTGCACCCCCGAGGGAGCGAATTCACATTTCATCATCAGCATGTTCACTCGCACAATATAAAGTGCATTACAGACTCAAGCCCAAAAGCAGAAGCATAGTCCTAAAAGGAAAAAGTCTACACTACAGACTCCGACTGGGAACGGCTCTTCCTAGCAGCCAACTCTGCAGCTTTGGCAATCCTCCTCTCGAAGGTGGCGACCAACTTCGCAGCTAGCTGGCTCGCCTGCACCTTCACACCGCTAAGGGACGCGGTCCTGCCATCAGGCTTCCGAGGGAAGTCGCTGACAACCTTCTCAAAATCACCTACGACTTGGTGACCAAGAAGTAGCTGGAAAGTGAGCTCGGAGCCGCGTACCGTCTGCGCGCGCGTGAAGTCCGCCAGGACATTCGAATTGCCTTCGAATGGAGCCGCGAGTGCGTCAACAGCAGCTGGTGGTGGCTTGCTGGGAAAGATACTCCGGTGCACAGTCGCTAAGGCCTCCGTCGACTTCTGCAGTGCCGCCGTCGACTGCTGCAGCGCTGCCGATGCATACGCGCAGACGCGGTCGACGAAGCCAACAGCCTCCGCCAAGCCGACACTCTCGCTGGAAGTCCCTTCTGGAGGAGCACCTCCGCAAGTCTCTGTTCAAAAGAAATCCACACCGTAAGACGTCAAAGTCGAAAAAAGGCAAAGTAGGCACTGAGCCGAAAAACTTACTTCCAACAACATCTGCGAGTGCGAGCAAGCGGTCGACCTGGGTCTTCTCCAGATCAGCCCGAGCTTGTTCCCGCTCTTGGGCTTCACCCAGCGACTTCTCCAGCTCCGCGACCCGCGTCTTCATGCTCTCCTTCTCGCCTACGGATCAACGGAGCAAAGTTAGCAATAAAGGCAGTCGAAGCACCCCTCGAACACAAGGGTTCACACTTACTATTCGCTTGCTCCAGAGCAGTGCGGAGCTGATCCCTCTCCTGCTCCATGCGAACGAAGGCTGCGGCTCCTCCATCTGCTGGCGATAAAATGGCTGCAGGAAACACAAGACATTAATCTACGCCCGACTATTCTAGTCACGCGCATCTTCGGGGGCTACTCCCATCGGGAGCGCTGTACGCGCACCCGATACAGATCTTGCAGAAGGAGTCGAAGAACACTTACATGCTCAAGCAGCCCAGCGTCAACCGGAGTCGCATCAGCAGACCTCTCTGGCATGGCGGAGGTCGAAGCCTTCAAGGCCAAAACGTCACCCGCCAGAGCCTCCTCTCCGGTCGTCCTCGCAGTCTGCTCGATCATGGGAGCAGAAGTGTGCTCCATCTCACGAGGGGAAGAAACAGCAGCGCCAGTACGGTCGCTGTGACAAGAAAACTCAATTCAAGGACCCGCAAGTGAAAAAGCACACTCGACAAAAACAAAGCAATGGTTATGCGACTAACCTGACGACATCATCATCTTCACTCCCAAGGAGACGGAGGCCATCCTCGCGAACTCGGTCGGCGGTGCAGAGCCGAGTGGAGGCACGACCAAAGGTTCAGCCAGGTCACTCGGGTGCCTAGCACCCGAAGAGGACTCGCTCGTCTCTTCCTCGTTCACACCCGCCTCCTTCACAGGCGACGAGGCAGAACCAGAGTCGCCACCCTTTCGCCTCTGCCGCTTCCGCAGCGGCTCCTCATCTTCATCATCCTCCTCCAACTCTTCACTCGGAGAGGTGGCGGAGGGAACTTCATCGTCATCAACCTCGTCCTCAGGGAACTCTGCCTCTTCATGAGGTCCATTCTCCATCAACGGAGGGAGACTGACGTAGCTCGAACGACCCTGTCAGCAAAATGAAGCGTTCGAGTAAGCAAAAGGATTCGACAGAAGAAGATACAAGACAAAGCAAACGAAGCTCACCTCAGGCACAGGATTATTAGGCCCATATGGCTCGACTGGGCACTTGACGTTGCACGGGTCAGCGGCTCGGAGACTAGTGATGCTCCTCACCTTCGACTCGACTGCGTCATCATCAAGCTCATTGCCAGCATCCTCACGCGCCCACATGGGGTGGACGCGACTGCGCAGCGGCTGCACCCGAAGCCTGAAGAAGGTGGCGATGAGGTGAATTCCACCCGTCTCGCGCCCGAGACTCTTCAGAAGGCCACGAAGTAGCGTCAGCAAGGGCTGAGTCGCTTCCCTGTCCTCCTTCGACAGCGGGTGCGCCCACGCGTTCGTCTTCCGCAACTCGCGATCAGCCGCGAATTCAGGAAGCCCTGCTTGGTCGCACCTGATGTAGAACCACTTCTTCCGCCAGCCCTGGACGGAGTCGGACTTCTTCATCTGGAAGTAGGAGGTGTCGCCACGCACCTGGATGCCGAAGCCGCCGACTGGGTACACCTGCTTGCTCTTCCCCACATTCCTCCTGACGAGGAATAGCGACTTCCACAACAGCCAGTTGGGGGCGATCCCCAGGAAGCACTCGCAGAGCACGAAATAGCTCGCGAAAGCATACAAGAGACCACGGACGAAATCGTGGAGGGGGAACCCGAAACCCCGCGGAAGGAAATCCACGAAGCAAACGCGTTCCCCCTCGCGAGGAGCGGGGAACACCTCTTTCCCAGGAGCGCGCACCGTCGCTTGGTCTACCGGCGGCAGCAGCCCCTGCGCGCGGAGGGCCTCGAGGTCGGCCTTCTTCACCGACGATTTGACCCAGTCGCCGTCGGGCTTCTTCATCACGCTCGCCTCGGCGGCGGCGACGGCGCCGGCAGCAGCCTTCCCCCTCTTCATCGCGGCCTTACTCATGGAGGGTGAAGACTAGAAGCTGGCAGAGAGCACGCAGCGCAACAATGGCGGAGCAGAAGCAGTGGAGACGATGATGGAATGGGGATGGATGAACTGTTCACCGCCGCGGTGAAAATTATATACCGCGCGGTCAGTCAATCCTGGCCATCCCTGCTGAAACCGCTCTCCGCAACATCATCTGGCCGTCCACGTGTCGCGCGGGGATAGCAACCGTCGACGGCCACGCCGCCCACTACGCGCGGGAATCAAGGCGCCATCATCACACGCGAAATTTTCGCGCCCAACGGTCAGAAAAAAGCGGCAACCGCTGTCTCCAGTCAATACTGACAGTGGGCCCGCACTGTCACGTCCAGTCGGACACAGAGTGAGCCAGAAAACGTCAGCACTGACGTCAACTGCGTAGGCGTAGCACGTACGCCAATGGGCTGATCGAGAACTCGAACAGCTCATTCGAGTGCAAAAATATTCAGTAAGCTCTAAGAGCCGAATAAACTCGAACAGCTCATTCGAGTGCAAGAAGATTCAGTAAGCTCCAAGAGCTGAAGAAACTTGTGCAGTAAGCTAAAACAGGCCGAATACACAGTAAGTCACGCAAAGCCAGTCGCGACTCCAACATGTCGAGTCCTTCTTTACTCCCATCGGGAGCGGGCTTTTCGACTGAAGAAAAATTGAGTTTAACCTCAATTGCAAGCAATTCAGCTTAATCTCGGGGGCTACTCCCATCGGGAGCGCTGTTCGCGCTCCTGAGTGACTCAGAACAAAAGCAGTCAAAAAATCACCGACTAAGGCTGTACTCACCGTATTTTACCCTGGAAGTGACAGTTCGACTAAGGAATCCTCCATAAGCCCTGAACGGCCGGAGTCGACCAATTTTACTCATCTCTTTCAGGAACCCGACGGCGTGCCCAGGAGGAAGGAGTCCTTTACCCGACTCTACGATTCGACTAAGCACTCGGGGGCTCCTGTCGTGGGGTCACTCTTCGACTACCCACGGTGGGGATACCTGGGTCACGCCAAGCCCATCAGCCTTATGACGAGAGCCCAAGGAAGGCCCAAGGAGGACGACGTGCGGCCCAAGATAGTCGACGCTAGGTCATGCGACCCCGCCATGCTTGTAAGCGCCATCGGCACCGTTCACCTGAGACCTAGCCTACCATATAAAGGCTAGGAGGGTCCTTCGTCTAGGGCACGCTCATAGCCGCCACACAAACCCTAGCGAGATTGCCATCTCGCCATTGTAGCCACAACTCACCATCAATAACCAGACAAGCAGGAAGTAGGGTGTTATCCTCCGGGAGCCTGAACCTGGGTAAAACGCCTCGCTTGTCAGCCGTCGTGATCACCAGCGCTCAACTCTCTCCCCCTCAATCAACCCGGGGTGCATAACCAGGGATTTGCCGAGTCCACACCTCGTCAATCGCCTTGGGGAGCGACATGAGGGGGTCTTTCGAATGTTTAGCCTACGTAAACACGTGTACGGACAAAGCATAACCTCGCAATGCCTAATTATAACAGGAGTGTGTGAAAGGACAAGGATGTCGCCCAGAGGGGGGTGAGTAGGCGATTAAAACTTTTTTGGTTTAGACTTGATAAATGTGGAATAAAACTAGGTGTTTAATTTAACAAGCATACAACCTAAATACTAGGCTCACCTATGTGCACCAACAACTTATGCTAAGCAAGACAAGCAACAAGGTGATAGCAAGATAAAGGACTTCAAGAACGAAGGCTATCACAAAGTAAAGTGCGTAAGCAAAGAGCTCGGGTAAAGAAATAACTGAGGCACATGGAGACGAAGATGTATTTCCGAGTTCCTCCTTTTTAGGGGAGTACGTCTCGTTGGAGGGGTGTGAGCTCACCACAAAGGCCTACTCAACGGCACAAAAGGCCTCACCCTATTCTCCGATGAACCGTAGCACAAAGGATTAGTTCACCTTCCACTATTGGTAACCTTCAATCTCGGGGAACGCATCCACAACTCAATTGGAGGCTCCCGAGGTCACCACAAGCTTGGGGCACGCATCCACAACCGAATTGGAGGCTCTCAAGATCACCACAACCGTCTAGGGTCCAATGACCCAAGAGTAACAAGCTCACAAACTTTCAACTTTCACGAATCCTCGTGGAGAGCACAAACCAATGCACCAAATGCAATGGCAAGAACATAAGAAGTGCTCAAGTCCTCCACTCCCAAATCCCACCAAAATCAACTAATGCTTATGCGGGGAGAAGAGAGGAAGAACAAAGATGAACTCAACAAATGGAACTCCAAGATCTAGATCCAAAGGGTTCCCCTCACTTAGAGGAGGAATGAATTGGTGGAAAAGTGGATCCAGATCTCCTCTCACTATTCCCTCAAAATATGCAAGAATCGTGTGAGGAATTGAGAGAGGGTCAAGCTTTCCAAGGTCAACAATGGACGAGAGAGAAGGGGAAAAAATCGTGCTGCTGAAAGCTTATTCTCTTTGGGGAAGAAGGGGTCTTTTATAGGTCCCCCAAAAATAGAGCCGTTGCATGAATTCTTACACACGGAGACTCTGGCCTAGGTAAGCCAGACTCCGGTCTGAACGGTTTCTGGCCTGAGAGGCGTCCGGATATTCCGGCCAGACTGGAGACTCTGGAGAGATTCCGGTGTTTCTTCGGTCCAGTGGGTGTCACCACTTTCGTCGCTCGATGGAAAACGAGCAGGCCGGAGACTCCGGTTGCCCTGAGTCCGGAGACTCCGGTCTGGGTAGACCGGAGACTCCAGCCCTGGCATGCCGGAGACTCCGGACTGGAAATCCTGCAACCACTCAGCAAAACTGTAAACCCCATAACTTTTTCATTCGAACCCCAAATCAGGTGAAACCAATTTTGTTGGAAAGATAGCAACAAGTGCTATCCTACTATTAAGAACCATAAATAGAGTTAAGTTACCACACATGGTAAGGTGTGGAATTTTCCTCAAGGATAAACCGATAATATTTCCAACACGAAAACGCAACAAGTTTTCCATCCAAAATCCGTTTTCGAAGAACTTGGGCTTGTCATGAAGATCACGACAAGCACCAAAACCCAACAAGGAGAAAAGACAAGTAAGAACCAATAAAGATGATATGTCAAGTATGCAAAGTTGAGATCGCCACAAAGATGCGATCAAGTTACTCACTTGAGACTAGTACGGTGTCTATCCTATAACCCGGTCTCCCACTAACACCATGAGACCGGTAAAATAGAAACCCTACCAAGATTATACCTTTGCCTTGCGCATTCCACTTGAGCTAGATGATGACGATCTTGATCTCTTCAAGTGGACCACCTTTTTTGATTGGGCTTTGCTTGGTGAAGATTGATGTCTACGCACGCTTCTATTCTTGTAGACAGTGTTGGGCCTCCAAGTGCAGAGGTTTGTAGAACAGCAGCAAGTTTCCCTTAAGTGAATCACCCAAGGTTTATCGAACTCAGGGAGGTAGAGGTCAAAGATATCCCTCTCAAGCAACCCTGCAATTAAGATACAAGAAGTCTCTTGTGTCCCCAACACACCCAATACACTTGTCAGGTGTATAGGTGCACTAGTTCGGCGAAGAGATAGTGAAATACAAGTAATATGGATGATTATAAGTAGTAATTGCAATCTGAAATAAAAATGTCAGCAAGCAAACATGTAGCAGAACTGGTTGTAAACGGTGGTTTAATGCTTGGAAACTAGGCCTAGGGATCATACTTTCACTAGTGGACACTCTCAACAATAATAATATAATTGAATACATAGATATTTCCTCTTCACTATGCTACACTGAGTTATTCTCTCGTTGGATAACGAACACCAATCCACCACGTAGGGCTATAAAAGCACACCTTAAAGTCGCATTCCCATGTCTAGTTAACCCCACACTGTCAACTTGAGCGCCCTAGAAGGTACTAGACAAACACCGCAATTTCATAGAGACATCCAACGCAAATAATAACTCATGATAAGTATTCCTGTTATCTTTAGCCTAAGAGCCACACACGGGGCGCACACTGTCAACTTCGCACCGTGGGACAAAGGTGACTCCGGAGATTACATTAATAAAACCACTTGAGTAACATATAAGATAATGAAGAGTAACATCTATGGATTCAACTAGATTACAAAGCTCATGATCACATAAAGATCACACCATGGGAGAGAGAGATAAACCACATAGCTACCGGTACGAGCCCTCAGCCCCGAGGGAGAACTACTCCCTCCTCATCATGGGAGGCAGCAACGATGATGATGGAGGCGGTGGCGTCGATGGAGATGGCTCCGGGGGCAATTCCCCGTCCCGGCAAGGTGCCGAAACAGAGACTTCTGTCCCCCGAATTAGGGTTTCGGATGGCGGCGGAGCTCTGGAACTTTTCTGGGGAAATCGTCGATTGTTCTGTGAGTTTTAGGTCAGGGGCAATATATAGTCTAAAGGGCGTCGCGAGGAGGTGACCGAGGCGGCGACACCACCCCTGGGGGCGGCCAAGGCCCAACCGCGCCCAGGGTGCGTGTGGGGGCTGTGGGCCTCCCCTGGACTTGTCCTTCTGGCTCCCGGAGTCTTCTGGCGAAATAGAATTTTTGTAATTTTTCTGAGCACTTTCAATTTTGGACCTTTTCTGCAATGCACAGACATAATAAACAGAAACTGGCACTGTGGCACCTTGTTAATAGGTTAGTCCAATAAATGTCATAATATGATATAAAGTGCATATAAAACATGTGGCAATTGATATAAAACATGCATGGAACATCAAAAATTATAGATACGTTTGAGACGTATCAAAGATTCACATATTGCTCCCCCGTACACCAATATGGGAGCGCCTCTCTTAGGCACATCTTCACTTGACCATTATCTCCAAATGGGTGACAAGCTTCAAGCATATGATATCTTCTAGATGCCAATCTTGAACTTGCACAACTCAACCTTGATGACGATCACCACTTGACATCATCCTCCATGAGTTATATGAAATCTTCCTTTTGATGCAAGTCCATGGAATGATACCTAACCCAACATAGAAATGCCACACACACATATAATGGGTTAGTTCACAAATCTATATGGACAATTGCTTACCATACCATTGGATCACATGATCCCACATGGTACAACACTTAGCTTTGTGTGTTGATCAACTTGAATCCACTATTTGCACTTAGTCTTGATCAACCTTGTATCTTTTCTTCTTCTTGATCATATCAAATATGTCCATTATAATCAATGATCTTGATGGCATACAACCTTGAATCCAACACATGGAGTTCAAGCGATGCCTATGGACAAACCTATAAGAATATCTCAATACAAACATTAATCCATAAGGAGTGTCTTTAACTACCAAAACCACACATGGGGCACCATGCACTTTCAGTGTGAAATGTTGCTTTTGTGATGAGGAGGAAACAACTCAACATCTCTATCTCATGTCCGCTTTCTCGCGAACGGTTCACCTAGCATTTAATTTACTCACTCCAACTAATATAATGAATAAGTTTGGGAACTGGTTGGTTGTGGTTAATGTGCAACTTAAGGCGAGATCTATGTCGGAGTATGCACTTTATGTTGGGTTTTATGGAGCTGTTGTAATGACATTTTTTTTACAAAGAAAAAAGTTTCTCATGTTTTACAGTGTATTCACAAGGCTACTAGCTAGTTGGCTCATTGTGTGATCCTTCTCGACCATATGGAGGCGCGAGGGTCTCTATACTCTTGGTTCAGCTACTTGGAAAATGATAACTCGTGATATGTTCAGCTCTTTGAGTTTAGCAATAAAATTTGGGTTACATAAATGTGATATGTAATGTTTTCTTGTTTGCTTGAACTTTGTATCCGGTTATCTCAGCTTGTAAAGCTCACTCTCAATAATAAATATGGTTGTGCGCATAAGTTTATGCAGAGGTCAGGGTACAACCATTTTCGAAATAAAAACTCAAATGTAACTACAAACAAGAAATACATTAATAAAGTTCCGGATAGAATATAAGAAAAACATCTAATAGAGGGTTGATTTTTACATGAATGAAACGATGTTGGAGAAGATGTTAAAATTCTACGAACATGTGCACAGAATAAATAACAAACACAAACTTTATGGCGTCATCATGTGAATAGGAGGGTTGCAAATTATAAAATCCTAAAAGTGAAAGAGAACATTGACTTGTAACGGGGGGTATGTGGGGGGGGGGGAGAGAAAATGTTTGACCTCACTAAAGGAAAAAAAAACATCACAAAAATTGTGAAACAAGGAATGGGGTGTGCCCAAGGGCGGACTCGGGAAAATGTTGAAGTCTGGGCAAACACTTAGTGCCAAGGAACATTATGCTAATTTTTTATCAAATTGTCATCAAATTAGCTATGTCGGCCGGCCGGAAGCCTGGGCAGCTGCCCGGGCGACAGGGGATGGTAGGTCCGCCACTGGGTGTGCCCACATACCCCTCGTAGCATATTTTGCACCTGCAACCCTACACTGCCAACTCTCGTCGAAGCAGAGACCAACAAAGGAGGGCCACCGGATCCACCGATGAAGACTCCTCACTATATCAATTGATCCATGCCAGGCCGACCAAGGACACGGCATTTCTCTGACTATATCAAAGACCCCATTTGATTGGTCGATGTTTGCCTTCGGGGAGAGGAACCACTTCTACCTCCCATAGACAAACCACATGTGGGCGGGATGACGAGGAGATTTTGATGGTGGTGGCTAGGGTTTTTCCCCAAAGTGTTGCACATGGGGGCCGACACGAGCGGACATAGGAGAGACTCGACACCTCATGTGTGTGCTGCTGCTGGCGAGAGCTCTTTGAATTGCACTTTTCACCTAAATCATCAATTATATACTTGCGGGGGTTTATAGAGAAATAATCGGCGTTAACATTATATTTACAACTGAAGAAAAACATGGAATGAATTAATTATATTTCAGTTTATCTTCCAAAATGCCAAGAAAAATATTAAACTGTGAAGATTGAAACGACCTTGATGGCAAAAGCTCTTCTCCAATCTCTTTTTTTTCTTAGATGAGCTCTTCTCCAATCTCAGCAGCAAAAGAGACGGCACTGCTATTGTTCAAGTCCTTTTCTGTTGTACCATAAATAAACTTATATGTGTGTAGTGAGCAAAACTGATGGACGCTCTAAATTTTGTAGTCGTGCTAACCTCATCGATCGAAAAGGTGAGTTTTGTCAAGTTGTCAGCTACCATGCTACCATATTTTAATCTCTCTTGTTGATTGAGCAATAAGACTAGTGCACTCACATTGGCGGTCCTAGTAATAACTGAATTCTATACCCCAAGATGGCTCCAACGAGGTCCATGCTAATGGCCGTTGTTTTTTATACTCCAGTAGATGCTTTCTTCATCGCTGTCAAGGTGCGTTTTCTTGTCGAGCCCGGTAGATTACTCGCCCAAACAGGACAAAACACCACTTTTTGGGCAGCACAAAAAGTCAAGAGGGGCATCTCTTCTCGCACCTATTTGTGTAGATTCCATTTAGATTTGTCTTGTGCTGGGAGCCGCCACGAACTTGGAGATGGAAATATTCCAGTCGCGTGCTCTAGGAGCTTATCCTCTCCGAGGAACGATTCAAATGCAG
Source organism: Poa pratensis (assembly GCA_947311845.1). Taxonomy (NCBI): domain Eukaryota; kingdom Viridiplantae; phylum Streptophyta; class Magnoliopsida; order Poales; family Poaceae; genus Poa; species Poa pratensis. Next base: position 13,601,562 of record CAMZMU010000102.1, read on the forward strand.
TTTCTGATGTCAAGTCCTGATAGAGAAAAGATTATCTGAAAGGTACCTTTGGGTGTTTTCTTTTTTCTATTCTTCTCTTCTCCTTTGGCGCATCCATCTGATAATTTGCTTGTAGCTTTTTTTTGACAGCATAATACCTATTTATTTATTCATGGTTGTGGTTACATTGTTCACCAAAAGAGGGGAGTATCATGCAAGGGCTGGATTTTCTAACCAGATTCCAGGACTAGAAGTTTTTTTTTTCCATGCTAGGTAATTCATGTGCGGCTGAGTTAGCTTCTTGTTTGCACACGAACATGTCACCGTAGGCCTCAGTGCGATGTGCAACACACATCGCTAGAGGAGGGTTGCTGAGAGACCGGTTACTGGCGAGGTCTCTTGAGACCCTAAACCCTACACACTCGGGAGAGACTACGTCGGGACCGGAGGTGGTAGTGGGTTGTTCTAAGTGGCATTGCCGCCCCTAGAGCCTTGTAGTTCACTTTCCTCGATGACGATGAACAAGGATGAACAAGAATCATAAAACTAGGATACAAATGAAGCACATAAAAAAATAGTAGATTGATTTGTTCAATTGTGTGCTTTCAATCGGCATGCACCCTCTTCGTCTATTTTAGGACGAAATGGATTTCTCCCTAAGAGCTTGGGACTCCTAGACCTAATTGGACACGTACAGGTGAGTGTCATTTTCTCTTTTTCGCCTTCCATGTATTGATACAGAAAAGATTATCCGAAAGGTACCTTGCGTATTTTTTTAAAAAAAATTATCTATTCTTCTCTTTTCCTTTGGCGCATGCATCTCATATTTGATTGTAGTTTTTTTTACAGCATAATACCTCTTTATTTATTCATGATTGTGGTTACACTGTTCACCAAAAGAGGTACCATGCAAGGGCTGGATTTTGGTATGCTAGCTAATTCATGTGCAATTGAGTTGGCTTCTTGGTAGAACGCGCCGGCAAGGTCTCTGGAGACCTGGAACCTACACAATCGAGAGGGACTCTTTCACGACGTAGGGTGGCAATGGGATGTCCTAAGTCAGCATTGCCGACCTAGAGCCTTGTCTACACAATCGAGAGGGACTCTTTTCACGACGCAGGGCGGCAATGGGATGTCCTAAGTCGGCATTGCCAACCCTAGAGCCTTGTAGTTCACCGTCTATCAGTGACGATGAACAACGAATAACAAGAAGCAGACAAGAAGCAAAATATCCGGTGGCTTTGTCCAGCCCCCTTTCTTCAGTTTTGGCCTGGGCAAATGATCTGCCTTTTAGTTTGAAACGAGCACCCGGAGTTGCCACTAGCAGGCTACGGCAAAAAAAATCAGTCGACGTCTCCTTTCCCATAATTGGAGATGACTTCGTTTTGGAACATAGCAAAAGTTTAAGAACCGCATGCTCTATCAATGTACAGAATTGCTGGGCAGGAAATGGTGCCATGCATGGTCCTCCAAGTGAAGATTTTTAATTTTGCTGGAACTTGAAGAGACCATATTTGCTCACATATAGGATGTGGTTTCATTGAGCCTTGTTCTCCGGAAATTCGCTTTGGCACCCGGGAGTGCTCCCGGTATTTTCAAAAAAAAATCAAAATTTGAAAACTTATCAAAAAAATCTGAAAAAAATCATGCACGTACCTGACCATGGTACGCACCACCGTGTTTTTTTTCGCGCCGAAATGACATCGTACGCGTTTTCAAATTTTGAATTTTTTTTGAAAATACAGGGAGCATATGCTCCCGGGAGCCAAAACGGCTCTCTCGTTTATCGTAGTATGATCGTACAGAGACGGTGCTGGATTGTGTCAGGTTCTAAGCAACAAAATCTGACATTCCATAACTGGGCAATGGAATAGCTAGATACTGCGAGCATCAAAACATCTGATTAATAGGGCCTGCATCCCACTTTGTCACCGCGTCAAACTAGTCAGACATTGATGATCATATTTTGACCTCTTCTAGTATAACTTCCTGTGGAGAACAGTTCAGAATCCACTCATCTATCCAAATACTGATGCTATTGTCATCTCCAAATGGCCAAGAGTTGTGATTCAGAATTTATTCCTAGAGAAGGCTGTGCCCTGTTAAAAGCCCCTTCAATTATGCATTGATAGGATCACCCGAAGGAAAATAAAATGCTTTGGACCACCCTTTCTGAGATTCAGGATTCTTTACTAGTCGACATTCTTGCTTTGCCACTCAATTGGCTTGTAGCCTTATTGTTTTGTGGAGATTAAGACCATCTCAGACACCATTTAAGTTCTCCAGAGCTGGTAGAAGCTAACATCAAATTATCAATCATGTGAACTACCAACATCAAGGAAAACACACACTAAGCTGGTCGCATACATGTTAATACGCAGGTTTAAAGTAGTAAAATGAAGAGCTGAACTAAGCATAATGCACACCTTCAGCATAGATGAAGAATAAAAGGAAACATCACACGACAACATATCAATATCATTGCCAAAACTGATGCACCATTGTTTTCAACTCAACCAACAACAGATTTCACCATTCCCCTTACACATCTTTGACGGAGCACGTCCCAAAATCACATTTCAATACAAGATAATATACACTCTACATCAAAACCATATGAAATGGCGACCACCAATTCCATGAAGCGACAATGCATTCACAAACGAACTCCCCCAGAAAAGATTCCACACAAAAAATTGGTTGACGGTAACAATGATGAATTATATAAAGAAAAGCAAGCCCGAACCTTGCAGCCACAAAGCAAAAGGGAGAAACTATGTGGTTAAGATGGACTGTAGCATAAGCTGCTGCTGAGGTTGCAAGGTGGAAAATGCCGAGGCAAGAAAATCAGGTGGCAATGTCTGCTGAAATCGCTTCAAAACACTGATCATCCGGGTGGTTGTTTCATCGGTTGCAAGCTCCTTTCCATTGCACAGAACCTACGTATAAATCCCAAATTGAAAAAACATTTACTAATTATCCATAAGAAGACTAAAGCTAAAATGCCAAGAAGTACTGCCAGAAAAAAAATCTGCCACTACCACATCAAAACAGACATATGTTTCATTGTCACTGTTTCATTGAGCAATACAAGCAAGCAAACGTCAGAAATTACCTCGGCAAATATAGAAACTATCTTAGGAAGATACTGACTATGAGGTCCAAGAACTTGCGCGTCCGATCTGCGCATAAAAATAGGTTGTATAAACTGTAAAGTGTAAACAGAGTAAATTGCTTGACATGCTAAAAGTAGAGAGCCAATACCTCTCCACCATTGAACAAAGCTGATCATGTACAACTTTTGCTTCAATCTTGTCATCTTTTAGAGGCAAGCAACCAAGCCATGCTGGAATGACCTGAAAATCAAATACAGATTCATTCTACACCGTAAAGATCTAGTACACATGAACAGAAAACGTAGACACCGACACCAGCTCTATTCAGCTAGAACTTTGAACTCAATAACAAGAATTTTTCCTCGGAATCTAAAATACAATAGTATTCTCTTGCATTCACTTGACAACCCACATGCTCTAGTGCATCAGTGCATGGAATATGCATCATCAAATTTCGCAAAACGATAGCATAAAACCTTAGGGCCTCTTGGTTGAAAAGAATTTGTGGGAATTTTGGAGGATTCCATTCTTTAGGAATCTTTCCCATGGAGTCAGTTTGGTTTGTAGGATACAAAACCATAGGAGTTTCCCTATAATATATCAACTTAGCATGTGATTTCAAAGGTGGTTTCCCATTGACTCACCCTATGGAAATTCCCACTTGTTTCAACGAAAACTATGACATGAAACCTAATCCTTTCGGAAAAAATCCAGGCTTTTTTCCTGTGGCGAACAACTTTGATTAAAGATTTATGTGTTTTCCTGTAAATTTGACAGGTTAGGGTATTGACATCCAGCGGTTTTCATGGGCCTGCATTTTTGTAACTCCTGCGGGCCAAAGAGGCCCATAATGTTGAGTCTCTTGAATGAACTTTAAAGTGATATCTAAGCATATACCTGAGCCGCGTCAATACCATCACGATGGAATTGACATATTTTTCCAAGCGCTGAAACAGCATTGTCATATGCCATAATATTATCTGGATGTTGTGCTTCTGGATGCCTGATAACATTGTTCAGCTTTGACATGCCTCTGAATTTAAAAGCATTATTATATTAATGGATTGACTTCAAAATGCTTGTATAAGTACTAGAGCCAAGATCCAGAACTTACCTCCAACTAGAGGACGGAAAGTAAGACCACCAAACTCAGCACATACACCCAGGCCATAAACAGCAGCCTAAATCAACGGAAATTTTGTCGCTGCGTCAGTGCCATTTTTTAAAAGCATCAAATGTGAATAGATAAGGCAACATGAGAACAGAATTAAAGACCTGCCGAACATCTGAATTGTCATCATTGGATGCTTCCAAAAGGAAAGGAACATAGGTATCATAATACCTGCTTAGGCAAAAAGACATGATTAAGTTACAGATAAAACCCAGCTTACACACAGCTGATGTCAAGAAACATACTTCAGAGCCGACTCACGACATTGCTCTGCAATGTCGTCAAATATGCAGATAGCTATCCTTCTCTCCTCGGCTGTCTTATCCTTTCCCTACAAATGAAAGATGAGATAGAGCAATTTAATAGGCTAGCAAGATATAATGGACAAATCCCAACAGAAATAGGCCCAATGCAACACAATGGACATAACCATTAATTTTTGGTACCATGTAAAACTGAAATGAAGAGACTAATGAGAGGGGAAGGCACACTGCAACAAGTGTTTATATCCAAGGTAAAAATGTTTAACAAACTAATTTAATTGCGACCTTAATTCTAAGGTTTTTAGAAAGGAACTTTAAAGAAATGCATGTGGTCCTCTTCAACAGATTTTCCTGAAAACGAATGAAGCAAAACCAGACAGGAATTTGGAAAAATTATCAACACAAGATTTGACCCTTACTCTTATGTGACCTTGAACGCATTCTCTATGCTAATTAAGTTAAATGCAAAAACTACCAAAGAAACGGTAGAATTGCAACTAAACACAAAGAAATGTGTGCCCACGACACAATAAATATGCGCAAACAAGGCAAGATTAAGTCGACTTACCAACATCGGCGTAACGTACACAGAGAGCTCATCAAAGAACGGCAAGAAAGAAGCTTTAAAGGTTTTAATCAAAGTTCCTAGGCACTCGCCAACCTGAATGTAGACATATAGAGAATATTAATTCAAACATGAACTTGTAGAAGACAGGCAATTCCAGAACATGTCAAGAAACATAACCTGATCAAACACTTCCTCCTCCTGTTCATTCTCTTCTTTGAGTAGTTCTCCTTCATCAGCATCAAAATCTTCTGCTTTTGTTCTCTCTGACCTGTCTCTTTTCCTGGTTGCACTGGCTATAATAACAGTCTTAATCTCATCTGAAATAGCTCTTACTTGATTCTCATCAAGAAGACGCCCAGAAAGCTGTTCAATGAAAGTAAATCCAGTGAGGAATCTGGTCAAGCAAACTCTCTAGAAGCCAACGAACAGTTAACACGGTGCCATACAGAATAGACAATTGAGTAATATGGTGCAGATGATAGCCCAAGTGGTTGATCCATTAAAAAAACTATGAGTCGGCGAGAATAAAATCAACGTTTTAACGAAGTACACGCAGGTCATTCAAGCTTCAGCGAAAAGCCTACTGTAAATATATAAGGAAAATAATAATCTCTTGCTATACAGTACTCTGTATACCGTGATGACTACTTCTACTTATATGAGAAGGGTGCATTGGCTTGTAGTATGAAGTTCTTATGAAAGAAGCAACTTCGTGGCATTACTAACACTAAAAAAATTCACCAATACATAATGTGAGGTGATCTATAAGTTAATGAAGATTAAAAGATGTGATTCTTCTGACTGTCATTTATATGTACGTAGTGTGACTCCACCTGTTCCTCAGCATTGCTGAGGAAGGACCAAAAGTTTGGTTCCCGCAACAGAACAATAAGCATATAGAATGGAAGGGTGGTTATCCAAACTGATTACAATTCAACTGCTTCTATATCTGTATCTATATCTACGGGTGGTTATCCAAGGGTGGTTGTCTATACCTGAGATTAGACTTAAAGTGTTTGTAATTGAAATATGAGTCCTAAGATCACCAATACATAATGTGAGGTGATCTATAAGTTAATGAAGATTAAAAGATGTGATTCTTCTGTCTGCCATTTATATGTACGTAGCGTGACTCCACCTGTTCCTCAGCATTGCAGAGGCAGGACCAAAAGTTTGGTTCCCGCAACAGAAACATAAGCATATAGAATGTAAGGGTGGTTATCCAAACTGATTACAATTCAACTGCTTCTATATCTGTATCTATATCTACGGGTGGTTGTCTATACGTTTTTTGAAAGAGGTATAGGTTGTCTATACCTAAGATTACACTTAAGTGTTTGTAATTGAAATGTGAGTCCTAAGATCACAGAATAGCACAAACCTGCATACACTCGTTCAACGAATCCAGCATGGATGAGCACATTTCAGTTTCTGGTTCCTGTATGGTACAAGAAATTCAGGCTGTTAGCACGGAGCTAATGTGTGAAACAAATTATGAATGTAATTTAGGGACAAGGTTTTGCAACGACCTTGTGCAGCGCTTCAACGAGAGCTGGAATTATGAAATCAGACAATTGTTTAACGTAAGATTCATCACGTCCTTGAGCCAGCCCCTTCTCAACAGCCAATTTTGCCGAACGTAACAGTTCAGGCATAGCTGCATAATTGTTGCAAAAAACATTAAAAGGAGCACGCAAAATCTACATGCCAAATATTTGTATATCATCAAAGTACCTGCAACAGCAGCTCTTCTCACTTCTTCATGAAAGTAGAACTTAAGCAGAGGGACCAATGTAGGAGCAACCTAAATGGAAATCCGTTCCAGTCACATATGCCATTAATCAGAAATTAAAAACTTTAGACAATTGATTTCTGAACAGGATAATAAACCTGATCAATCCATGGGTAGAACCCCTCCTTGAGCTCATCAGCATAGCAACAAAGCATGTTGCAAGCTGTTGCTTTCTCTTCCAGCACACTAGTCCGGATTCCTATTCTTTTGTCACCGAGTGTGATTGTTTCAATGCTGAATGAAATATAAAACTTCAGTGGTGTCATTGCAAAACTAACATGCAGTCAAAAGCAAGACTACAACACAAACAAGGCAGAGGGAGGGATTAACATGGTCACATGGTGTACAAACAAATCAGAGCATATAAACATCATGAGCCAACTAGCATAGGGATCATAACCACAAGGTAGTTCATGGATTATGTGGATGCAGGGATATAAGAATATCCAAGTTGTGGAAAAAAAAAACCTCAAGTGTAGAGCCGTAGGCTATGAACCAAAAGGAGAACCACAATTTGCATGTACTATTCATTTTTGGGAAGGCTTTTGTAAGTACTCCCTCCATCCCACAATAATAGATGTTATTACAACCAATATAACATCTTATATTATGGGACAGAGGGAGTAGTATTCAATGTGAGGTTGAAATAAATTTGCAAGGACATCAATAATCTACAAGGAGGTTTCGAGGATTAAGGAATCGTTGAAAAGGTAACACAAACCTATCATCATCTGATTCTATTTCATCATCTGATTCAGCTGAAGTAATTGTGACATCGGGCTTCAGCTGAGCAGACTGAAGCAGTGGTGGCATAACAACACTCATGTAAGGAAGAAAATCCTGTCCAAGACATTTGCATAGCCTGGCCCAAGCCTGTTATGTGCAGTAAGATGGTTATAAGAGTTAAAATGCTACTACTCAATTTTCAGGCTTTGAAGCATACCTGCAACATGTAGCTAGTTATCGGATCATCAGTTTCCATTGGAGTTCCTTGCAAAGCCATTAGTACTTCCATCACCTGCAAATTATCAGGTGCATCAGGAAAATATGTCTCGATGGGAAGCCATCAAAGCAGTTATAAATAATCAAAAATAGAGTTACAAAGTACTGAATACCAATAATACACATAGAAAGACGAGAACAAGATAAACTAAAAGAACAATTAAGTATTATTCTACCAACATAAAATCAGCTCATCCATTTCTTATGCACAGAAAAATAGGTGAACAGTCAAATGAATTCACAAACAAACAAAATAATGACTCTGGAGTTCAAGTACGATATAAATGTCCATTGCAAAATTAGGAGAGGGGATGCTAACCTGCTTGGCATCATCCCTAAATTTGTCCTTGCCTACAGCCATTCCAACAAGACTTATACACTCCATAGACTTGGCACGGAGCATTCTATTAGACTTGTCGGTTGCATTCATCAAAATAGCTTTCAGGTACGGCATAACAGCATCATAGTATTTCTTGAAGTGATCCTGGAAGACAAAGTGTGTATTAGAATGTTATGAAGTCATCACGATCAGCTAATAGAAATCATGAAAGTACAGCCCATTGCAGGTGATATTGAACATAGATGGTTACTTCCACAAGAACAGTTACCTGTGATGAATCAGCTACTGATGCTAAAGCTGTCAATGCTCCCTCTTGCACCATTTGCTTACCATTCTGAAAAATAACATGAAAGTTAACATATTTTCTACCGGCACAAATCTAGACAACTTAAATGCATACCTGAAGAAGAACAAGTAATTTGCTAACAATTCCATCCAGGTACGGTGTCAGAATTTCGGGCGTGCAATTCTCACTGAAATTCAAGATAGCAGACGCAGCATGTGCCTGACAAGAAGATAGTAAAAGCAATAAATCAATATAAGAATATATTTCATGCCAATATGCATAATATACATAGGGACGCCAAATTCCTCAGATATGACATAAGTACAACAAAAAACAGAACATTAATATCACTACGCATAGAAACATTAAAAGAGCATCAGTTTCAAAAGCCCAGTAAACAACTAAACATCAGGCTTAGTCGTATGCATTCAGACCTAATGCAACATAATTTCTCTGTTGTACCTAAGAAACAGTTGCTCTGTGGTGGGTTTGAAATCCAGTCTGGCTATTCATGGTGTGTGTGTGGGTTAAGGGGTAGAAATAACTATTGACATAATCAAGATGGGGTACAAAGGGGCCAGCGTACCAGGCAAAAATGGGATACGGAAACAAATCATATGAAATCCAGAAAACTAAGTAATTAATCCGCTTAATTAAAAGTTAAGAGCATACTTCAAGATAGTTGCATAGGACAATTTTCATAGATTACGCTTCAATTCATAGACTTGATACCAACCATTCGGAAAGTAGATGTCCAGTATCTAATGTACAACAGATAGCAGAAAAATCTGGAGCATACAAAGAAAATGTGTGTTGTGGCTCACTTATTTCCACACTAATAACAGAATACCTAGTTTAGTACAACTAGAGCACAAATAGATGAACTATTCATCTAATGGATGAAGAATGTCTGCAGCTTGAAGGAACTAAGTCTCCTATCTGAACGTGCTATATCTAGTTGTAGTAACATTTCAGTTCAGCACGTATTGAACACACTAAAATCCTCTTAATCTGAGCTCTGCTGCAATAATCTCAGGACATAGCACTCAAAACCATTTAGAACTCATCATAAATAAAAACAAGGAGATGGAAGGGTGTGAGATAAACGGATTTAAGTTTCATGCTAATATTTAACACTTGCCTGCACCCGTGGATTCTGAAAATCATCCATGGCATTAGCCAATGCAGGCAGCACCTTCTGGTGGTACTGAACCTGCAAGTCTGGGCCCAAATCTGTAGACAGCTGACCAATGGCGTTGATTGCGGCCCACCGAACACGAGGATGGGGGTGTTGGAATCCATTCAATATCATAGAAACCACCTGCTCCAAATTTTTAAGCATAACCTGGCAGCAACAAACAGCAGCTGGTCAGATTATTTCCTACATGCTAAAAGAAAAAAACGAAACACATTTTTGTAGCATGATGCTAGCGAAAAGGTCTTGCAGACATGGCAATTCAGTATGTGCTTTGTAAACAAGGGATCAAGGAAGAAAGTATGGCAGCCATTATCTCGTATCTCTACTGTTCATGAATGGGATAAGTATTCCATAACCAATATGCCTCCACCATATCAACGACGTTTTGAAGTAAACACATATGTGCATGCATAATCAAAAGGCCAGAGTTATTAGTAGGCTAACCTTTGCGCATCCCTCTGCAATCTGCGCAAGCGTGATGAGCGCGGCATGGTGCTTCTGCCACTCGGGAGCAGAAAGGTATTGCGGCAGCAGCTCGGATGCAATCGGCACAACTGCATTCCCGCCAATGGCAATGGCAAGGCGGTCAAGGCACTCCTGCGCCACTCCATAGTTGTTCCCTTCACCCGCATCTTCATCCTCAGTCTCTGCAGTATGCCAGGCAGCTTCATCCTCCACATCAAGCAGCATCTGCATCAGCACTTGAAAGAGCCTGCCAACAAACTGTGGGAGCCGGCGCATCATCCCTGGCGCACGCTCCCTGGCCTCAGCAAGAGTAATAACGAATTCCACAGCCAGGTGCCTAGTTCCATCCTCCAACTGCGTAGCCTCAGCTATCTGCAGCATCGCTCCTGCCACATCCGCAATCTGTCGCCGCAGGAACCTCGGCTCCGCACCGGCCAGCTCCACGAGCAGCTCCAGCGCCTCCTGCGCGGAGGCCTCCTGGGACGAGTTCAGGCAATCGTGAGCGCCCTCATCATCGCGGGCAGCAGGTCCTGCATCTTGTCTCGGTCCGCGTTGGTGGGCAGGCACTGGACGAGGTTGACGGCGGCGCTGAGGGCTGCGATGCGGACATCGGGAGACGTCGGGTGCGCCAGGGCGGACGCTAGAAGGTTGTGGATGGTCATGAGATGGTCGAGGAGGGATTCCGCGATGTAATCGGCGAGGCGCGCGAAGATGAGGAGGGCGGATTCCTGCAGGTTGGGCGCCTCGGGGGTGGAGGCGGCGCGGAAGAGGAAGGGGAGCAGCTCGGCCCAGGTGTTCTCGGGGAGGAGGAGCGTGGCGAGCTCGGATATGGCGTCGCAGACCTTCTTGGCGATGGGCTTGGGCGGGTCGGACTGGAGCGCGTTGAGGAGGTGGGCCTTGAGCGCGTTCTGGCCGGCGGGGGAGAGGAGGGGCCAGAGCGGGAGCGGGGCGGAGGCGGTTGGGGAGGAGGAGGAGTCGGAGGAGGAGGGCGTCGGGGAGAGGAGCTTGCGGAGGAGGACGGCGGCCATGGCGCGGAGCTCGGCGGGGGTGGCGGGGGCGGCGAGCGAGGAGGCGAGGCGCAGCGCGAGGGGCTCCGGGTGGGAGGCGCGGAGGCGGTGGAAGGCGGCCTCGGCTTGGGCGCGGTCGGCGTTGGAGGCGGACATGAGCGTGGAGAGCAGCGCGTCGAACGCCGCCGGGTCGCCCCCCAGCAGCGCGGCGGCCGCGGCCTGGTCTTCGGCGGACGCCATCGGATCCTAGTCGGCGGCGGCGGCTAGGGTTTACGGGAGGCGGCGGCGTGGAATGGGGAGGAGAGGGTGGACAGAGGACGAGGGCGACTGGGGATGGGTTTAATAATATATGGGTAGGGTTTGGGGGAGGAGATGCGGCTCGGGAGGGAGGTGGGACAGGAGGAAGAGGAGGAGGAAGGGGGAATGGGTTTGGTTTGGTTCGGCGGGTCTAGTTGGATTGGGTCCGGGAGGTTTGGGTTTCCCGGGATTCCGTGTCCCTGTCTCTTCTCTGCCTCCCTTGCCTTGCTCCGTCTGATTATTCATTCCCGCAGATTTTGTTTCCGACTCCTGCACCTTACTGCAGCGCTGCGCGCCCTCATCCCGGTGGTCTGTGCGGCGCCGGAGTCGGAAGAGGGGAAGACGAGGATGGATGGTATGATGGGCCATTGATGGGACAGACAGGTAGGCGGCCGGGATCCATCTGCAACACCATGTCATGATTGATCGCAAGGTGGGTGACAAGGGAACACAACTAGCGCGCGTCCTACGTGGCTAGCTTGGGAGAACCTGACTGTGGTAGGATGGTTAGGAGGGTGGTTGTACCCTAGCCCACCAGAGTTCAAACCCCAGGTTTGACGCTGTTGTTTCTCATTTAGACGGAATATTCTTCAGTGGGAGGCGACGTTCTCGTCGACAGCGAGACACCCGCGGTGACTTCGTCAATCTCAAACTTGATCCGCCGGCTCAGTCTCTCGGATGTGCTCATAGGGGTAGGGTGTGCGTGTGTGCGGTCATAGGGTGAGTGTATGCGCGTGTATGTGAGCGTCTGCGTTGTACTGTGTTTCGCAAAAAAAAAAGTGGGTAGCTTGGGATTTTTGGACAAAATATTTGTCACCTTGGTGTGTTGCATCAAATTTTTTGGTGTCCTAAATAGAAACACAAATTTATTTGTAATACACCCTGCACATTTACTACTAGTTTTATTAAATAGTTCGTTTTCGATATACATGAATGTTGAAGAAAGATAAAATCTAGTATATATCTTTCGTTAAGTCAAAGCAAATCGAACAAAATAAATGTACGGAACTTTAAGAAGCTACGGATTTGCTATGTCTCAGTCGACTGAGAACTTGTTATATCTTAGTCGACGAGATAACCCTATGATCCATCGATTTCCCTTCATTGTTGATGTGTTCATAGCGCCCAACCCACCCTGGAACTTTTCTATTTGAGAGATCCCATGTTGAGCTGAGTGAGGTTTCTATCTAGTCTGTGGGCTTGCGAACCATTTTTTTTTTGTTCTTTCTTTCGGCTCATACTTCTCCAGCAAAGAAAAAAGTTCTATTTTGCTCAAGAAATGAAGTTCTCTCGTTATATTTTTCTAATGTTCTACTTATACAACTAAGAAAGAATATTTTTGTTACAAAGGCAAAATGGAAACCTTTTGTAATGATAGTGTTACCTTTTAGTTTTGTTTTTGTTTTTGTGGTTTTACGGTTATTCTTAATTTTTTGGTATTTTTCTGTTGCTGCAACATTTATAAAAATATATGACTTTCTTATCGAGAAAAGCGCAACCAAGGTTTTATATGTATTTTCATATTTTTATCTAATCATCTTTATAGGTCGCACTTGTCACCTCACTGTATGTCCACTTTTTTTACTAATGTGTGACTACCTCATGATGAACAGCACAGCCATCGTTCTACTTGTATTTTTTTCCTCCTTTGTTATATAGGTTGCATATTTTCGCCACAACATAATTGCACTTTTTAGAGATGTGGCAACCGTATTTTCCAGATTTTTGTTTGGTTATCCTTATGGGTTGCACTTTTTTTATCATACAATAGTTACATTTTTTATAAACAATGCGCAACTACCTCACCGACAAAAGTGCAACCAGTGCTCGACATGCATTTTCCATTTTGTCTTGTTATTTCTAATTTGTTGATCTTGTAATTTTACGAGTTACACTTTTTTCAAAAATATAATCTGTAACTAGCAACTTTTCTCAGAATATGTGCAACTAGCAACCAATATTTAACATGCGTTGCATTCATCACAAGATACGTGCAACTCAAACCAATTTTCAATACAACTTGCACTCTTTATCAAGAAATGTGCAACTAGCATCCTGTATTCGATTTAGTTTTGAATACAACTGGTTTCCGATATGAGTTGTAATTTTCACGAGAAACGTCCAACTCTTCCATATGGGCAACATTTTTCAACCTGTATGTAACTCCAACTGGTTTTCGATATGAGTTACTTTTTTCTTACAAAATGGTCAGTTAAATTTATTGTATACGAGATTCACCATTTCTCAATAAATATGCATCTATTAAACCGATATTTGATGTGATTTTGTATTTTCACAAAAAATGTGCAACTTCAACATGTTTTCAGTACAAGTTGTACTCTTCTTGTGAAATGTGCAACTAGGAACTGATACTTCATACGAGTTGCACTTTCTAAAAAAAATGAAATTCTAACCGATTTGCGACATGAGATACACTTTTTTGAAAAAAAACACATAGCAACCGCTTTGCCAAACGGGTTGCATTTTTCTCAAGAAACGTGCAATTAGTAACAAGTTTTCGATATGTGTTTCACTTTTCTCAATAAATGTGCAGCTGTATCCGAACTTTTCGGTATGTTTTTCACTCTTCTATATGGGCAATTTTTCTTTTTTATAATTGTTTGGCCTTTGCTTCAACTTCATATCTCGCTTTTCTACAAAACTATGAGTTGCAAATTTCTCAAGAAATGTGCAACTGCGTATCTTGAAAATGTGCGACCGGCTTCTATTTCTTATCTAGTTTATGACACAACACAATATGGAGTTAATGTTGTTGTTTAAAGTGTGATACCTCCTCTGAGAAAATCAGTTAAAAGAACACAAGGCAAACCCCACAAAGACCTATATGCAAAGGGGAAGCCCTGCAACCTGGCCAACTAACCCATAGACACAAGCATACATCACATACTAACATGGGATGAAAAAATTTTAAATCATACGACATGACGATTACCTGGGACATAAAGTTTTCTCAATGAAATGTTCATATTATTTTCTTACTTTTTGTCTGGTTATTTATAGGTGGCATTTTCCTATAGTTGCCATTTTATAGAAGTTGTTTCTAGTTTTCTAGGTGACAGCGTACTTATACAAATTTGTTTTGTAAATGAAGTTTAGAAGTTTAAAATTTTAGATTTTCTCTTTTCATATTGATATGTATACAAGCTGGTAGAATCTCATTCGTCTGTTTAGTTTTTTACGACCACTCATTTGTTCACTTGATCAATCGTTGGACGTGGGCTGTTTCGCGGCCGCTTGCGGCCGAGTGATGGTATATGCTACAACCCCCATCGTCGAAATTTCAGTTGCCTATGATGCACGTAGATCCAAGAATTTATATATCTCACGACTGTACGCTGGTGATAAAACATTGAAAGCTCTAACTAACTAATGACATCTCTTTGTTGAAACAAAAAATCCTAGCACCGGTAAAAAAATGTTTATACTGAATTAGGGCTGGGAGTTCAATTAGATCATCCACAAGATGTGTAATCCAAACAAAGAAATACCTGATGGGCAATGTGGCAGGGAGTTTGTAGTTAGTGGGCGAACCAACCCGTGATTGGTTGGGTAGGAGCGTGTTTGTACTCCCATCCTATTAGAGTTCAAATCCCATCCTTACATGTATGTGCCTCATAAATAAAGGCAAAATATTCTTTCGATGCGAGGCAACGTTCCCGTCGATAGCGAGACACATGTGGTGAATTTGTCAATCTTAGCACCTGATCCGCCTGTTCAGTCTTTCGAGATACTCATAGGGTAGGGACACTAGTAGAAAAACCACCTTTCGTCCAGAGCCGAACCAGCCATTAATCCCGGTTCATAGAAAAACCGGGACCAATGCCTGGCATTGGTCCCGGTTCGAGCTGCCAGGGGTCCGTGGAGCATTGGTCCCGGTTCGGTTGGGGACATTGGTCCCGGTTCGTGCCACGAACCGGGACCAATGCTCCAGTGCAGGACACGTGGCGTGCCGCGGAGCTTTGGTCCCGGTTCGTGGCACGAACCGGGACCAATACCCCTCCCCTGCCTATAAATAACCCACCCCCTCTCTTCTCTCCTCTTTTTTTTCTGGTTGGATTGGTGGGAAGTGGGTGCTAGTTTTTTTTCCTTTGCCACGCACAAGATGTGTTCGATGAAATGCCCGAGCCACACTTAAGTTCACACAAGATGATATCCTCGGCCGAGGTTAGCAACTTTATCCTTTTCATCTGTAATTGATACAGAAATATTGCACGTGTCGATGTACGGTGGTCATTTCACTATTCAAGATGTTATTGTAATGGTATTTGATAAACTTAATTATATGATGCAGATGGATGCACGGATGCGATGGATGTACGGCGAACGACGCAGTTCCGAGTTTATTGCAGGCCTGCATAAATTTCTCGAAGTGGCTGAGGCAAACAAAGTGGATAATTTTATGCCTTGTCCATGTGAGAAGTGTCGGAACGTCAGGGAGTACTCTGACCCGAGAACCATTCAAGACCACGTGATTCGGAGAGGTTTCATGCCCAGCTATAATTGTTGGACCAAGCACGGAGAAAGAGGGGTTAGGATGGAAGACAATGAAGAAGAGGAGGATGATGACAACTATCCTATGTTCCCTGAGGAATGCGGTGATACTGTAATGGAAGACGTTGAAGAAGAAGGAGGTGAACATCGGGCATCAGATGAGCCCGCTGATGGTCTTGGTGGGGTCATTTCTGATGCAAAGCGAGAATGCGATACAGAAAAGGAGAAGCTAAAGTTGGAGGCCATGCTAGAGGATCACAAAAAGTTGCTGTACCCAAATTGCGAAGATGGCAGCACAAAGCTCGGTACCACACTGGAACTGCTGAAATGGAAGGCAGAGACTGGTTGTTCTGACAAGGGATTTGAGAAGTTACTGAAAATAATGAAGCCGAAGCTTCCAAAGGATAACGAATTGCCCGAGACTACATACGAAGCAAAGAAGGCTATCTGCCCTCTAGGATTAGATGTGCAGAAGATACATGCATGCATTAATGACTGCATCCTGTACCGCGGTGAGGAGTACGAGAATATGGATAAATGCCCGGTATGCAATGCACTGCGGTACAAGATCAGACAAGATGACCCTGGTGATGTTGAGTGCGATGACGAGCCCCCCCGGAAGAGGGTTCCTGCTAAGGTGATGTGGTATGCTCCTATAATACCACGGTTGAAACGTCTGTTCAGAAACAAAGAGCATGCCAGGTTGTTGCGATGGCACAAAGAAGAGCGTAAGAAAGACGGGAAGTTGAGACACCCCGCCGATGGGTCCCAGTGGAGAAAAATCGACAGAGAGTTCCCGACATTTTCAGATGACGCAAGGAACTTAAGATTTGGTCTAAGTACAGATGGCTTTAATCCTTTTGGGGAGCAGAGCTCCAGTCATAGCACTTGGCCCGTGACTCTATGTATCTACAACCTTCCTCCTTGGTTGTGCATGAAGCGAAAGTTCATTATGATGCCAGTGCTCATCCAAGGCCCGAAGCAACCCGGCAACGACATTGATGTGTACCTAAGGCCATTAGTTGATGAACTTTTGCAGTTGTGGTCCGAACCAGGTGTACGTGTGTGGGATGAGCACAAACAACAGGAATTTGACCTACGAGCGTTGTTGTTCGTAACCATCAATGATTGGCCTGCTCTTAGTAACATTTCAGGACAGTCAAACAAGGGATACAATGCATGCACGCACTGTTTAGATAAGACTGAAAGTATACATTTGTACCTGGGGCATCGTCGATTTCTTCCGAACAGTCATGCCGTAAAAAAGAAAGGCAAGCATTTCAACGGTGAGGCAGATCGCCGGAAGAAGCCTAACCTCCCTGATGGTGATGTTATATATGACATGGTCAAGGATTTAGAAGTAATCTTTGGAAAGGGTCCTGGCAGTCTATCTGTTCCGAATGACGCTGACAACCACGTACCCATATGGAAGAAGAAATCTATATTTTGGGAGCTACCCTATTGGAAAGTCCTAGAGGTCCGGTCTTCAATCGACGTGATGCACGTGACGAAGAATCTTTGCGTGAACCTGCTAGGCTTCCTGGGCGTGTATGGGAAGACAAAAGATACACCAGAAGCACGGGAGGACCAGCAACGTATGAAAGACCCATACAACAAGCAGACGGATAAAGGGCGTCAATACTTAAGCAGCTACGCTCTTACCAAAGCAGAGAAGGAAATCTTTTTTGAATGCCTGAGCAGTATCAAGGTCCCGGCTGGCTTCTCGTCAAATATAAAGGGAATAATAAATATGGCAGAGAAAAAATTCCAGAACCTGAAGTCTCATGATTGCCACGTGATTATGACGCAGTTGCTTCCGGTTGCATTGAGGGGGCTTCTACCGGAAAATGTTCGAGTACCCATTGTGAAGCTATGTGCATTCCTCAATGCAATATCTCAGAAGGTCATCGATCCAGTAACTCTACCAAGTTTACAGAAGGCTGTGGTCCAATGTCTTGTCAGCTTCGAGTTGGTGTTCCCCCCATCATTCTTCAATATTATGACGCATCTCCTGGTTCACCTAGTCGACGAGATTGCCATTCTCGGTCCTGTATTTCTACACAATATGTTCCCCTTCGAGAGGTTCATGGGAGTCTTGAAGAAATATGTTCATAACCGTGCTAGGCCAGAAGGAAGCATCTCAAAGGGCTATGGAACAGAGGAGGTCATTGAGTTCTGTGTTGACTTTATTCCTGACCTTAAGCCGATTGGTGTTCCTGAATCGCGGCATGAGGGGAGACTGAGTGGAAAAGGCACGCTAGGAAAGAAAGCACTGATATGTAGGGACGGGCATTCTTTAACTCAAGCACACTACACAGTTCTACAAAGTTCCACCTTCGTGGCTCCGTATATCGAGGAACACAAGAATTATGTACGCTCCAAGAACCCGGGGAGGATGACTCCTGGATTAAAGAAAAACACATGGAGACTTTCGGCAGTTGGTTGCGATTACAGCTCATGAATGACACCACTGTCGGAGATCAGCTCTACTTGTTGGCCGCGTCACCATCTTCGACTGTATTGAATTTCCAAGGGTACGAGATAAATGGGAATACATTTTACACGATCGCCCAAGATAAAAAGAGCACCAACCAAAACAGTGGTGTCCGCTTTGATGCAACAGACGAGAATGGGCAAAAGGACACATACTATGGTTACATAGAGGAGATATGGGAACTTGACTATGGACCTACTTTTAAGGTCCCTTTGTTTCGGTGCAGTTGGGTCAACATGAAGGGAGAAGGGATAAAGGTAGACCAGCTGTACGGAATGACAACAGTGGATCTCAAGAATCTTGGTTGTTACAGGAACGAACCATTCGTCCTAGCCAATGATGTGGCTCAGGTTTTCTATGTGAAGGACATGTCCTCCAGACCGAAAAAAAAAAAAATAAGCAAACGAATACATCAGACGATGAGCCAAAGCGTCACATAGTTCTTTCAGGGAAAAGAAACATCGTGGGAGTCGAGGACAAGACAGACATGTCAGCAGATTATGATAAGTTTGATGAAATTCCGCCCTTCACAGTGAAAACTGACCCAAGCATCCCGTTAAATAATGAAGATGCTCCATGGTTACGGCCGAAGCGATCATAGGCCAGGGACATACGCGAAGAAGGGTTCATGGCATTTATGTAAATCAATGTAATGTATTAAACCTTTATGTGATGTGTAGTAATGTATTAAACCTTTATGTGGTGAAAACCATAATACACGAAATGGGAGTTTCCACCTAGAAGAAATGGGTTATATCACACCTCCCGTGGGAACCTCTCAAACATCAGCTTCGTTAGGTGCAGCCTTCAGAAGAAAACTCCAACGTCTTACACGCGCTCGAAAAAGTTGGAACAAAACACACGGTTCCCCCTGCATACAGCCCGACGGTGACTCGTGAGTGCCCGCATATCAAATGCACCGTAGGACGTAGCTAGGGAACCCGAATGTTTTGTGTTTGAGCGCCACTTCAATCCAAGCAGCGGTAAGACGTCTCTGATGATCTACAACCGTCCGGCAAGACATCTCTGATGATCTGCAACCGTTTGGAACGGTCGCAGGTCATCAGAGACGTCTTGCCGCTGGTTGCCCAAAGATGCCTCTCCGAGTGACGCTGGAATGTTTTGTGTGAGTGAGTAACCTGTCTGAGGAGGGGGCTATATATAGGGTACGTGTGCTTCTTTAGTCCCGGTTGGTAACACCAACCGGGTCATGTGGCTCACGAAGTGGTCGTGATGATACTGCTGATCCAACAGCTCACAATCCCTCAAAAGAAACACACCCCTGATCCAACGTCTCACAAGCGTTGAAAGAAACACACGATCCGTGTGCTTCTTTAGTCCCGGTTGGCTTTGCGGTCACGACACGTGTCCTCCCCCAGCGCTGCCCTGGGCACGTGTCCTCCCCCAGCGCTGCCCTGGAGGTCTTTATATATTGTCGCCGACGGGGTAAACCTAATCCACCATTCTAGCCACGAACGCATCGTCTCCACGAGATGGATCCGCCACGCCCGCCGCAGCGCCTTCTGGACGAGGTCGAGCGTGCTCGGCAGAGCGCGCTTGGGCGCAACCGCGGGAGCCTATCCCGCCGTATGCCCACGAGCCCGGCGTGGAGAGGAATGCCCAGCTACCGGCCTCCTGCTCCACCAGGTGCCGCCGCACCTCCACCTGGCGCCGCTGCACCTCCACCAGGCGCCGCCGCTCCTCCCGCGGAGGAGGAGGAGGACGACGACTTCGACTGGAGCGACGACGGGGAAGAGGGTTGTGGGTTGCAGATACAGGAGGCCATGGAAGCCTCCTTCCAGTCTGTCCGCGACTACCCTGTCCAGCGAGCCAAGACTTCCTACCAGCTCAAGGCGAAGGAGGCTTCCGAGCTGGATTGGGCGCTGAAAGACTCATCCTCCATGGATCTTGCCCTCCGTCGCAAACGTGCGCGCGAGAACCGGGCGGCCGCCCACGGGGCTGGCTCCTCCCGCCGTTCCCCCTAATCCTACGCCTTCGAGCCAGCAAGTCCGTTTATGTAGAATAATGTTGGTGATGTTGGATCAGGGGTGTGTTTCTTTCAAGCGCTTGTGAGACGTTGGATCATGTGTAATAATGTATTAAACCTTTTATGTAATGCATTTAATGGAATGTATTAAACCTTGATGTGGCTCACGAAGTGGTCGTGATACTACTGATCCAACAGCTCACAATCCCTCAAAAGAAACACACCCCTGATCCAACGTCTCACAAGCGCTTGAAAGAAACACACGATCCGTGTGCTTCTTCCTTATTGGTGGGATTCCCTTTAGTCCCGTGGTGGTGGCTCACAAAGTGATATCCAACAGCTCACAAGCCTTCAAAAGAAACACACCCCTGATCCAACGGCTCACAAGCGCTCGAAAGAAACACACGATCCGTGTGCTTCTTCCTTATTGGTGGATTCTCACTATATATATGTAGTCATGCATGGCCTCCATTGGCATAGCACATCTAAACTCATATCTGCAACCTCATCACTCTCCCATGGCTTCCACCGTACCCACTCTAACCTACTCGGAGGCGGAGGCGCTTTGCGCCTCGAACTACCCCTGCCCGCCCGGCTACGACGTCCCCGCGGCTGAAGGCTGAGCACCGGAGGCGTGCCGGTCCCTCCTGTCCCTCAAGGTTTGGCGCGCCGGCGGCCATCACGAACCACTACTACCTCGAGCTCACTCCGGAGCAGCGGATGGATCCCCGCTGGCATCCCGACTACCGCCCGACTTGGGACGCCTTCTTCATCAATCGGCGTGAGAGGGCGCTTGCCAGGTACGAGGAGGACGGCCCGCCTCCTTCGAACTTCAACGAGGCCGGCCGTCGGCTGTGGTGGAGCGGCCGGACTCTCCAGAGCGTCATGAACTACATCACGGCCGGCGATAACCCCCGCCTGCGCTACCCTCGCTTCCAGTCCAGGCGAGCGCCGCCCGACGACAGCGACGACGACGGCGGCGACTACGACGACTACGAGGACGAGTATTATAGGCCTAGGCAGGAGTATGACTAACCTATGGTTCGTCTATGTACCCAAGATTGTTGTCATTAACTACTTCTGGTCTAGCTAAGACGACGATCGTGTAAAATGTATTCTTTATCTTTGCATTTCCAAGTCTATGAAGAAGTTTTTTGTAAACTATGTCAAAACTCAAGTTTATCATTTATCCTACCAACTAGTACACATGAAAGTACTCCATGCCAAAGGATTTCATTTTTTGAGTATTTTTTCACTTTCTTTGACTTTTTTTAAAAAAGGTCAAAATGGCCGCCGTTACTATTCATTGTAAGGGGTCGAATTATCCAAAACTATCGACGGTTCTGTGATATAACCACTACTTGTGCACCTTAAAATCATTTTTGAAAAAATTCAGAGCAAACTATCACACACTTGTAGTTCAAATTTGAATTACTTTCGAAAAATAGGCATAAAGTCGTTTAAGTAGGCGAAATTAGCTAGAAACCGAGAAAATTACTAATATTTGTGGATTATCTATAAAATATGGTCTACTTTGTGTGATAATTGGATGGGTGCCATTTTGCACCATATTTGTTGTACTTGCTTCACAAAAAATGTCATTTTTGACAATCGAAAAACAAAAAAGATATTTAGATAAGTAATTTGAAAAAACAGAAAATGGTTTTGGTTTATTTATTCAAATTTAAACACTTTTCATGTTGAAAGTCTTTTCAGATTCAAAACCATGTGAAATTCATATTTAAACACCTAAATAAGAAAAAAAGGCGGGAACAACAATTCAGAACTGAAAAGTTCGAAATAATTTTGAAAAAGGACTCTTTGGTCCCGGTTTATACCAAGAACCGGGACCAATGAGTCCATGGACGCGCGAGCAAATCTGGCATTAATTTGTCAGGGCATTGGTCCCGGTTGCTAACACGAACCGGGACCAATGAGGCATTGGTCCCGGTTCATGGCAGCAACCGGGACCAATGACCCCTGGTATAACTGCCTGCCCCTTCTCCTTCCTCATTTCACTTCCAAATCGACGAAGGACTACAGCGCGCGCGACGGAGCGAAAAGTACGCCGTCAGGCTGCCCGCCGCCGCGCCGCCCACGCGCCGCCCCACGCCGCGCCACGCCGCCGCCGTCGACGCCCGCGCCGCGCCGCCCGCACGAGCTCACGCGCTCACGCGCACTGGCCGCCTCTCCTTCCGGCCGCCGCCACATCTCCTTCCTCGCCGGTGCCGCCCCACCTCCATCCTCCCACGGGGGCTGCACCGCCGTACCGCCGAGCACCTCCTACCTCTCGCGGGGGCCGCACCTCCGAGCAACTCCTTCCTCTCGCGGGGGCCGCACCGCCGAGCAACCTCTCCTTCGAATTCAAGCAAGGTAATTTCTTGATTGATCGATGTTCTTGATGGATAATGGTGACCGAGCACGGCGATGTTGTTGAAGATTAGAAGGCTCGGGAAGGAATTTGGTTAGCAATTTGGAGAGAAGAATTGATTTTGTCTTGAAAAGAAAACGAGAAAAATAAAAAGAAGAATTGCAATAGCCACTGTGTAGTTGATGAAAAGAAAAGAAAAATTGAAAAGATGACTACTGTATAGTGAACCTCTATTATTTAGAGCAAAATAAAAAATCTTTCTTAGATAGTATTGTGGTATTTACATTGTTGTTATAGAATTGGTTAGCAATTTTGATGAATTGAAGTTTATTGAAGTATATTGGTTAGCAATATTTAAAGTATTGAAGTATATTGAACTTGTGTAGTTGATGAATTGAAGTATATTTTATAGAATTGAAGTATACTTTTTTGTAAACTGAATTTTGAAGCATATGATTTGTAGAATTGAAGTATACTTTTTTGTAAACTGAATTTCACAGTGTTGTGGTTTTGTAAAATTTGATTTTTTTTGTTAGTATAAGTAATATATCCAGAAATATATAGTAAAATTCTCCATGTTTTGCCTTGTGTAGGATTTAGGATTATTGTTGTGATGCTTGGTTGGGTAGTGTGGTGATTGTTTGATTAACAGAACTCTCTAGGTGTAATATTTAGTAAAAATGTTGTTTCTGCCTTTAATAAAAGAAAATGATTTAAGTGTCTGTATTATAAAATGTTAGTACTGTTACCCAACTAAAGTTTTGTGCATTGTTCTTAATTTGCAGAAACTATGGAACGAGACGAAAATCAGGAAAACATCCTCGAGGATATAATCCGCGGGCCGGAAGATGTTGGCGATGTCACCTCGCAGTTTCTGAACAACTCCGGTGAGGGAGATGAGTCTCTCAACCGAAGAGACGGCTCCGGTGAGGTAGAACCCGACGGCTGGGGTGGGGGAGAAGTCGGCGAGGGAGAAGCCGACGAGGGAGAAGCCGAAGGCTCCGGTGGAACATTAAATGTTGCAAACTCCGGCGAGGTGCATATACATATATTAATGAAGCCGAAGATTGTATTAATTAAGCCTCTGCTGTCTATATACATATATTAACGCTCTTTCTTCTTTTAGCCCTCCGGATCGAGCAAATCTTCTGTAAGGACAAAACGAGGCCCAACCAAAAAGTTGGGCGACCAAGAAAGGTACAGGATCGAAAAAGTCGCTGAAGACGGCACACCGACTGCTCCCCCTGGTGTTAAAAATAAAATGGTAAAGCAATGCGGAGTTCTTGTTAGGGACTACATCCCGATCACCGTTCGAGAATGGCATCAGCCAAAGGAGGGAGGAGTAAGATATGTCGGCGAGGAGGGCAAAGAAAGACTTTGGAGAAAGCTCATGCTTAATTTCACCCTGGCGCCAGAGGTGGATCCAGATGAGGAGGATCCAAATGAGGCAGAAAAGATTGCCCGGAAAAACATGGAGCAAAAAGTCAGGGACTGGGCTCTTAAGAAGATGGCCGAGCTATTCAAGAACTGGAAGAAAAGATTGAACACGAGTTTGTCCAGAAAAATAAGACTCCGGACTTCGATAAAGGGTATGAGAAGATAAGGGACTACTGGGAAGAATTTGTGGCGTACAAGAAATCGGAGGAAGCTCAGGAAAAGTCTGCAAAAAATAAGGCAAATGCTGCTAAAAAGATCTACCACCATACTATGGGGCTGGTGGCTACGCTTTTAGCATGCCTAAGTGGGAGAAACTTGAGGCGGACCTGCTGGCTAAAGGGATCACTCCAGAGCCACTCGCATGGATCGAACGGGCAAGAAATTGGTTTTACGGGCATGGGGGCACGTTGGACGCAGAAGGGAAGTGCATATATAACAGAAGACACAAAGATAATCCCCTACTACCCATCGAAGGCATTAGAAATGCAGTAAAGGATGTTGCAGAGGGACGGTTCATTCCCGATAGAGAGGATGACGAGCTCACACGCGCCCTTGGGAATAAGGAACACGACGGACGGTTACGAGGCGTACCAGGCTCCAAGCCCAAGACAATTGCGATTCCCGAGCACAGGAAGAAATTTCCTGATAGAAGCCATCAGAGGAGAAAGGAAAGGGAGGCAATGGAAGCACGCGCTGCTGCAGACCGGCTAAGTAATATAGAAGAAGAATTAAAGCGGCAGAAGGATCAAATTGCCGCACTTAGCCAGCAAGGTACTAGCGGCCAATCTCAGCGGCACATGGTAGAAGCTGCATGCGATGGTACCGGCGGCCCATCGAATCGGAAAAGCAGCGTGGCTTCCACGGAGCTCCAGGATGGTACTGATGATGCAGTGACGGTGGCTCCACTTCGTCGCTACCCAGTGGATGATATCACGGAGAGCACACCTTGTGAGATGCATGTGAAAGTTTTTAACTTAACCATGAAGGTGGCGGTCGGCTATGTCGTACCAATTGGACCTAATCCAACTTACCATTTCTCTCCGGTTCCAAATGGCTACGCTGTTGTCGCGGTGGATGAAGTGATGAAAGATTTTGAGGAGCTGAAGCTGGAACACCCTGCAGGTGAAGATGGGGAGGTGCTTGAACTTGGAGAAGCCAAGAAAGCGACCATTCTATGGCCAAAGGAATTCATCGTGCTTCCGAACTGGCAGCCAAGGCCATCGACTCCTCACCAGTCTCCAGCGCAACAGTCCTCTTCACCGCCTCAGCATTCTCCAGCGCAACAGTCCTCTTCACCGCCTCACCAGTCTCCAGCGCAGCCGTCTCCGCCGCCGCGTCAGCCGTCTCCGCCCACCGCTCGTACTATGAGGGGTAAGCGATCACCGAAACGTAAAAGGTCGACGCCCCTCCCAAAAGTACCTCATAAGAATCTTCCCATTAGACCTTATGACAGGACTGTAGCGGAAAACGCCGCGGAGGTGGCTGCCTACAATAAGACTTTTTTTGCACCAAAAAAGCCCGAGCAAAAGCCGGTATACGATGAAAAATCCAAAAAGTGGGCTAAGTCCTTCCTTGCGCAGCCATCCCAAATATCGATGAATCTGCAATCTGACTATGGTCGTGAACTTAGTAAGCTAGCACGTGCCCAGTCTGAGCAGGACAAGGAAAGAAGTGCAAAAAGCGGGAAACAAATTGCCCAGCTCGGACAGCAGAAAAATCAATCGGTCCCCCCGCTCATAGTGTGTTCCGATATCGACAAGGACTTCAGAGCCGATATGGATAAGGACCTGCAATTATTGGACCCCAGAGCCATAGCTGCTGCTAGAGAACATGGTATCACTGTATCGCAGGCCATGGAAAATGCTACCGCCATGGGTATGACTCTTGGTCAACTTTTAGGCTATGAAGAACAGCCAATGTTAGAGATAGCACGGAAATATGTCACAGGGGAGTCTATGGTCAGTAATGAGGAGCTCACGCGTCTATCAACACATATGCGAAATCTGCACAACTGGTACATGGTGCACACATCAAAGAAGGGCGCGAAGGAGTGGATTGCGGTGGACGTTCGAGTGGAGCATTTCTTCAAACCTTACAGTATACAGGTTCAAATGACTGAACTGTTTCAGTTATTCAATCAGCGCGCCCTCGACAAATCTATCCTCAGTTGCTATTGTCTGTAAGTGATTTATTTTCGTAATTAAGTCTCTAGCTCAGCTCGTTCATTGCCTGTATTATATTATCCTGACTATATATATATCCTTTTGTACGCTATTATGTAGAATGAAGATGATGGAATGCAAAGCATCTAGACATTATGAGGTTGGGTTCGTTGACCCATATATCGTTAATGAACATACGTTACGCAATCACCCCAGAGACGTGGAGCATGACCTGACCACCTCTTTAATCAAGCAAAACTTCTGTACGGAAATACTATTTCCTTACAACTTCAAGTGAGTGTTTCTGTCTTGTACATATTTTTATTTGGCTTTCTCGATGTTAAGTGTAATTGATGAGTTATGCATGTCTGCTTTATGTAAACGTCCGCAGGTTCCACTGGATTCTGCTAAGCATTCAAGTTGACAAGTCCATAGTTGAAGTCCACGACTCATTAAGTTGGGACCAAGCGACGTGGACCTCAATGAAAGAAATGCTCAATAAGTAATTTCAATCATTATCGCATTATATCGGCCTCTTTCGTTCGTTTCCTGATATCAAGTAATTAATAACTCCTTTGTTCATTTTTTTGGCCAAAGCAGGTGTTGGACACTATTCAAACAGAATGTACAAGGTCCATTCAAAGATGAGCTAACTTATATATCGGTGAAAAGTCCGCAGCAGCCACCGGGGAGTAATTTATGTGGATTCTACGTTTGCGAGTTCATTCGCGAGTTGACCTCTGAGCGGAGAACAACTTCTTTGAGCAAAATGCGGGAGAAGCTCGACCCAGAACGGCGCATACGAGCAATTCAAGAGGAATTGGCGGGATTTCTGCTTAGGGAGGTCATCGATGAAAGGGGAGAACATTATGCTGCGGACGATGAACTACATATGTGATCTATCTCCATGTAATTAAATAGTTGTATTCTCGCAAGAGATCGAATATTAATTATATATGCATCAACGTGTACTGTGTATATAGTAGAGCGTATAATATGCGTACGGAAACGATGGAAAGCACGTCGGCGATGCGAAGAAGGGGGAGACGACGGAGGCACCGGCGAGAGGGAGACCCTAAACCCTAAATACAAAAAAAAACACTCATTGGTCCCGGTTCGGTCTCCCCCACGCCCAGCCAGAACTGGCCACGTGGAGCCCCATTGGTCCCGGTTCGTGGCTGAACCGGGACCAGCATTCGTCTCGATTGGCTAGTCCCGGTTCGGGAACCGGGACGGATGGCCCAACCGAACCGGGACCATAGGCCAGTTTTCTACTAGTGGGATGCGCAGTGTGTTTATAAAGTAAGTGTATGCACGTGTATATTAAATGTTTCCAAAAAAAAGGGTGAGAGCGTGGTGCTAGACAGCTTCCTCTTGTCCATTTCACCCTAATGCCAAAAAAGAAGACGATAACTTCACCCGATGTCTTGTGCTCGAGTGTGAAAAGCATCTCATGTGTTAATCATATTAATAAATCTAAATAGGCAATTGAGCTATAAGCCTATATATAATGCACACAAATTTCCGGAAGAAAAAGCCCTGATTGATTGGCACAAAGAACTCAGATATTAACATCATCACATGATTACTTTAATCAAATCAAGCACCAGTACAATGAATTAATTGGCGAATGGGTCCCATGAAAAAGCCGGCTTTCAAGAAACAGCTCCGCATTGGATAACATTAACATGCCGTCCACTTAACATTTTTTTAATAAAAACAAAGCACGAATTGACAGAAAATGGCACTGATGAAGTAGTGTTCTCTCGCATAATGACACAACAAAAAGAAAACGACATTGTCACAGCAATAAACAATTCTCATACTTCAGCTTCTTTGTTTGCCACGTATGATCGATTATGAAAGATATTTCTCTGAGTTTTTTTTTGGCAAACCATTGGCCCAGAGTTGGCACACGCAAGGGCTTCTTGCCGGGCCTTTACCGAACCAAGTTGCACATTCCAGGGCGCGTCCGGCACCAAAGTGGCTGGATGGGCTCCGCTCGGACCCCTCCCCACCATGCGGTGCCGCCAGTCGTTGAGCCTGTCCGTCGCCTCCGCGTACCGCTTGCCGCCGGACGCGTCGCGGTTGCCGGACCACAGCGCCGCCGCCATGGCCGACGCCCGCGGCCAGAGCCTGGCGTCTAGGACTGTCGCGTCCGCCTGCTCCGTCCACAACGCCACCTCGCCGCCGATGACCAACTTGGCCTCCTCGGCGGTGAGCCCGTAGGCGATGTCGTAGTCGTAGACCGCTGCCACGTCTTGAAAGGCCCGCACCACGACCCTCCCTTGGTGTCGTAGTCGCTCCTGGGGTCGTCGAACTGGCTGTCGTTCCCAAGGAAGTCGCCGTGGCCGCAGTCTAGGTAGTAGAAGGACGCGGAGGAGACGATGGCGCGGTACCCGGCCTGCACGATGAGCTTGGTATTGTTGGCCCCGTTGTTCCAGGTCTGCAGGATGGTCGTCGCCGGCGGGATCGCCGACACGCTCACGTTCACGGCGGCGTCCAGCAGCACGTCCTCCCAGAACACCACGGTGCGGTTCTTGGAGACGACGTGCGGGTGCACCGCGCGGACGTACCGCTCCAGGAGCTGGCTCAGGGTGCCGCCGTTCTCGATGTCGGCCTGGATCGACGGGTCGGTCTGCCAGCAGCCCGGGGTGACCTCGTCGGCGCCGGCGTGGTAGAAGCCGTCCGGGAAGAGGGAGGTGATGTCGTCGATGACGTTGGCCACCACCTCGTACGTCTTGGACTTGAGCGGGTTCAGCTGGCCTGACCCCGGCTCGGCCGCCAGCCTGCTGCCCCAGTCGCTCGCGTCGGGCAACCAGAACTTGCCCGCGCATGACACCGCCTCCGGGTACGCGCCGGCCCACGACGCCGTGTGCCCTGAAATGACAAGAGATTAGTTAGTTAATTGGGCTGTATTTTTTAGCAAATGGCTTACAAGGCCATAACGGAAACAGTGTGCTTACCCGGCCCGTCTATCTCCGGCACGACGCGGACGCCGCGGCTCATGGCGAACTCGACGATGCGCTTGACGTCCTCCACGGTGTATCTCATGTCCTCGCCGTACGCCCCCATCTCCGCGAGCGCCGGCTCGGAGGGCAGCTCGATGGGGAACGACTGCGAGTCGGTGATGTGCCAGTGGAAGACGTTCATCTTGTTGGCCGCCATGGCGTCGATGGTCCGCAGGATGTCCAGGACCGGGAAGTACGTCCTCCCGGTGTCGAGCATCAGGCCACGGTGCTGGTACAGCGGCCGGTCCACCACGCGCACGCCGGCGGCCACCAGCAGCTCCCCGCTGGCACCCCTCCACGCCAGCTGCGAGAACGTCTCCAGCCCGTGCATGGCGCCCCACGGCGTGGCCGCCGTGATGCTGGCCGCTCCCGTGAGGAGGATATCCAGCACGTAGGACTCGTCCACGCCGTCCTGGAGCGGCGCGGACAGGTCGGACACGGACAGGGTCATGCTCTGGAGCGCGGGGCGCCCTGCCGCGGTGACATTGACCGCCGGCCGGACGATGGGGCGGTACCGCTCCGTGAAGAGCAGCGCGGTGTAGCGCTCCGTGGCCAAGACGAGGTACGGGTTGTTGTTCCCGGCGAACGGACCGACGATGCGGAACGACGCCGACACCGGCATGGCCTCGAGAGGTGCCGCCCAGGACATGGACGTCGGCTTGGGCCAGACATTGACGGGGAACGTCTGGGCGCGCGACGGTAGCGGCGAGCTCAGCAAGGACAGGAGCAGGATGGCGAGGAAGGGCTTCGTTGCCGCCATTTTTGGGCGTTGGCTTGAGTTCCTCTTGTCTCCAAAGCAGTACAATATGATAGGTGTACATATCTATGTGCCATCCGCTTTATATAAGGTCTGGTTTGGCAGTGTGATTAACGGCATTGCTTGGCCTCTTGTCATAACACGCTTATTACAAGAGTCCAAGTGGCTCTTTTAGGACGCCTTGGCTCTACCGTTCGTCTGTTCCTGAAACTCCGGCTCCGTGGCGTCTCATTACTTCAGGCTACGATATGGTGCGGGCGTTGTAGTTTATGTGTTTAAGCCGATGAGCCAGCGTTACAAAGATTTTTTTTTTTTTTTTTTTTTTTTTAGAAACGGGGGGCAAAAGCTTTGCCCCATATATTAATTAAGAAGAGGATTGCAAGAAGGCAAGTTTTGTGACCGCCCAAAATACAACGCGACTACTCTCGCGACATCAAGTTGCCCAAACAATTGGCACCCGCTAGAACCCACAAACGGGCCTCATTCTTAACTTTGTCTAAGAGGACTAACGACGGCACACTCTTGTTGTTAAACACCCTAGCGTTGCGTTCGTTCCACACCTCCCAATTACAAAGATTTTCGTGGGCAATCAAGAGAAAAGTATCGTTTAGATGTTTGTGCGTGTTCAATTTTATATTGGTCCAATCGCGATGTTCGTTCTCCGGGCCCAAACGGATGCAGTGGAACGTCGTCTGCGACGGCAGTGATAGTAGTTTGCTAGCTTAAACAATCGTTAAGCGTAATCAGACAGTGGACGGCCTGCCGATTGTATCATAATCTGATCCACTCTGGAACATTGACTTATTCTGATGCAGTAAACACGCCTTAATAAAAATTCTAATTCTATGCCAATCACCGTTGGGCAAAGAAACTAAAAGCAACTTTAGGGAATGACTTATAAAAATTGAACAATGTTGGTAAAAATTAATTTACAGTCACAACATTAAAATTAATCACTTAAGGACAATAAACATCATTTTATGTTTAATTTGATTACAGAACACTCAAGTAGATTAAGATTCTAAATAAAAATATCGTTAGTTCATTTTTTTATCTAGAATAATAACGTGTTTTAATCGCTTTTTAGGAAATTATTTCCTTTTAAATCAGTACATAATCATAAACATTAAAACATGTATAGCATAAAAGCATTAAAACACATTGAAAATAAAAAAAATACATTTGGCCCCAAAACCCATGATAGCCCAGCCCATTAGGAATTTTCAAAAAGTAAAAAAGAAAACGCTGCTCTAAGCTAACATGGGCCGAATCTCATCCTTAGATTCAACAGCGAAGCCCACCCGCACATGATTAAACTTTCGTAATCATGTGCGAAGTTGTTCCCCATTGCACACAATTTGTAAACCGTGTGCAATGTCGCACCCCGTCGCCCACCCATGCATAGTGATGATCCAAAAACCGTGTACGATTGCGTGATCTGTACTAGTGTGCAGCGTGAGAAGGTTTTCATTGCAAATGATAGAAAAAAGGGATGACTGTTTTAGACCATTCACCTTCCTACCGTTGTAATATAAAACGAATTACGTGATAACTGAGCTCACCGAACATGTTCAGTTCTTATTTTCAGTTCAACTAGTAGGGTGACCCACGCATTTGTGTAGCTAGATTTGCTATTTATTTTTTATATTCATATTTTTAACTATTGCTATATTAGCTTTTATATATTAATGCTTTTAGGTCCACATTAAAATTATAGAGAAGTAGTAGATTTCACCATGTAGCATATTTGTCGTTATTTCTCAGCTTGTTTTTTTTCTGAAATAAAATTGTAGAGGAAGCTCCTACATTATGAATAGGAAAGATATTCCTGCATATGTGACTATTTGATTCCTACATCCCAACTTATTATTTTCTCCTAGCCACCAAGCAAACCTTTAAGTATTTGTTTTTCTGCTATAATATCATTGACACTGACGTGGGCATACCCTTCGGTTCCCCCACTATTGGTATACCTGGTCTGTTCCAGCCGAAGGCCCATCATTGACGTACCCGATGCGGCCCAGTCGAAGGCCCACCTGGCGGCCCAGCAATTCCTTGAATCACAAGGCAAGAACTCCAAGACGTAGTCTACTAGGACTCATGTAAACCCTACTTGGCTCCCTTTATAAAGCCAGGCAGGGGCACCCGACAGACAACAGATAGGCATAGCCCTAGCGAGATTGCATCTCATCACCACCATCGCCATTACGGCCACCATGTACTCATACAATCTATACAGATCAAACAAGCAAGAGTAGGTCTTTACCTCGCAATGAGGGACCGAACCTGGGTAAATCCTTACTTGTCAGCCGACGAAACTACCAGCGCGCCAACTTCTCCCTCTATACGAAACCCTGGGTATCTCGACCTTGGGATTTGCCGTGGCAACCCCACGTCAATTGGTGCCGTCTGTGGGAAGAACGCCCGCTGGAATCACGGTTTCGGCGGCTCAAATCTACATCGAAATTGGCGGCGACTCGCCGTCACGGGTCAGCACTCGAGGGCTCGACATAAAAAAATCTTAGTCAACAACGGCGACTCCAATCTACATCGACAACAGCAACGACTCACCACCACGGATCAGCACCGGGGGCTCGACATCACCATCACCCTCGCGTGCGGCTGGCCAAAACCATCGGATCACATCTGGCCGGATTATTCGCAGCAAGCAAGTTCCGTCATGAACAAGGAGAGACCTGGCGTCCGGCTCCCGACGTGCCGGCGAAACCTTAGGCGGATCATCGGATCAATCTACGCGTGGCAGTACTCGATTTCGATTCGGCTCCGATCTCTGAGTTCGAATCGAGTTGTGCATGCAAAGTCAAGAAACAAAAGCAAAGCCACGATTCTTCATCAAGGCAGTTCTGGATTTAGTGCATGCTGCACGGCTCCCAATCTTCATTAAGATGACAAAGCTGAACGGGCACACCCGCAGAGGACGAAGTCGACTCAGCCACGGCCGCTGACGTCCCGTCAACATCTATCTCGCCAGCATCGCGACCGGCAAGCGGGTTAGCTCAAACCCATCGAGCGGACATCTTCAACTTCTTCGTCGGTTATGCAACGAGGCCGACGGCTACACGCTCCGGCGATTGGATACGCTCCGTCGGTTGTGAAAGGACAAGGATGTCGTCTAGAGGGGGGGGGGGGGTGAATAGGCGTTTAAAACTTTTCCGGTTTAGGCTTGCTAATTGCGGAATAAAACTAGGTGTTTAATTAACAAGCCAACAACCTAAATAAACTAGGTTCACCTATGTGCACCAACAACTTATGCTAAGCAAGACAAGTAACAAGGTGATAGCAAGATATAATACTTCAAGCTCGAAGGCTATCACAATGTAAAGTGCATAAGTAAAGAGCTCGGGTATAGAAATAACCGAGGCACGTGGAGACGACGATGTATTCCCGAGTTCCTCCTTTTTAGGGGAGTACGTCTCGTTGGAGGGGTGTGAGTATCAAACTCAAGATGCCACAAAAGGCCTCACCCTATTCTCCGATGAACCTCACACAAAAGCTCGGTTCACCTTCCACTATTGATTTCCTTTTGGGCGGAAATCGAGTCCCTTACAACAATCTTGAGGCACAACCCACAAAAGGATTGGGAGCTCCCAAGTGGACCACAAAAGGTCCCAACTAGCCACAAAAGGCCTTGACCACAAAAGGTCACAAGAACACCGTCTAGGGTCCAACGACCCAAGACTAACGAGCTCACAATCTTCACTTCCACGAATCCTCGTGGAGAGAGCAAACCTATGCACAAAAGCAAAGGCAAACCTATGCACAAAAGCAAAGGCAAGAACACAAGAAGTGCTCAAGTCCTTCACTCCCAAATCCCACCAAAAGCAACAAATGCTTGTGGGGGGGAGAAGAGAGGAAGAACAAAGAAGAACACAACAAATGGAACTTCAAGAACTAGATCGAAAGGGTTCCACTCACTTAGAGGAGAAACGGCTCGGTGGAAATGTAGATCTAGGTCTTCTCCTTCAATCCTCCAAAGATCAAAGAGTTTGGGTGGAGGGATTGGGAGATATCAAAGAAATGAGCTTGCAACTATGAAGGAGAGAGAAAGCAATTCGTGCTGGGCAGAGCTCACTGGCTGGAGGTAGGTGGAGGGGTATTTATACCCCTCCCAGAAAAAGAGCCGTTGCAGCCAGTTTTGCACCGGAGTTTCCGGTCCAAGTGACGGAAACTCCGGCCTTGGGCGGAAACTCCGGCCTACAGAGGCCGGAAACTCCGGCCCCCACCAGGGGGTGAACAACTAACAGACGAGAGGAACACAGGCAGAAACTCCGGCCCCCTGGGACCGGAAACTCCGGTCCGGGGCGGATACTCCGGCCCCTTGGGCCGGAAACTCCGGCCCCCACCAGGGGCTGATCAAGAACTAAGCTTCTTCGAGGAAAAACCTGAGTCCGGAGACTCCGGTCCTGGGGACCGGAAACTCCGGCCTGAACAGCAGCAACAAAACAGCACAGCCTGAAATGCAATAACTTTCTCATATGAACTCCAAAACAGGTGAATCCAATTGCGTTGGAAAGGTAAAGACAAGAGCTTTGCAAAGCCGAGAATATTAAGGGTCACAAATATAGAGGAGATACCACACATGGGAGGTGTGGACCTTATCTCGAAGGTGGACCGATAATATTTCCAAAGCCGAGAATGCAACAAGTTTTCATCCGGACTCCGTTTTCAATGTTCTTGGGCTCGTTGGAATCGCAACGAAGAGCCCTTCAAGATTATGTAGAGAAACATCATAGTCCATCATGTGAGGAGGAGAACACAAGAGGAGAGTTTGACCTCTCTACAAAAGACAAACCGGTAAAACCTCCAACACCGAAAACGCAACAAGTTGTCAATACGAAATCCGTTTTCGATGAACTAGAGCTTGGTAAGGAGATGAACACAAGCTCTAAATTCTCACATGGATAAAAGCCAAATAAGAACCAAGAAAGATGATATGCCAAGTATGCAAAGGTTTGAGCTCTCCACAAAGATGCGATCAAGTTACTCACTTGAGAGCCCCTCTTGATAGTACGGAGTCTATCCTATAACCCGGTCTCCGAACTAACAACATGAGACCGGTAAAATAGAAACCCTATCAAGATCATACCTTTGCCTTGCGCATTCCACTTGAGCTAGATGATGACGATCTTGATCTCTTCAAGTGGACCACTTTTCTTGATTTGCGCTTGCTAGCACATGCTTGATGAAGACATCTCCAAATGCTCCCCCATACTCCATTATGGGAGAGCCTCGCTAATCTCCGTCTTCATGTATCCACTTGCGCTTCATATTCTTCTCTTGATATAGATGATGGCTTGGAGATAAACATGAAACATGAAGTTCACTCAATCTTCTTTTCCAAGCCATGCTTGCAATAAGCTCAACTCTTCTCATGACCATTCTTCATATAAACCCTTGGATGGAACCTTGGTCATCATGTAATCTTCTAGAGTCCAACACATGAACTCCAATCTTTTCCTATGGATAAGATCTACAAGTATATCTCAAAGCAAACATTAGTCCATAAGGATTGTCATTAATTACCAAAACCACGCATGGGGCAACATATGCACTTTCAGGTTGAATCTCCTTCCGATCACGGCGAACAACGAGAGCAGCCAGATCTGTCATGGCACGCATGTGCATACAGACTTCCATGCACGGATTTTAATTACTTTCTATTCAAACTCTTTTGATTAATCTATCTGATCAATGTAACCGTTATTATTATGTGCATGAACCTCGGAGCCCCGGAACCCGGTGAGATCGATCAAAACCAGCAGTTGCTTGGAGCACACAGGCGACTCGGGGGCTGGCACTTCGACATGAGCAACGACAGTGATCAACGCCGGCGGTACCGGCACACACACTGGCTCCTTGGAAGGGCACCACGAACCCTCGGGGGCTGGCGCTTCGGCATCTACAACGGCAACAAACTGCATCGCCATACCCTCGGGGGCTAGCGCCTCGTCTTCATCGACTTCGGTGTGTTCATCGACTACACATCAACGACTCCGTCCGCATCGACTTGACCCGTCGCGTCAACTCTTGTCGGCTCAGCGCCGCACGACCATGATGGTGATATCCTTCCAATCTTTACGTTAACCACTAACGAATCCCATAAAACTCTTTTTCTACTACTATCACTGCTTGTATCTATTAGTGCTTGTGTGCACAGGCTATCCGGATGGCCATACAATCATGGTTTGCACACGCATGCGGCCAAGGCAACGGTCAGCAAATGATCGGGCAACTGACCGCAATCCAGTCGTCAGCAAAGCCGGCATCTACGACACCGGCACAGAGAGCCCGCTCCTTGGAAGGGCACCACATACCCTCGGGGGCTGGCGCTTCAGCATCAACCGCGACATCAACTTCACCGCTGCACTCAACAAGGCGACTCCCGTGCCTTCTTCGACTCCGCATCGTCGACTCCGCCTCGCCTACTCGACAAAAAAGACTCGGGGGCTGGACGTGCAGCCGCCATGCCGACTTCCTCTTCAACAACAAAGCGTCTACATAAACTCCGTCACGTCGACTCCGGTCCGCCGCGTCGACTCCCTCCGCCGCGTCGACTCCTTTCGGCTAAACGTCGCGCGACTCTGCACCTGATAATACATCGGGTGCTGCGCCGCACATGCCGCAACAAAAATGCCTTGGCCGCACCTGATAATACATCGGGTGCTGCGCCGCACAGGCCGCAACAAAAATGCCTTGGCCGCACCTGATACTACATCGGGTGCTGCGCCGCACAGGTCGAAACAAAATCGCCTTGGCCGCACCTGATAATACATCGGGTGCTGCGCCGCATAGGCCGCAACAAAAATGCCTTGGCCGCACCTGATAATACATCGGGTGCTGCGCCGCACAGGCCGCAACAAAATTGCCTTGGCCGCACCTGATACTACATCGGGTGCTGCGCCGCACAGGTCGCAACAAAATCGCCTTGGCCGCACCTGATAATACATCGGGTGCTGCACCGCACAGGCCGCAACAAAAATGCCTTGGCCGCACCTGATACTACATCGGGTGCTGTGCCGCACAGGTCGTAACAAAATTGCCTTGGCCGCACCTGATATTCTATCGGGTGCTGCGCCGCACAAGTCTCAACAAATTTGTCTTGGTCGCACCTGATACTATACCGGGTGCTGCGCCGCACATGCCGTAACAAAATTGCCTTGGCCGCACCTGATACTCTATCGGGTGCTGCGCTGCACAGGTCTCAACAAATTTGCCTTGGTCGCACCTGATACCATATCAGGTGCTGCGCCGCACATGCCGTAACAATTTTGCCTTGGTCGCACCCGATACTCGGGGGCTGCGCCACACAGGTAATACGCTTTTACCTTGGCCGCACCTGACACTCGGGGGCTGCGCCATATAGGCTACACAATTTTCTTCGGCCGCACCTGCGCTACGCTGCTATATCCGCCGCGTCGACTCCCATCGGGAGTGCTCTCGCCGTCGGCTCAAGTTCTGCGCACCCGACAAATATCTACGCCAGCAGGCGCGTAGACAGGAGGCTCGCAAGATACTCGACAAGCACAAAAGGAAGGCAGATTGAGCCTATGCCCAACTACCAATAGTTGCACATAGCCTCGGGGGCTACTCCCATCGGGAGCGCTACCGCACACCCGACGAAATACTTCAGTTGGTCCTCTCCGGAGTCGACCGAGATTAATCATGCCAACAGGCACTCGACAGCGTCAACAAGAAAAATCCTCCTACGAGTCGATTAAAGCAGTCATACATTGTAATTTCACCAAGGAAAACTTCACCTCCACTATTGCCCGGGTTGCATCCGCTGCAAGTAACACCTGGATGCCGCATCCACAATGCGAAGATAAGACCCACCGATCAGTCGAGTAGGTCCAGGGACCGCACCAACTGCGCTTACCCTGTACATTTCCGTGTCTACGACATGATGAAAAATCCCGACGGACGCGTTGGGTACTTATCTTACTAATGCTGGAGTTTGATTCTATAAGATCTCCGCGACCTGAGCCAAGCTTCCCCAGCCTACGATAGCTAGCAAGGTGTTTGCCCTAGAGCAATTAGCCAGCCCTGATTCGTCGAGTGCGCTGGGCCTGCTAAGCTCACAACTCTCAAACAAATAGAAACCGGGCATGAGTCGACGTACTTCCGACTAACAGCTTCCTCTGGCAAAAGACACCCGATGAATCCTCGACTATGAGTCTCTGTCCGATTCTTCGAATCGACCAGACACTCGGGGGCTACTCCCATCAGGAGCGCTGGCTGCGCACCCGACGAGCGCTAGACGCGCACCCGATAGACAACACTGCAAGGACGCGAAGACTGAGCCCAAGTTGAGCACCTCCTTGGACAACTCAAATTTCATCGAATACTCCCATCAGGAGCGCACTCGCCGCCGGCTCGAGTGCTACGCAATTCTCAAAGTCGGGTTCTCTATAACCCGCAATGGTATTCTCATGCAAAGTCGGGTTCTCTACAACCCGCAGCGGCATTCTCATGCAAAGTCGGGTTCTCTCTAGCCCGCACCGGATTTCTCAAAGTCGGGTTCTCTCTAGCCCGCATCGGATTTCTCAAAGTCGGGTTCTCTATAGCCCGCACCAGATTTCTCAAAGTCAGGTTTCTCTATAGCCCGCAGCGGATTTCTTAAAGTTGGGTTCTTTACACCCGCATCCAATTTGTTAATATAGGGTTTCTTACACCTACACTGGATTTCTCATAAATGATTCAACTCTCAAAACATGGTTAACAGCCATCACATGGTCATCAACATACCGACGCATCGACTACGTCTACTCGACATGCTGCTCTTATTCTCTGCCCGATTCTGCGAATCGACCAGACACTCGGGGGCTACTGACGTGGGCATACCCTTCGGGTCCCCCACTATTGGTATACCTGGTCCGTTCCAGCCGAAGGCCCATCATTGGCGTATCCGATGCAGCCAAGACGAAGGCCCACCTGGCGGCCCAGCAATTCCTTGAAGCACAAGGCAATGACTCCAAGACGTAGTCTACTAGGACTCATGTAAACCCTACTTGGCTCCCTTTATAAAGCCAGGCAGGGGCACCCGACAGACAACAGATAGGCATAGCCCTAGCGAGATTGCATCTCATCACCACCATCGCCATTGCGGCCACCATGTACTCATACAATCTATACAGATCAGACAGGCAGGAGTAGGTCTTTACCTCGCAATGAGGGGCCGAACCTGGGTAAATCCTTACTTGTCAGCCGACGGAACTACCAGCGCGCCAACTTCTCCCTCTATACGAAACCCTGGGTATCTCGACCTTAGGATTTGGCGTGGCAACCCCACGTCAGACACATCATTTAATATAGAAACATTCATTAGGCTTAACTGGTATGTATATTCTGAGAAAGTATTCTGATTTTTTGGTAGAAATATTAGCATAAGTCTATTAAGTTGTCAGCGCGAAGGACCTTGCTCTGAATGTTGTATTAATCTAATTATTACAATTTTGTTCCTTGCAACCTTTACTCATGCACCTACAACATCATTTTGATTTATTTGCTTGAGATGTTTGCTTGCCCACACAACTTGTTAGCACATATTAAAAAAACAAAAACAAAAAACTTGCCCATGTCGTATGTTCCATAAACACGGTCCTTATATAAAATTCAATTTTCATAATCAACCACTTGTCGGTTTCTTCCGACCATCATGAACCGCGTAAGAAATCACCTATTCATGCACACATTTGCTTGTCTCTATTGTATTCTTTTCGATCTTTTTTCATAGTATCGACATCATCCATTGTTATACACCTAATGAACTCATATATGTTGATACATATGCTCCATGTTCATACACACCCATCCCATTGCCTTTTATGACATGTTATCCTCTAGAGGTTTACCATGCATTTGTGGGGCAAGGTTGTTTAAAATACTGTTAATTTATGCATTTTACGTATCTAATATATTAGCTCCGAGGCTTTAGTGTCGTAGTGTGTCACCGGTTGACAAAATTAGGTATTTCTAACAAATATAACATGCAAAAATTTATCTATATCATTTTCCGTACCATTTAATTCCATGCCAAGTATGTTTTGATTTAATTTGTCAATATGTTAGTATTTATATACAATTGTGGCATTGCGAGTCTAGCATTGATAATTTCATCATGTCTAGATTGTTAATGTGGATCTTGTCTGGTGGCAAGTTACCCGTCATTCAAAACCACATACTTTAAATTTTGACATTGATGATATATATTTCACTCTTTCCTACTACCCGGCATCCCCTCATGTTTATCTTTCAATCAATTATCTTTTATATTTGACCAAAAAATAAATCCGGGCATATACGGCCATGAATTTTGTCCATGCTCTCTTTTTCGTAGCACCTCAACATTAGTCGAACTGTGGCTGTTGTTTTACTTGCTACAGTATTATGTCTCCAAATGCTTTCACGCGTGCTCATCGTACTTTAGTTGCATACGTCATCCATGTAAGAAAATTTATTATTCATAGAAATCACGAAAGTCTCCTCCTCCATTAGAGACGGTAAAATCCTACTATATATAAAAGTTCGTGTGATCCACACCTCGTTCGAGCCTCCACGTCGCCCGCAAAACGTCGGCCGTCCGATCAGCGCAGCAGACGGCCCGGATCGCTCCCTGCTACAGTAACACTGTAGCAACGCGATATCTACCAATAGCGCCGCGCCACGTCGCACTGCAGTGCCTCTTTTGCAAAAAAACGCCCGCAAAGGACCTGTTTGCAAATTTCCGAAAATCCAGGGATGTACGTGTAAATTTGCCAGCACACAGCCCCCTCCTCTCTTCTCTCCCGCGCGCGGCCGAAGATCGGCGGCGCCGCCGACGCCTCACGCCTCCCCGGCCAAATCGAACGCCACAGCGAGGTTCGCCGCCGCATCTTCTACCTCCTCGCCGCGGATCCGGTGCCGGGACGCCGCGCAGTCGCCGGAAAAGCCGCCGCCGTGCCGCGCTGCCACCCGCGCGTCCGCACGCCGCCGGCGGCGCTACGGCGAGCTAAAGGGGACGGCGCCGCCACTTACGACCTCCCCGCGTGGAGGCGCGTCGGGCGCGACCCCGCGCGCGTCGCCGGTGAACTCGCCACCGCCGCGGCGGATGGGAGCGAGTTCAAGCCATTGCTGACGTCACTTCGACGTCAGCGTGGCCCACCTGTCAGCGTTTTCGTTTTTTTCCAAATATTCCAAAAAAAAACACCTGTCATGTGGGACCCGCGTGCGAGAAATTTCGTAATTACACGAAAATTACCAAAATCCAAAAACAAAACATACCATCCAAATTACAATTCAACATAACAATTATAAAAAGTGTTAAAATTCAAAAAAAAAAAAATCTTTCAAACTACACTTCGAAATAATACAAACAATACATAAACAACTAAAAAAAAAGGTGTTTAAAACTATATATTGAAAACTACAATTCAAATACCAATTATAAACAAATACTACAGTTCAAAAAAATCAAAGTGTTCAAATTCAAAAAAAACATATCTTCCAAACTACACTCCGAAATAATACAAACAATATATGAACAACTAAAAAAAATGTTTAAAACCATATATTGAAAACTACAATTCAAAATAACAATTATAAATAACAATTCAAAAAAAAACATATCTACAAAACTGCAATTCAAAAAAAATATAAATAATATGTCAAAATTTTCCAAATTTTGCAAACTACCAAGCTTTCCACACAAAAAACATTCTACAATTAAAAAAAAACTTGCAAAACAATTGTACTGTATATATATACGATAAATAATTCAACTATATTTTTTTTAAAAATAATTTAGTGCTACCAACAGTAAAATTTCTTTTGATTATACTGGGAAATAAGAAAATTATAGAAAAAAACTATATTTAACCATTTCAATATAGCTATCATATTTGAAGTCTAATTAACTTAATTCTCTCTAACTATGTAATTCAAATTTTAAAAATACTTAGTTAGATTAATATTTAGAT
Organism: Poa pratensis; assembly: GCA_947311845.1. NCBI lineage: Eukaryota > Viridiplantae > Streptophyta > Magnoliopsida > Poales > Poaceae > Poa > Poa pratensis. The sequence goes on from CAMZMU010000102.1 coordinate 13,643,752, forward strand.
GAAACAAAATTTCATATCCTCTAATTAAGAATTGAATTTAAATTGAATTGAACATTATTAATATAATATGTTTCCTCCAATTATCAAGTAAAATTAAATACTTGAGACACAACACAGACATATTATATCAACTACAATAAGTTAAAACTCGGCGATAATATAACTAAATTCTCTCCTGTTATGCAATTTAGATTAATATCCTCTAATTAAAAATTGAAATTTAGATTAAATTTAACAATACTAATATAATATATTTCCTCTGATTCCATCTTTACATTTGTTTTCTTCTGTTTTTTTTTTGCTTGCCCTTTGCTTTGCAGCAAAATAAAATTGGAATACCGATTAAGAAGAAGGACAAAAAACAAAGCAATTTAGTTTATGCACCGGTTGTACTTTCCCTTTTACGATTTCAGATTGTTGCAATAAAGTTGTAAATACATTATAATTTGAGTTTAATCAAAAAAATAGTTGGTTTGCTTTTGCAATTACTGTAAGGTTCGAAATATTCAAACATTTACAAAACATTCACCTAAATTTTATTTTAGTTGCTTCCATATTTTTATTGCGTTTTACTAACTAATAATCACACGGGTGTATCTTTCAAGGCCATGTTCTGCTATTATATAATGCAGTTATGTTCATACTAGTTGCTTTGCACGTGCAACGCACGATCTCGAAAATATAAACAACATACATTCTTTTGAACGCCATTCCTCTTTTTAAACAAGCACGCGCAACACACGACATTGCTATTGATCATATTTAGTGCCCGTCCACAAATGCATGACATTGCTAGTTTAGAGTGCCAGTGTGTTGCATAATTTATTTACAATATGACAAAAAAGATCGAATAAACTCAATAATTAGCTATAAAAAAGTTTGATTTGCATAGTAAAATGATCGACGATGCCAAAGACACTGGAACCAAAACCTGTACCATCTGAAAGTTACAAGCGGTAAAAACAAATAGAGCATTAGTACATTCCCTACACAGCCTATAACTGGCCATTTACAAAAAGAAAAATACCCCCACACAGTACCACAAACCTTAGTGCAGAATTTGGCTTAATCCACATAAGATAATGCAGGGACCATCACTTGTCCCCTACCACGCCAGTCTCTTCCTCTCTAGTAGAACGTGGTCTGATCCCCTAATCCTGCCCCGAAGCTTCTCCTCCTAAATCACAAATTCACCTACACATCAGCCAGCAAAACAACCACTCCTTTCTCTGTCGGCATGTCCTTAAATCTCCCCGCAAAAAAAAAAGTCCTTTGATCTTTGCTTTACTCGAGAGATGGAGGTCGTCCTCCATGGAGGCCACGAGGAAGTTGTGCAACGCCCTAATTCCGGACACAGCGCCGCAACCCGACGAACGAACGCCGCAGCACACGCGCTGCTTGCTTGAAGCTGCCCCTGCCCCGGGCCTGCAAATTTGCTTCGGGGAGGAATTCAGGAATCTCTTCCTTGGAAGCCTGCAAAATTCAGTTTTCATACAGGCCGAGGGAGCAGAAACAGTATTGTAGCACAAGAATATCAGCGATAGCACAGGTATTAATGTGTCTTAAATACCATGGAGTGCTCCTCTTCTGCCACCTTCAGCTATTTCTTCTTCACTCGAGTTGTACAGACTTCTCGTGCTAGCATATATACCAGTTATAGCCTAAGAAATGATAATGTGGAACACTGAATAATTAACAATGCAGCATCTAACCATACATAGATAAAAATAGTTTTTGATACCTAGCGAGGTTCGGCTGATACTCCAGGAAGGCGCGCCGCGTCCTCAAAATAACCTTATCCTCTCCCTCCCGTGTCGCGCCCAGGCGACACCGGAGGGCTCCCCCCGCGCCGCCGCCACAAGCTCCTCCTCCGCGCCTCCTCGACGCCGCTGCCGCCGGCCTCTGCGCCGCGGTGGCGGCACGCCCCTGCTGCCAAAAATTGGTGGCGGGGGTGGTTCTCTTCTCGCCCTCGCGCGCGGGTGGCCACCGGGCTCGGGCTGGGGCGGCGATGGCGGCCTGCCAGCGCCTGCAGGCCGGAGCGGTGGCTCCGGGACCGCGTCGTGCTCGCCGTCGTGGCGGCCGGCTGCGGGGCGGCGAATCGGGGCCCTGGCACCCTGATTTGATGGGGAGGCGGGCCGTCGGTTGGTGGCGGCGGCCCGGCAGATGCGCCGCTGCTCTGGCCTTGGGGAAGGCAGGGCGACGACGTGGGCCGCAGGCGTCGGGGCGGTGCTGCGGCGTGGAGGTGCTGCCAGCGCGGGCTCCGGCTACAGCGGCGGCGTCCTCCTCCTCCGGCGCCTGGGGAGGTCGGCCAGTGGGAGTGGCTGCCATGGAGCTCACCTAGCTCTGTGGCGGTAGCCGGGTCCGTGGAGGTGGTGGAGATCTGCGGCGGTGGTGGTGTCCGGTCCGGGCGCGATGGCGGCTGCTCGGTCTAGAGCTGTGGTGATGATCCGGACAGCGGCTTTCGTCGCGGCGACGGGGAGCCTAGGCGTTGTGGCGTGTTGGATGCTGGGCCTCGCTGCCCAGTTCGACCGGCTTCGCTGAGGACATCACGATCTCTTCGTCGTGTTCGTCAGTTAGGCCGTGTAGGGTGTCCGTCAGTGGAGGTGGCGCCCGGATGCCGAGGCGGCGGCCCCGGATGGTGGTCTTCGTATCGCGCCGAGCCAGGAGGAGGCTATGCGGGAGGTGGACCTGGGCCCCGGAGCCTAGTTCCATTCGTGGCCTCAGATCGTCGGGCGCGTGGGGCTGATGGTCTGTGTGCGGGATTGAGATGGTGGTCTGGCCGGTCCTTGAGGGCGGTTGCGGGGTGTGCGACACATCGGCGGGCGAAAGCCTTGCCCTGGCTATCGGCCTGGGCCGACGACGGCAACGCCCTCGGGCGTCGTGTCCTTCTTGAAGGCGTCGTCGTGACGGTGCTCTCGCTGCTTCGTCCGGGTTCTCCGGGGAAACCCTAGATCCCGCGAGGGATCGGGCGGGGGCGGCGCTCTTGCGTCGCTTGCCTCTTGGGGCCTCGTCTTGGATGTTCCACTGGCCCGAGGGGTATGTGGAGTGCTGGTGGTTGGCGGCGGCGATTTCTTCGTCTTCGGCTAGGTGGTGCGCAGCCTTGGGGCCGGCGTGGATGTCGGAGCGACGGCTCCGGATTTCGTCTTGCGTTGAGGGTCGCCTCCGCCGTGTTTTGTGTCGGCTATGGTTGCTAGGGTGACATGGCCGTCGACTTGTTCTGGGGCGTGGCCTTGGGGCCGGTGTGGATGTCAGAGCGGCGGCTCCGGGTATCTCCTTGTGTTGAGGTTTGCCTCCGCCGTGTTTGTGTCGGCTATGGTTGCTAGGGTGACATAGTCGTCGACTCGCTTTTGGGGCGTGGCCTTGGGGCCAGCGTGGTGCGTTGTGTTGTATGGTTTTTGGCCGGTTTCCCTTATAAACTGTCCAACTCTTTTCGACTTTATCAATCAAAGGCATTGCCGAGGTTCGAAAAAAGAAACTCCAGGAAGGCCCGCTTCTTGTCGCCGTCTAGCTCCTCAGTCATCATATTCTGAGCAGTCCACGGGGACTTGAAACAATTCCAATTCAATTCAACCATATATCAGGAATCCCACATCACAATACGGAAAAAAAAAAACAAGGTGATGAGCACTCACGGAAGCCACATCACATTACGGAAATAAATCACCTCTCCTTCTCATGTTCCCCGTCCCATCCAAGCAACAAAATACACCCGTCTCATAGGCAATTTGGCAAACACCTGGGAAAATCAAAACAAACTGCCCAGAGGACTACGGATTGGTTATCTTGGCGGCGGCGAGGATCTAGGAGGCATCAAAGTCCTCGGCGTGGGGCTTTCCGACCTTGGGGGCGTAGAGGAGGAAGTGGTTGGACGAAGCCAGCACGGAGGCGCCGGTGCCCGCAACGCTGCAGGCGGACGCGTCGAGTAGTTGCGCTTGCGCACCGGTCCAGGGAGGCGTTAGGCGGCGCGGATAGAGCGTCGCCGTGGCGGTGTAGGGCGGCGGGGTCGGTCCGAATGGCAGGGTGGGACGCACCACGGAGGGCGTCGCGCTGCTGGGGCGCCCGCTGGCGCTCGGGTCGGGGGCGGTTTCCGATCGTAATTTTCGGATCAGGACAGTGCGTGCGGGAGTAGTTTGCGGCCTGAGTCAAGCTGATGGGTTGGAAGTTTTTTTTTTGGAAGTTGAATTATGGGGTGGCGGAGAGGGAGGGGAGAACAGATCAATCTGGACCATTCGATGTACTTAGATGGACGGTACAGATTTGATTTTCCTGCCGGCAGAGTTTTCGTCCGCTCCAACAAATTGCTAAACGCACACAAGACAATTATTTAGATTAATCTTGACGGTTAGATTTAGTTATGTGGGCTGATCTGGTGATGTTATCTCCGCTGTGTGCACTTTGTGGGGTGTCCATAAGAAAGAAAATGTTTGCTTGTTTAATAGTAGTAGAGACTATCACACTGAACTAATAAGAAGCACATGTATGAGCCAATAAATAAGTAAAGATCAGATAACCATTGTTGTTGAAGTTATCACAAGACTTCAACTACCTTTCAAGTTTTACACTGCAGCAATTATACAATGCTGGCTTTGGCAACAAAATGCTGCCAAATTTCACAAAATACAGCTCCTCAGAGAGATCATATCATTTTGCGATCGAACATTACATACAACTGAAGATAACATAAGTTATCCAGCAAAATAAATTCGTTCTATCTGCAATTATATCGACAAATCCCATCAACATATTTGTTACCACAAAGCTCTTGGCATAAAAATCGTTGATGATAGAACTCTTTAATAGGAAACCTTACCATTCCCACCTCATTTTTTGCAACTGTATTTCACCGCCTCATTTTTGCAACTGTATTCCTCTAGGGTAAATATGTCGCACGTTAATTACGATATCGATATCCCGACATCCTTCATGTATACAACAGTATTATTTTAACTATTTTCCCCCTAATTTGCAACTATATTTTCCCAATTGTATTTCTCAAATCTCAATAATTCTTTTTAGACTCAACAAAATCATGGCCAACCCTGTCAAAAAAATAAAAGAAAACAAATGTAAAATGCTCTCAACAAAAAAAAACAACAAAAATGCTCCAAAAAAATTCTAATTATTTATGTCCAAACAACCAAATATATTTGAATATCTTCACACAGTGAATATTTCAAGAAATTCCTAATGCACTTCCTCCTTACAATAATTTCTGCAGCATGAAAATATTTCTATAAATACCCTCACAAAAATAAATGATGATTATTTATGCCATATAATCAGAATTCAAATTTACATATTTCAAAATCTTAAATACCTTCGGAATCTACTCATTTTACAAACATGCAAACAACTCGAATCTGAAAAACACCCCAACTTAAACAATTTTCGAAATCTACAGAACAATCATATTTAAACATCCCAACTCAAATTTCAAATTTGAATATTCCAAATTTTAATATGGCTTCCACCCCTGAACATTTGGTAAACACTAAAAGAATTAAAATTTGAATAAATTCCAAATTGTACAATTTTAAAACTTCAATAAACTCCAAACTGTACAATTTTAAAAACCTATTTGATCATTTCAGCTCAAATTTCACATTTACATATTTCAGAATTTTGAATATCTTCCAGATTTGATCATTTTGTTAACATTAAAAGAATACAAATTTCAATACATTCCAATGCGAACAATTTTCCAAAACTCAACATTCCTTCAAGCGCAAATTTTTCCAATTCAAATAATATTCAAATTTCAACAATTTTTTTGCAAAAAATATATTTGAAAATCATCAGACGGACGCGCGGCATTGCCGCGCTAACTATCCCTAGTATATACTATCCCGCGCCGCACTTCGTCGGTGAGTAGCCTACTGTGAGGTGGATCGGGGAGCACTGGTCGATCTTCAGAAACCGTTTACCACGACCCGCGCACCTATAGCTAGCTTCACTTGGTTTCTACATCTTCTGAGCGCGTTTTTAGAAAGCGCAATGTACGTTCCTAGATGCAGCAACGCCCAATTGGGAGTTAACTGCGTGCGACCAGCATTGCTTATACTCGTACAATCAATTTGCTCGCCGACTCTGAGGGAGCATCGTGATTAGAAAGTCAAACATTATACATCCCTAGACAACTACTAATTAACATAAGCATGTTGACAATTGACATACAACTAGCATGTAATAACACTACGGCGACTCCACTAAATTTTTTTTTTGACAAGTAGAAAATCTGAGTCGAGCGCTGGAGCTAGGTCAGGTCAGCAGATAGTCATGATAAGATATCAGTTTACCGAGATCTAACCAGCTGTCCAGCTAGCTAACCCACGGATCCCTTCGCTTTAACATTTGACACAAGTGGAAAACTATGTAGTTCAGTTCTCCATCTACACTCCCTCGTGTAAGCATGTGCGCGGGGCGCGTGCCGAGAGAGACGACCAGCTCGCCAGCATTTCCGAAGCACTCTATATACGCGCGAGTGCTCGCGTGGTAACCCAGCAATCTTGCCGTTCTCCGTCTCGACGGCAAGGCTGCGCTTTCGGTTCCTCCCTTTGCGTGGCCGCCCCTCTGCCACCAACTCGATCAACTCCACTCAAATATCCATTCAGAGCTGCGGGCGCACAGGTCCCTAGCTCGCAATGGCGTCACCGCCTTGTAGGCCCCTACTTGTAGTCTTGGCCTTCCTCCTGGCGGTTGAAATGGTGGCGGCCGGCATCTTCAACGAGGTCGAGCGCGTATGGGGCGAGGACAAGAGCTACTTCTTCATGGACGGCGAGAGCGAGGTGCTGGCGATGTCCATGAACCAGTCCGGAGGCTCCGGCTTCAAGTCCAAGCAAACGTACCTCTTTGCCCGCATAGACGTCGACATCAAGCTCGTCGAAGGCGACTCCGCAGGCACCGTGTGCACCATCTATGTAAGATCTACTCCGATCCTCCTCCCATCGATCGATCGATATATTAGGGTAGGTTTGTGTGTTTGGAGTTGACTTTTGACATGTGGAAATGTGGAATTGGAACGTGCGTGCTGCAGACAACCTCGGAAGGGGAGTGGAAGATTCACGACGAGATCGACTTCGAGTTCCTCGGCAACACCACCGGCGAGCCTTACACGCTCCACACCAACATATTCGCCAATGGCATCGGTCGCCGGGAGGTGCAGTTCCGGCTGTGGTTCGACGCCACCGCCGACTTCCACACCTACACCATCATCTGGAACCCCAAGCGCATCATGTAAGCACCACATTCCTGCGCATCAAACTGAGAGCTCGAGTTACCCCGTGAATAACAGTACTGTATCTCGATGTCTGGCTGCAGCATCCAAGTGGACGGGCGGACGATCCGGGTGTTCGACAACAACGAGGACGAGGGGGTGCCGTTCCCGTCGTGGCAGCACCAGCGGGTGTACGGGAGCCTGTGGAACGCGGAGGATTGGGCGACGCAGGGCGGGAGGATCAAGACCGACTGGTCGTACGCGCCATTTTACTCCTACTACAAAAACTACGCCGTCACCTGGTGCCAGCCGTCGCCCGGGGTGGACTGGTGCGGCAGCGAGCCCGCCAACTCCACCCTCTTCAACCTCGACCAGACGGCGCTCGACGACCTGCAGTGGGTGCGCGACAATGGCTGGGTCATCTATGACTACTGCGAAGACACCGCCAGGTACAAAACCACCACGATGCCAAAGGAGTGCACGCTCCCACGCCGGCCATGAAGATATATAGTTCATCCATCCATTGGTTCTTGATTAAGTTTGGTCGATAGTTCATTCATTGTTTTTGTGTTGGAAATTATAATATGTATGTCTCCAGGACTGATTTCACGTCAACCTGATCCCTTCTTGTAATCTCTATATACAAACTCCTGTACCTACAAACCGCCGTAATGATATATGATCTCGTGATTGAAACAATGTAGTGTCAATACTTATACTCCGTCCGTCTTGTGATTAACTTCTTATTCTCAGTCATGCACACATACATATGAGTACACTTTTATCACCATGTTCTCTCTAGTCTATGTAGTTCCTTTTTTCTAAATGGGCGCAACAACACGTTTCGTTTACATATATGTTTTTAATTTCAAAGAAAACAGGGAAGGGAAAAAGTATTGTATTGATACGGTAGGAAAAGGTGAGTAAGATCATCGTTTTTAAACCCTCATATCGCGTTTTCTTCGCACACGCCATAAAATAGGGGAGTACAAAATCCCGCGGGACAATTATTAAACGATTAAAAGGCTATTGATCGACCGACACATTTGCACGGTTAGATTTGTTTTTGTGTCTTTCATTTAGAACGGTATATGTTAATGTTTTTCATATAAACTTCTTACATGCTTAAAAAAATTGTTAATAGAAAAATTCAAATTATAGGGAACGTTGTTGAGAATATATGACGTGCATAACTGTTTTCCTGGTGGTTATTTGTCTCACGGTAAATATCTTTAATAAAATTCTCCTATGCATGATTGGATTTCGTAAATCAATCTATGAATTGATCTTAAGAAAATCCATGATTTGTAATATATAATGTAAATCTATATTCACCAAAGAATTCTTAAAAAACTCTCTCTCCTTCTCTCTGTCTCTCTCCATTACTTGTCTTTTTTATCGTGCCATAATCATGCTGGAACCAAATAATTCAACATGTTATATACACTATAGATCAATCTTTTCACTCACATTTTTTTTTAAAATACTGCCAACCATGCTTTTGCGTTTCTATGCTGGTAAATACCAAGAGGCACTAAAACAAATCGACCAGACCATCTTTATGTAGATTGTGTGGTGTGCAATACAGAAGTTAAGAGATAATGAAGTAGTAAAAAAGACAGAAACCTCTGACATGCTCCAAGCTTTTAGATGTGTGCATAACACAAAACTTTGATTAATCTCACATGGCTGTGTGAGAAGCATGGTTAGAGGGCCGGCCGGCCGGCCGGCCAACCAAAATCATCAAGGTCAGCACTTGCAGCCTACGTGAGGTGAGGAGAAGTCTATCCATGATAAAATCCTATTGGGAAGCACATGTATAGAGGCAGCTGAACAATGTCGCTGCGGACCACCGCAACGGCCGGCCGCCCGGCCGAGTCCTATCGGGATAAGTGGCTGTTATTTTTTTTAACTGCTATGGATTAGTTTTGGTACGACTTATGTTGCACGGAAGAATCTCTGACATGGATCGTGTCAAACGTATAAAATAGTTACGTTACTACTAATCTCATTAAATCCTAACCATAGATTTTAGATCTAACTATCAAAATTAATTTTAATGATGTGGCTTAACGTGATGTCTTTATTAATACTCACTCATTTTGCTTTTAGTATATACTCACTCCGTTTCAAATTAGATGACTTTAATTTGTACAAAAGTGGATGTATCTAGACATGTTACAAGTCTAGGTACATCCACTTTTATACAAATGGAAGTCATCTAATATGGAACGAAGTGAGTAATAGATAGATGTTTCGTGGTGTCTTTCTCCTTCATGCCTCGTTTGAATGTTTGTATTGGGCATAGATATTAGATATTCGGGTAGTGCCAGCCCCGAATATTTTGAATGTCGCTGTTTGGATGTGCTTAGTATTTAGGCTAGGCTTTCGCGCTACATATCGAGCGAGGTCGCGCGCAGGCCAAACCAGCCCCGACTCAATCTCCACCTCCACCCATGGACATTGCTAGACATTCGCTCGCGTGACTCTCTCTCGTACCTGATTCGCTCCCGCAAACAGATAGCTCGAGTTTCGCCTGGACTTTTCCCCTTTGCTCCTGTGGCGACTTGACCTCCGTGTCGAATCTCCTAGATCCCCTCGTCGTTCCCAACTCCGGCCTCCCTCCCCCGTCGCCGGTGCCCCGAATAAGATGGATCTGGACCTCCGAGCTCTTCTCCTTCACCTTCTTGTCTTCATCGAGGTGGCCAGGACGGTGGTGTTTTTTTAGAAATAAGGCCAGCAAGGACGGTGGTGTTGGAGGAGATTCCTGGGGGGGACGTCCCCCGGTCGATGTGCCACAGCGACATGTGTCTCGCTGCGTGCAGCAGGCCTGTTCATCGACTCACAAAGCCTCGTTGGTGATGGTGCTTTCTCGGATCTTGCAATGGTGGAGGCTCGGCGTCTCTTCCGACGTTCGTCTCGGCGGCGTTGGAGTTGGGCGGCGGCCGCTCGCTACGGTGGTTGTAGGAAACCCTAGGGATCGTTTTGTATTTCTCGATCTCTTAGGATTTTATCTGCAAATTCAGGATAATCATTTTATCCCAGTCTGTCTTTTAGTTTCCGCATGTGTTGCATATTGTAACTTGATTTTCGATTAATGAAATATGTGGTTCCTCTCAAAAAAAAAAAAGAGCTCCCCATCCGTTCTGACGAGGGAATATGTAACGGCCACCACGGGTAGAACCATGACGTGGAGATGACCCATAAAAATTAGGGTGGCACATGACCTACTTACAGCCGCCCATCTCCATTGTGCTTACACGAAAAGGGCTGCGCCGGCTCTCACAAAAACCAGGCTATCATATGCCATTTTGCCGAAATGCGCCAAACTGATCAGAGCAACCAAACACGCAGTTAGTTCACACGCCCTGCCCTTGTGTGCAGACTGCAGACCAAAGGTAATTCCGTGAGGGTCTTAGTCTCATAGATGAATGTCTACCTTCTGAACTGCTGTGCCTTCTGCTTAGACTAGTTGCTTTGCAGGTGCAACGCACGATCTCGAAAATATAAACAACATACATTCTTTTGAACGCCATTCCTCTTTTTAAACAAGCACGCGCAAAACACGACATTGCTATTGATCATATTTAGTGCCCGTCCACAAATGCATGACATTGCTAGTTTAGAGTGCCAGTGTGTTGCATAATTTATTTACAATATGACAAAAAAGATCGAATAAACTCAATAATTAGCTATAACAAAGTTTGATTTGCATAGTAAAATGATCGACGATGCCAAAGACATTGGAACCAAAACCTGTACCATCTGAAAGTTACAAGCGGTAAAAACAAATAGAGCATCAGTACATTCCCTACACAGCCTATAACTGGCCATTTACAAAAAGAAAAATACCCCCACACAGTACCACAAACCTTAGTGCAGAATTTGGCTTAATCCACATAAGATAATGCAGGGACCATCACTTGTCCCCTACCACGCCAGTCTCTTCCTCTCTAGTAGAACGTGGTCTGATCCCCTAATCCTGCCCCGAAGCTTCTCCTCCTAAATCACAAATTCACCTACACATCAGCCAGCAAAACAACCACTCCTTTCTCTGTCGGCATGTCCTTAAATCTCCCCGCAAAAAAAAAAGTCCTTTGATCTTTGCTTTACTCGAGAGATGGAGGTCGTCCTCCATGGAGGCCACGAGGAAGTTGTGCAACGCCCTAATTCCGGACACAGCGCCGCAACCCGACGAACGAACGCCGCAGCACACGCGCTGCTTGCTTGAAGCTGCCCCTGCCCCGGGCCTGCAAATTTGCTTCGGGGAGGAATTCAGGAATCTCTTCCTTGGAAGCCTGCAAAATTCAGTTTTCATACAGGCCGAGGGAGCAGAAACAGTATTGTAGCACAAGAATATCAGCGATAGCACAGGTATTAATGTTTCAGATTAGCACACATGGTAAATGTTTAGAAGCCATTTGTCTTAAATACCATGGAGTGCTCCTCTTCTGCCACCTTCAGCTATTTCTTCTTCACTCGAGTTGTACAGACTTCTCGTGCTAGCATATATACCAGTTATAGCCTAAGAAATGATAATGTGGAACACTGAATAATTAACAATGCAGCATCTAACCATACATAGATAAAAATAGTTTTTGATACCTAGCGAGGTTCGGCTGACACTCCAGGAAGGCCCGCTTCTTGTCGCCGTCTAGCTCCTCAGTCATCATATTCTGAGCAGTCCACGGGGACTTGAAACAATTCCAATTCAATTCAACCATATATCAGGAAGCCCACATCACATTACGGAAATTAAAAAAACAAGGTGATGAGCACTCACGGGAAGCCACATCACATTACGGAAATAAATCACCTCTCCTTCTCATGTTCCCCGTCCCATCCAAGCAACAAAATACACCCGTTTCATAGGCAATTTGTCGAACACCTGGGAAAATCAAAACAAACTGCCCCAGAGGACTATGGATTGGTTATCTTGGCGGCGGCGAGGATCTAGGAGGCATCAAAGTCCTCAGCGTGGGGCTTTCCGACCTTGGGGGCCTAGAGGAGGAAGTGGTTGGACGAAGCCAGCACGGAGGCGCCGGTGCCCGCGACGCTGCAGGCGGAGGTGTCGAGTAGTTGCGCTTGCGCACCGGTCCAGGGAGGCGTTAGGCGGCGCGGATAGAGCGTCGCCGTGGCGGCGTAGGGCGGCGGGGTCGGTCCGAATGGCAGGGTGGGACGCACCACGGAGGGCGTCGCGCTGCTGGGGCGCCCGCTGGCGCTCGGGTCGGGGGCGGTTTCCGATCGTAATTTTCGGATCAGGACAGTGCGTGCGGGAGTAGTTTGCGGCCTGAGTCAAGCTGATGGGTTGGAAGTTTTTTTTTTGGAAGTTGAATTACGGGTGGCGGAGAGGGAGGGGAGAACAGATCAATCTGGACCATTCGATGTACTTAGATGGACGGTACAGATTTGATTTTCCTGCCGGCAGAGTTTTCGTCCGCTCCAACAAATTGCTAAACGCACACAAGACAATTAATTAGATTAATCTTGACGGTTAGATTTAGTTATGTGGGCTGATCTGGTGATGTTATCTCCGCTGTGTGCACTTTGTGGGGTGTCCATAAAAAAGAAAATGTTTGCTTGTTTAATAGTAGTAGAGAAGGAGTAGTCTCCTCTGAAACTGTCAAGTGAGCTTGGTAAAGCGTGTTGCGCGGGCTGACAGTGTTTGTCGTTGCACGCGGTAGAAAGTTAACTAGAATGTCAAGTGAGCTTGGTAAAGCGTGTTGCGCGGGCTGACAGTGTTTGTCGTTGCACGCGGTAGAAAGTTAACTAGAAAAGAACGATGGCTGACCGAGACATCTTTTACTTATGCAAGGAAAAAATCCATGGACTTCTGGCTCTTCTAGTCTTCGGCTCTTGGGGCATTGGTATATCGTTCGCTGATACCCGAGAAGAAAATTCGTAGTTGTGACAGTGATACAAGTCTAAATCATGCAGCCGTTTTATAAGGACTAGTTGTCTTGGTTCCGATTTTCTTATCCTCCCTCCGTTTGTAAGATTTACCTTTGGACAATTTTATCTCCCCACCAAATTGTCATCGTAGTGAGCTAGGTAAACCATCAGCGTCACGTCATGTTAGTATACACGTCTTAGGTTCGAAGTGATACATTTTAACAAAGTCTTGGAGCCTTAAATATATACACGGGAGGGTAACAACTCGATGAAAACAATTGGTTAGCCGAAACTTTTAATTTGTTTGTTTTACAAGAGACATAGTTCATAGATTATGTACATTTACTAGATTTTCTGCTACTAAAAATCTAATTAAAATATCAAGCTGATACAGTTAATAAATCAAACCTATCCATCAACATGTTGACAAAACACAAAAAACACCCACCACTAGTACATATTGGACAATTTAATCCCTGCAATCACACACACACCATAGAGTCAAAAGGTAACAAATTACTTATCGCATACCCTTCAAAAAAACATGCGTGATGTTCGGCAAACAAAAGGCATAATGACAACACGCACGGTTAACGAATAAGCACCACAGTTAGCTTCATACATACTGTAGATTCAATAGTCGTTTGCCTTCAACTAAGATGTGAGGCTTCGATAGATGGAAAATGGGATGAACAGCTAGTGACTGACACGTTCTGCGCTTTTATAGCGTGGCACTTTGACGAAAAAGGGCAACACTCCGTCAGACAAGCTTACAAACTTTACGTTCAGCTTGATGCCCATGATGCTGGCCCTAGCTTTTCAGTTCCTGGAAATCTGAATGCTTCTGAAAATGGATTCTGGAAGAGGATTTGGTCGCTGCCATGCCCGAATAGGATAAAGATGTTCACATGGCGCGTCGCACATAATTCTCTGGCTTTACGTTCCAATCTGCAGAGAAGGGGTGTTAAACTTGAGATACAAAGTGTTTGTTCTGTGGCCGGACTGAAGAAGACGGTGTGCACCTGTTTGTACGATGCAAGTATGTCAAGGAAGTGTGGCAGCTTGATCTGGAGAGCATGAGAGAAAAACTGGAAAAGGCCAGTTCAGCAGTACAAACCTTGGAGCTGATCTGGACGTTGCCAGAAAGCAAGCGAATCCAAATTCTTTCTAGCTGGTGGGACTGGTGGAACAGTAGAAATAAGCTGCCGGAGGGGGGGGGGGGGGGGGGGGGGGGGCTCCCGACGACTAGTTCAGAAATTGTGAGACGAAGTATTTGCCAAACTAATGAATTATGGCAGCCTCCTTGCGATGGTATGCTGAAGATTAACTCTGATGCGGCATTTATCCCGGATGACAACTATGCGAGCTGGGGTGTGATAGTGCGGAATCAGGATGGCAAAGTGTTACGGCGAGCGACTGGGAAAATGGAAGGCGTAGCGATGCTTTTGGTGCGGAAGTGTTCGCGATGAGCCAGGTGCTCGATACGGCTGCTGATATTGGAGCTATAAGAGTGATTTTTGAAACAGATTCACAGCTATTGGCGATGGCATTGAACAAGCATGGTCAGGATCTATCCCAGTGGTCAGTAGCACTAAGTGATAGTATGAAGGTTCAGTTACGGACGTGGTTTTCTCGAAGTGAAGTTCAGTTCTGTAGAAGAGAAGCCAATAAAGTAGCCCACGAATTAGCCATTATAGGCAAATCATGTAATGTGAATGAGGCTTTTGTTTGGGAGGATGATGTACCGGCTGATGTTGTCATGGTTGTAATGGGCGATTTGCCCTGCAGCGTATAAAGTTTATGCTCACCTAAAAAAAACTAACTAAGATGTGAGGCTTGAAACTCCTAAAGGGCGTCTCCACTAGCACCCAAACAAAAGATTAAAAGCAGCAAAAGGCCCATAATGGCAACACTCACGATCATCGAAAAAAACACTAAAAGGTAAACTACAGTAGCATACAAACCTAGTAAATGAGTACAATATAGGAATATGGGAGCATCTAGGCAATTACACGGTCACACTTTTTTACTCACTGCGTGGACCTCACTTCCTCCTGATAGATCAGAAATGGCACCTATGCTTGTTGATGACGGGTATGCCCCATATTCTGGTTAAACTCCCCATTGAACATTCGTTCCAGCATGGCGAAGCTGAGGTATGCCGGTGCCAAGTCCGGGAGGACCATGTCACCATGGAGGTACATCGTGACTTGCCGCATGGTTGGCCTCGCAGTGGGCAGTGGGTGTGAGCACAACAACGCAAGTTTCAGCACCAGTGAGACCTTGTCCGGACTAAAACCCATTTGGAATTCTTGTATCCATGGCGTCAGTGATCGTGCCGTTGTGCCATTGCTCGATTACCCAATCCACAAGCACGATGTGGTTGTTGCGCTGGTGTTGCTCAATTGGCCTCCGCCCACAGGTGATTTCCAGAAGGAATGCACCAAAGGCGAAGACATCGGTTGAAGGGGTTGCCTTGCCGGTGTGTCCTAGCTCAGGAGCTAGGTAGCCCATGGT
Source organism: Poa pratensis (assembly GCA_947311845.1). Classification (NCBI taxonomy): domain Eukaryota; kingdom Viridiplantae; phylum Streptophyta; class Magnoliopsida; order Poales; family Poaceae; genus Poa; species Poa pratensis. The sequence goes on from CAMZMU010000102.1 coordinate 13,659,374, forward strand.
ACCAACAACATGTGTTGTTTGTGCGTTGGCTCCATGATCGTACAACCTTGCAAGGCCGAAATCTCCTAACCGCCCGTTCATTCCGCTGTCTAGAAGAACATTGCTTGCTTTCACATCTCGGTGGATCACGACTTTCTCCCAATCCTCGTGAAGATACAATAACCCAGCAGCCACCCCTCTGATTATGTGAAATCTTTCATGCCAATCCAATGTTGGTGATGGTCCATCATACAAGTATTTATCAAGGCTCCCATTTGGCATGTAATCGTAAACCAGGAGAAGTTCACCTTTGCGCCGGCAGTAGCCGAGCAACGGCACGAGGTTACGGTGCCGTAGTCGTCCGATGCTTGAAACCTCCGCGACAAACCCCTTTATCCCCTGCCTCGACTCATGGGACACCCTCTTTATTTTTGAAGCTTTAACGGCAGGTGTTCTGCCAAATCAATTTAGAGGATAGAAAGTAGTTCAGTTACACGCTAGGAAGGATCTAGCAAAAACATAGAGAGAAAAACAACAACAAGAATGACAGCGAAGGCTGCCAATCTCTAAGGACAACTACTCGCGAGAAAGCGCCTCTACAGGCGGCTCCAACTCCAGATCTTCAGCTGCGCGGGCAGCCCGGGCCGCAGTCGTTGGGGTAGCCCGTCTCCCGGCAGTCTTGGAGACCACGGATCTTGAAGACCCCACTCTGCTGAACAGAGCCCTCACCGCCTCCGTCTCCAGCGCCGTCTTCGGATCCTTGAAGAGGTCCATGAAACACTGCTGCCGCACCTCCTCTGTGGCATCCCCTTTCGCTTCGTCTTCCGCCGGCAGCCCCATTTCTTGCGTAGGACACGACGCGCCTTCTCAACCGTGCTCAACCCCGCCATGGATGTGACAGCCCGCCGAACGCTGACCTGGCGAGTGGGCATCGGGTCAGGTTTTCTGGGGCGGCGCCTGATCGGTGTGGCCGGCGTTGATGGAGCCGCAGATAGCTGAGGAGCGGTGATGCGAGCGGTGATGGATTCTATGAAGGTTGGGGCCGAGGAAACCAACTCCTGCACCCTTCATGTGGCTCCGCCCGCCTATGCTCCGCTTGCTTGGCTGTAGGAAGATCACAACCAAAGGGCACGATCTCGCTGTCAGCGCAAACAGGAGGTGGTGTTGGCTCCACTGCACCACAGCCGACGGCAAGGAGAGCCTCTCCAGAGCCTCCTCTGCCCGCTCCAACAGACTCGAAGACGCATCAACAACCCCTGCACAGACTCCTCCATCTTGCTCTGGGATGTGGTCATCTCTCGAAGCTGGGGTTCGATCAACCCCCGCAGCTCGTCCCGCAAACTCGTTGCATCAAGAGCAGCAACCAGACTAGCCGACCCAGGGTTGGTCATCGGCTGCACTCGAGAAGGGGGAGCAGCAACAGAAGCCCACGACCGATCCAGAGGATGGCGCGGACCGGCAGCAGGCGACCCGGGGCAGAGGTCGGCATGGCTGGGCTTCTGGTGTTGCCAGCAATCTCGCTCCCGGTGGCCGGAGCGGCGACAGCTGAGACACCGAACCTTGCCATGGCAGTCTGCCACACGATGGTCGGGAGAGAAGCAGCGGAAGCACTTACCCGCAGCTTCCGCCGGAAAGCCATGGCGCGGTCTTCACCTCTCCGAGAAGGAGAGCGGGGCGGCAGCAAAGGAGATGGACGCCGCTTGTTGCAGACCACCTGCCAACCCACCGCATCATCCTCCAACTCCGACGGGTCCAGCGGAGACCCGAGCCCATGCGTCGCCTCCTGCTGCGCCTCCGACTCCACCAGCCCGGCGGCCAAGGTGCCGAGGTCGCCGACGACCACCGAACGGAGCTTGGGGCGCGGCGGCTCCGGGGGAAGCAGCACCACGCGAGGAGAGAAGCCGGCCGGGACGACAGCCGGCGGGGGCGGGGGCATCTGGTGAGGGCGCAGCGAGACCGCTGCCATCGCGGTCTCAGAAGGACCCGAGCTGCAAGCTGCAGCCGCAGCTGCAGGAGGCCGCGACAGGTCGGAGGACGCCGAGTCCATGGCGGCCAGCGCGGCGGCGGAGGTGGCCGACGGAGCTTGCGCGAACGGCCCAGGGAGCGCAACGGATGCGGGCACAGGGGGGGCCTCCAGCATCGCGCCAACCACAACGGGGCGGCCCATTGCCGGCGGAGCCAGGGACACCCGAACCCGCTCGGCGGCGCGTTGCAGCCCGGACGGTGACTCCGGGACCGCCTCCTCCGACTGGGACACGGCAGGGCGCGGGGAAGGCGACGGGGACGACTGCGGAACTTTGCTTGAAGGAAGGATGGCGGGTGACGGGAGCTCGGCGGCCATGGGACGCCGGCGGAACCTCCGGGAGCAGCAGCGTCGGCAAGCCACGCCCCTACATAACGCGGCGATGTGTGGAAGGAGGGCGCTGAGAGGTGGCCGGATCTGGTCCGGCTGCCGGAGAGGACGTCGGAGGGAGGAGATCAGGCCGGCGGCGCCGCCGCTTCACGCCTGGACGCCATCACCGCTTCACGCGTGCGCGCTGGGTCAAAGGGTAGCCGTGCCTAGCAATTTTCTATTCCGGGACACCCTCTTTACAGCGATCTCGATGGGAGGCTTGCGGAGCTTGCCCCTATAAACACTTCCGAAGCCTCCTGTCCCAAGCAGGTTCTTGTCGCTGAACCCTTTGGTCGCATGGAACAATTCTTTGTAAGAGAATCGGTGTGGGCCGAACGCGTCTTCCCAGTCCTCGCGCAGCTCGGAGTACTTGAGACGCCGTTGTACAAAGATGCAAATTCCGATGCCTACAATCAGTAGCGTAGCCAGGAATTTGCCACGCCCGGGCTAACTTCACAGATACAGTACAAAACGGTGTCAAATAGTGTTATTTTAGCTCTAATCACTGAAGTATTCTGTTGCCACGTCCCAGGCCGTAGCCCTGTAGCCTGGGGCCTGGCTACGCCACTGCCTACAATGAATACCAGCGTCGCCGACGCTATGGGCAGCACAATCTCCAACACCTTGGACTGCGGCTTGGGCCAGGCACGCGGCAGCGCCGGCAGCGCCGTGATGTCCAGCGCCGGGGCTGGCCCGTCCAGCGCGAAGCTCCAGCCAACAACGAAGTGCCGTGTGGACATGACGCCTGTCGCCGACGAAAACCCGACGTATGCTGTGCTCTGCAGCACACCCGAGAGGTCGACGTTGGCCTGCAGTAGGGGTTTCTTGGGCCTAGCCATGCCCAGGGGAGCCATGGTCACGGTGATCTCCGTAGCCATCCCATCATAGTCTACCCACACTTGCATGGCCTTCCGGCTAATCAGGCTTAGGTTCTCGAACCTCCCAGTGCCGTCTTCGTAGTACCCTGCGTCGGCGGACTCAAGTGAAATCAGGCTATTGACGCCGACGCCGACGTGGTTGCTGTTGATGTCGTTGAAATTGGCGTTGAGGAGCTTGTCGAGCACCACAGCAAAGATGCCGGAGCTCGGGTTGCTGCTGCCGTTAGTATCGTTGAGGAGGCCCAAAACTGGCCTGGAAGCGCAGTGGAGACCACCTCCCTGGACGCGGTGGCGAAGAAGGCCAGTCCGTGGCTGCTCAGGTTGGCATACTGCCCGAAGATGGCAAAGACGAAAGTGGTCGAGAAGGACCGCACGGTGTCGGTGCCGTTCGCCTCGTCGCGGAACAGCAGCGGGGACGGGTGAAAGGCATGGCCTTTCATCTGAAGGCTGCCATTGGTCAACATGAGGAGGCCGTTTGGCGTGACAACCGTGCCGCCATCGAGCGTCAGGTTCGCCTCTACGAAGCCGTTTTAGGTGAACTGCTGACCGTCATCGCCGCTGCCGGTGGCCGTGAGGTAGCAACCGGAAGCCACGAGGACCAGGAGCAGAGTGACCAAGTGGTGATGCTCCAGAAACATGGCTCTTGTATCACTTGACCGGATGGCCAGCAGACTGCAGCGGCAAGTAGTCGAGCAAGAAATAGTGAAACACACGTCTTTCTTCTTTGGTTATATGTTTTCTTCAAAATTCTGAACTGTATGCAGTCAATCCTCAGTTTTTATCTGAATGACGCTCGTTTTGTCAGCGTTTGCGGCAGGGAAAATTCTCGGAGCCTTGTGGCTCGTGTCGCGTTCAACCAACCTATCGACTGGAACTGAAATTCTCTGGTGTGTTCTAAAAGTACGATAGTGTCCACAATTCCGTAGCCAAAAAAGAAAATGATGTCCAGAAATGGTAGCCTAGTAAGACCAGGGGCGGAGCTAGAATTTGACCATGAGGGGTGCGAGACATATAACATCACACAATTGTAATAAAAATCACAGTATATTAAATCTTACTATTATAACCTTGGTATCAAAGCATGTGGATATATGTCTGAAATTCCCATAATTATTGACTTAAATTTGACTCTACAGTGACTAGACTCGTCGAGTATGTTCATGATCTCATCGTGATACGAGAGGTAGGATTTATAAGTGTGCTTGGCTTCTTCTTCATCTGATGATTCAAAATCTTTCCTATTTTGTAATCTAAGTTTCTCGATAAAGATAATTAATTCGATTTTGTGGCCGGACTATTATGGAACACTGAAGACGGTCTCCGTAGGTCTCTCTTGGATCTTCTTTCTCAAACTTTTAGACTAAGCTAGGGAGTAATACAAACTAAAAGCAAAGACATTGCTTTTATATGCAAATGTGCTAATTAACCATGACTGCGTGTACCAGAGTTTGACATTTTACACAAACTTCTTACGTGATCAATAGTCGACACAGTTTGATGCGACAATGGCACAAAACTTTTTCAAAAAGAAAAGTGATTGAAAAGATGTGCATTGAAAAAGTGGGGGTCAACCTTGAACACTTCTGTTCATGCCTATGAAAATAATGCAAATCCTCAACCAAAAATAAGTATCCCATTGTATTCTATAAACCCACTATACCGTAAAAATAATTTTCCAAGAGTATCATATACTCCCTCCAGTCCGGAATGAGTGTCGTGTCTCTTTACAGATTTTGTACTACCATAGTACAGTTTTTGCGACACTTAAGTGGACAGGAGGGAGTAGTAAGTTTAAGTTGCAAGTTTGATGTTTTGCTATTCTGAAACAGAATTTTGGCCTGTATTAGAAAAACTGCACCAAATCACCAGAACGTTATATTGATCTGACACGTTCGGGTAACTAAAACTCTGCTTAGTTTCATTCACTTCCTAGGTTTGCATGCTATTTAGAGTTACAAAAGTATTTTTTGAATTTAATTTTTACGGACTCCAGTTTTGGCAGATTGATGTCATTATTTGTTCTGATTTTAATTGGATCGTTTATAATTTCTATTGATGGATAGAAGTAGTAATAAATATGTTAGTACTGATATTTAATTGTGATCATGAAACTTGTTTCTATAGTATACGAGTGGATTTTATTTAATGAGTACTAACCCCAGTAGTAAATTCTGTGAAATTTGTGCGAAGAAAGTTTCTAAAATTCAGGGAGACATTGATATGAGATGACCATAAAGACGTAAGAGCTAAAGATTGATAATGCCCAAGACAAACCAAAATAATAACTGAAAGACTCAAACATCTTAACTTGGGGATACCATACAACCGGTGAATTTGTAAAAGAGGAAAGGTCTATCTGCGATAGAAAAATATGGAAGTTTTGTTAATGCAAGTGTAATATGTCCGCATGTCAGCTCCAAAAACAACTTTTTGCCAGTGTGCACCTCGGTTGCAAGTTTTTGTACCAGTTCGTCACAGTTGCAACTAGGTGTACCAGTTTGCACCCACAGAACATGTTTTCTTTATAATTAGCTTAAACTATGGGTGCTCATTTCGTTTTAGGTTACTTATGGAAAACTTTTTTTGTTGCCAAAATACTTTTTTATGGGTATTCTAGGTGTAGCAGCATGCAGATGCTCACAGTACGCTCCTCCAGCCAACTCGACCACATCAAACACAAACAAACTGCGATCATAAGTTCATTCTAGTGCTTAATAAAGCGAGAAGGAGAGGAGAATACAAAATATAATTTGATTACACCAGATAGTACACCTCATCTCCCGTCTTGCAGAACCGTCACCGAAGATTCACCGGATAGAGCGCAAATGCTCATCTCAGACTGGGGGTATGACATATTGTACGAATCAAACGCTTCATTCTGCATCAGAACTGTGTTGTAGCTCACGCAGTTTGGAGACACGTCAGGAGCCAACTTGCCATTGTCTAGGTACTGCAGCACTTTACGCATACTAGGTCTTGAATGGGGCAATGGGTGGGAGCACAGCAAGCCCAGTTTGAGCACGAGAGTGGCCTCCTCCATGTTGAATTTTCCCATGAGGCGTGGATCCATGGCGTCAAGAATTGAGCCATTGCGCTGGTGCTCAAGCACCCAGTCAACCAAAACTATTTGGTCGTTCTTCTCATCGTAGCCGATTGGTCTCCGACCACATGTGACTTCTAGGAGAAAAACGCCAAATGCAAATACATCGGTCAACGGTGTTGCCTTTCCTGTGCGGATCAGTTCCGGAGCGAGATATCCCATGGTGCCAACCACATGTGTTGTTTGAGCATCGCTTCCATGGTCGTATAATCTTGCTAGGCCAAAATCACCCAAGCATCCATTCATCTGGCTGTCCAAGAGCACATTGCTTGCCTTAATATCGCGGTGGATGACTACCTGCTCCCACCCCTCATGTAGATACAACAAGCTTGAAGCAATACCTTTGATGATCCAATACCTATGGGGCCAAAATAGAACGGTGCCACTTCTGTTGTGTAGGTACTTGTCAAGACTACCATTTGGCATCAAGTCATAAACCAAGAGAAGTTCACCCTTGCGCCGGCAATAGCCTAGCAATTGTGTAAGATTTCGGTGTCGGAGACGACCAATGCTCACCACCTCGGCGATGAATTCCCTTACTCCCTGCCTTGAATCATGTGATACTCTCTTCACCGCGATCTCCAAGTTTGATACATGAAGCACCCCTTTGTACACTCTCCCAAAGCCTCCGACGCCAAGTAAATTCCTATCATTGAACCCATCGGTTGCATGAAACAGATCCTTGTAGGCGAATCGGTGTGGACCGAACTCGTTCTCCCAATCCTCATAAACCTCCGCGAAGCGGCGCCTACGCCACAAGAAGAAAAAGACGGCAGCTAGTACTGCAGCAATGAGCAATGCAGTTGCTAGTGGTAGACTGGCATCCAAGATCTTGGACCGAGGTTTCGGGCCGATACCTGGCAGGGTGGGAAGCATGGAGAAGTCAAGCAGCGGGCAGGTCCGTCGAAGCTAAAGCTCCAGCCGAGTATGTAGTGGTATGTGTTTACCACGATACCCGACGATGCCGAGAAGCCAACGTACATCGTGTCTGCCATGATAGTGGAAAGATCAATCTCTTCAGAGAGGAGAGGATTACTGGGCTTCGACACTTGCACGGGAGCTAATGTCACATTGAGCTGTCTTGTCTGGCTGTCGTAGTCCACCCACACCTGCATCGGCTTGCGGCTGTTCAGATTGAGGTTTTGGAAGACGCCGTCGTCAGCATAGTAGCCGGCAGACTTGGCCTGCTGCGACACGAGGCTGTTGACATCGATGCCCACATGGTTGCTGTTGATGTCGTGGACGTCAGAGTCCATGATGGTGTCGAGCTCAATCGCGAAGATGTGGTCACTTGTGGTGCTGTTTGTCGCGTTGAGGAGTCCCAGGTACATCCCGGAGTCCGCCCTAGAGAGGTTTGTGGTGGGAGCGACCACGAAAGCGAGGCCATAGGCACTCAAGTTTTGGTATGTGGACACAATGGCAAATACGAAGGACGTGGAGAAGGACCGCACCGCGACAGAGGTGTTTGTTGTTGTTGCCGTGGAGTTCCTGAGGAAGCGGAGTGGTGTGGGGTGGAAGGCGTGTCCTGTTGTCTGGGACTTTGTCGCGCAAGTGAGCGCAAGGAGGCCGTTTGGCGTGACGGTGGCGAGGCCGTCAAGTGCCAGGTTCGCCGTGGCGAAGCCTTGGTAGTTGAACTGGCCGTCTTCCGCCGACGAGGCCACCTCTCCGCCCAAGCTCAAGAACAGGAGCAGAACAAGGGCTAGCAGAGACTGCATAGTTTCTTGCCACACTTGCCTTGTTGCCATGAGGAGAAAGCGAATGAGGTTCTAGCTAGTACTGGTTCACAAAAGGTACTGTACTACTACTTGGTTTATGACCAAGCAGGCAAGCACTCGAGCAGTACAGTTTTCGCTGGACCAAGGCGCACCGGCAGCCGCGCTGAAAGTTCGGCGAGAATGACATGCCACGCAGCATTAAACGTAGTCTTGCGGTCAACACTTGCAGTCTATTTTTCTCTCAAAATATATACGACTAGTCTACTAGTTCCTGATGACTTTAACACATTTGTCCTCTTTCAAAGAAAAATTGCCCCTAAAACGTCAGCGAATCTTGCTAGCTTAGCTGATACGGCGGCTTTCTCTACTCTGTAGACCCAAGAAATTTCGCCCAGAGGCAGCTAAGCCGTCGCAGTTGTGAGCTGACTAAACGCCGTGCTCTGCAGGGTGACAGCGTGGGCATTGCACGTGGTGGAAAATAAGGATGGTGGAAAATAAGGTGGGAATAGCAAAGATCAGAGCCGACCAGATGTCTTTTTCTTACTGCCTACTTGTAAAAACGATGGAGAGAATACTGGTTTGTTTTGCCGTGTCAATGCATCGGCATAGGCTTTGCTATTTATAGAGACTAGTAGACGTGCACGTGCAACGCACGTCTATACAAAATCATGTCTTCTGATTAAGTTGAATATCATCACTTACACATAAGCATGTACTCAAGCCGGATTAAGTTGTCATATTCTTTGTCAGATTCAAAAACAGTCTTGTACAACACGTGATTCAAAATTATTATCGACTTTTTTGGGGAGAAACACTGAAAACAGTTTTTAATTTGAACTATCTTTTTTAAGCAAACAACTCTGCTTAGTAGGGGGAGATAAAAAAGTTATGGCCCTTGTCTAGCGCCTCTAAAGCTTCCTTCAGCCCTAAGTTGCTATCTCCATGTTGCAAAAGAAAATAAATAGGTATTAAACTGATAAATTTGTTGGAGCTCCTCAGAGCATTACTACTTTCTATTGCTACAAAATTTCGAGACAGAATCAAATCTTCAGAGAAAGCTTTATAGCGCTCTACTGGACCTACACACTAACAGAAGCTACTATTTAGTCAATCATACTTGAAAAAAGATTGTATATACGAAGAAGGCACAAACAAAAATAAATAAATAAATAAATGAAGGAGCCAAACAGGAGGTGGATATCGTTGGTCAGATTTGGCATATCTACATTAGCTTTGGTCAGCTGCAAATGTCCCACTAAACCAAGAAAATCAAATACTTACTTACGGAAAGTTAATGCAACATTAGGCTGGTAATTGTTAATGAAAGTGATAAATCTCTATCAAATCAGATCGGTCCTATACATTCTCTTGCATTACACATAAAAAAAACTTACCTACAGGATAAATCTCTATCAAATCAGATCGGTCCTATACATTCTCTTGCATTACACATAAAAAATACTTACCTACAGGAAATAACACTTCATTTCAACTTAATTCCACTCTGTATATTATATATGATTATTTCCTAAGTAACATCACTTGTCTTGTTCATATTTTAAATCGATCTGGCATCTGCCAAGTAACATCACATAATCTGCACTCCATGAATCAACACCTTGTACATGTACAGGTACACCAAACATTGGAAGTGTGAATTAGCATACTCTAGTGAGCAAAAAGAAATTGGCAATAGGATAAACAAGAGCAGCCATGGTTTCATGCCAAATAAGTGTAGAGAGACATCCAAGTAGTTGCTTCACCGGGGACGACTCCAAACACTGGCCAGATTAACAAATAAATTCACATAGCTAACAACTAAAGTCAGCCATGAAAATTCTTATCTTGGTTGTACTAACTTATTATCAACACTAATATAAAAGTCTGAATACACTACTACATGTAGTAATTATTTTGAAGCCACTGTGTATTTTTGCCCAATTGTTTTCGGCCATAGTGAAAAGGTTGAGATCAGTCTAGTAATTACATTGTATGAACATCGACAGACTTTCCTTCGTGTAAGATTACCCAGCCGGTGAAATAATTATTTTCATTGAAGAATTAAAGTCAGTTTATCTGAACATTATCTCCGGGCATATTCAGTCTCCCAAAACTTTTGCACAATCTAATGTAGGTACAACAAAATCCATGCAGAACTAAACTGACTTGGGATACTACTCATATCTGTAATGAGGACACCACTCATAGGAGCGGTTGATGCTATGTCAGATCCGAGTTAGAAATCAATTAAAGATTTTGATTCATATCCATCCTTTCCCAAAGCAGTTCCCTACACCTTACGCCATGGCAGCAGGTAACTAAATCACTGCCGTGGGGCATACTAGCTAAGCTCTCCTACCAAGCAGAACCTACTCTGCCCCGAAGAAGGGAAAACTTACTGGATTGGGAATTGGGAGCAGGGGCGTGGAGGTAGAGCACGCGGTCCGTGAGAACATGATCTGCGGCGCCGGTGCCGGTGCCCTTCCTCCTGCTCTTCTCCTTCTCGGCCGCCTCCTCCTGCTCTTCTCCTTCCCGGCCGCCATGGAGGCCACAGGGCGCATCGTGTCCAACGCGCACGTCTTTCGGTGGGTACCGGCGGCGCTGTCCTCGAGGCCGCCGCACCACATGCGCACGTCTTTGAGCGGTTACCGGCGGGCAGCGTACTGAGCAGAGCAGAGCTCACATCCCGTCGTCCACCTCCACCTTGCCGGCGTCCAGCGGCACGACGTTGTCCTCCAGGCCGCCGCACCACACCGAGGGGTAGGCCGGCGAGGGACAGCTAGGGGCGAAGGTCGCCCGCGCGCGACCAGGGACGTAACGACGCCTAGCGAGCCGGCGAGAAACGGATCGTGGCGGGAGCTCTCCGGTGACCAGGGATGCGCTAAGGCATGGCGGAACACGTCGGCGAGCAGAGCCCAAGGCCGAGGTTGGGTGCGCCGGTGAACGTGCTAGGGCGGGGCGGAGCACGCCGGCGAGCAGAGGCCACGGCCGGCGTTGACGGGGATCAAGTCGACGAAGCTGTCGTCGTCGTTTTTCGGCAACGGGAGAAGAAACAACCTGATAAGGTGTTGAAGCGTTTCTTTTTAGCGGTGGCAATCCATGTAATTTACAGGAAAACAAAAAGGTGTGTTGAGTTGTCAAACATTGGAACGATCTGGAGCGTTGATCAGATATTGAACGGTACAAATTTAATGTATCCCGAACATGCTTGCTCTTTTAATAGTAGTATAGATTAAGGTACAGGTTGCTACATCACGTAGATACATTGGTTAGGATTCTTAATACGGAGTAATATACAACAGGCTAAGCATCCTCAATATCCCAACTACTACAGTTAGGTCTATTGGTTTGGATCGTAACCATCTCGATCAGATTGTCGAGTTGTTTAACAGCCCCCCGCGGTCCAAACTCCTGCATAGTACAAGATTCAGCATTTGTCTTAATCGTTCAAACACTTCCTTTCCCAAAAAACTTCGTGAAGATACTGGCGATCTGATCACGAGACATTATTGTATTTTTTGGCTTCTGAGCGAAACTAATCTCAATTCTGGCCTCTCTGCAAAACTATTTTCAAATCTGGCCCCTGAGGTCGGCTACAGAGAGATGGAGCCGACCTTGTATATGTCGGCTCCATCCTCTTTGGCGCCGACCCCTATTTAATTTTTTTGAGTCCTTAAGAAAACTATGAGACTTTCTGGATGACGCCGAACTGAACAAGGTCGGCTCCATTCTCTTTGGCGCTGACCTCAAGAGCCTAGAATTGAAAATAGTTTTGATGAGAGGCCATACATGTGTTTAGTAGCTTAAAAGGGCCAGATTTGTCAAAAAATACGACATTATCAACTGAACCTGCAGCGCCCTACCTTCTCTCGGACGAAGTGAATGTCAATCTCGATGTGTTTTGTCTGTGCGTAAAACATCGGGTTGGCTACAAGAAACGTTGCTCCCATATTATGACACACTGTTGGGGGTTGAGACAGTGTCACTCTAAGTTCCTGTAGAACAAACTGCAAACAAGTGATCTCAGCAGTGGCGTTAGCCATAGATTTACACTCAGCTTCCGTGCTTGAACAACTGACTGGAGGCTGCTTCTGCGCTCTCCAGGACACCAAATTTGGACCAAAATAGGGCAGCATAGTCCCTGGTAGCTGACCAAACCAGCAGGGAGAATGGAGAGACAGGGCAGGTTCGGTGATGATGTGGTGGTGCGCGACCGTGCGAGGGTCTGCTGTGCGAGTGGCATTGCAAGACCCGGCCTCCTCCAATGGGGCTGTACAAGCGTTCGGATTCGTAGGGGGTTTATTTTTTAGTTTTCACTCTGCAATCTGAAAAATTCTCAAATGAGGGTGGTCGTATGTGGAATCACAAACACTGGAGCAGGTCACCGATAATGTATGGTTTTACATCATTACTGTATGACACAAATTGGTAAAGCCTTAAACTTCTGTTCTTTTAGACGTAAGGCTCAAGATGAGCCCGGCTTTAAATTAATGAAGCCACGCACGGCGAGTTAGCCCACTGGAGAAAACCTCAAATCTCCCTACAAGTTGTAGAGATTCTACCGTAAGAAAGACCATACTGGGACAAGGACGAAAATCATATGCCAAACGGGCTCTTCCCCCCTTTCCATTACTTTTCAATAACAGAAATACAAGAGTTTTAGGACGAAAATCATATGCATATGAACTTGCGTTCACTTCCATTATACCTCCAACAGTTCCACCAGATTAAAAAACATGTCCTGCTGACATCAACCCCTGTGTTCTGCACAACAAGGTTAACCTCTGTTCTGAGAACACAGGTTCTACTACGGAAATAAAATCAGATAATTCCTTATGTCTCATACCTAAACTATAATGTGTTGAATGTGTTTGCCAACAGTACTCAAATGGAACTACTGCAGGGAGAAATAGCAAATTTATTACCTAGAAAATAAGCAATACTATATTATCGACTATGACATGAAGTATTCATGGTGAAGCTACTTACCATGGCGTATAAAAGAACGGCACGTTTGTTACCCTGCAATAAAATAGACATTCCCATCTTCCAGCAACTATTGGCTCCAGGTGACCAAGGTCTTCAATAAACTGAGAAAATAATCCAACCATGTGCTAACTATGGAGCTTAACAAATGATTCGACAAGTGGATTAACAAGCTCAGGTGCTTCATCCTGCAAGGAAAAATACAAAGTGAGGCAGATGTTGCCTGATACATATAGATTGTTGCTAAAAATGCTAGGTAGAATACAAAATATTCAACTAAATCCAGCTGTCTGGTAGAGGACCTGTGGGCAGTGTCCAACATTTGGTAAGACGACAAAATCTTCAACGGCATCAAAAGATCCATAGGCTCTTCCAAGCTCCACAGGCTCCCATGGATCCTTCTCTCCCCAAGCAACCAAAACTGGACACTGCACAATACAAATCAAAGTCTTACACATAACTAAGAAAATAAAAAAAGAAAAGACCAATCAAAAAACTAAAATAATCCTAACCTTCACCATGGGAAGTAGATCTTCAGGTAGTGGACCTCCAGAGTAGCAGATGAACTCAAGGAATACATCCACTGCCCCAGGATCAAGCCCTGGCTGCAGAATAAACTGAACCAACTCATCTGTGACAGCGGATGGGTCATGGTAGCACTGGAATTTCATCAGAATTAGAAAAGGCATAAACACAGGAGCATAAGTTCACATACAATGATATAACGTGACCATATCAAACTAATATTCAAATAAGTGGAAAATAAAATCAAATTTTCTACTTCAGAGACAATTAAACTCAAGCATCTCCATACTTCACTGAAAAAATATATGATACAAAGCTCCTGCCTTTGCATGTGTTTTTATTGCAAGTTCTGAAAAAAAAAATCTAAGAGCATGCCAAATGAAATTGTTTATTGGAACATAAGGCATATAACTCACATACTTTCTATGACATGCATGTGTAAATTTATTCGCTTATCAAATTTAATTTAATGCCCCGTCAGCCTATCACACTCTTCTACACTGAATGACAAACATTAGGTGATAAAGGTTATCTTGTACCAACTTCTAAGTTCTAACATAAGACAAAAATTAATAAATCAATCAATAAATAAGCTACACTACCATTTCCATGGGGTTATGGGGCAATCATATATATTGCTGGAAGCCTGGAACAAAATACACTTTGCACTCTTCGTACAGACAGGGATCTATATCCTGAGTTCCTGACTTACTGACTCCTTAGTCTGTAACTGATGGAACTGTTCAGTGTCTTTTCCTGGTATTACATCTGAGAAGGTACATGTATTTATGCAAACATATCATTGCCGCAAGGAATGATAGCTCTTCCAGACTTCTACTTTACCAATGTTGCTACACAGTAAGATTGCAGCCCGTCTGTAGGAGGTTGGGACCTTCAGCATGTGCAACATGTGTGCACTCGTAAGTTAGGGGGGTGCATAGTGCCCCTTAGTTGAAATGTTGCACTTATCCATGGAATGACTCCAATAGTACTTCTTTAGTTCTTACGCTTATCGTAGCTTTGAGGTCAAATTCCTATACTGCTTCTCACCTTGGTGGCTTCAGGCTACGCCAAATTTGCCCAGAAACCGGCCGATGGTACCAGAGGTGGTATCCTTTTGCTCTCGGACGAAAATGTGGTGCAAATCACAAACGCCGACATACGCACCTTCTCTCTTTCGGCTGATGTTGCCATCATTGGAGCAGAAATCTCCTACAAGCTCACTGTGGTCAATGGCCCCATCCGCAGAAACCTCAAGGTCAGGATCCCTTCTTTGACGAGCTTGTGACGTCTAAGCCGGCGATGGGAACAAAATGGCTAGTTACGGGAGATTTCAACCAAATATGTAAGGCAAACAACAAGAACCGTGGAAATGTCAATAGAAACCGGATTGTGCATTTCCGATATGCCCTCAACACTTGTGAGCTCAAGAAAATTCCACTCCAAAATCGCAAACATATTTGGAGCAACGAACAGCAAGACCAAAAGATTTGCAATGAAAAATAGGGCATTGCCTTCTCGGACCACATTTTACATGCCCTATCCTCGCCGCTCTCCGATCATTGCCCTCTCCTCCTTGCAAATGCCAAAGGGCCGATGAGGCCAAGAACCTTCCGCTTTGAGAATTTTTGGATTAAGATGCCGGGTTCAGTGATACCGTCAAGGAAGTGTGGAATGAAAACTATACCCACTTGGAACCATGTCAACTCCTGTTCCATAAGCTTAAAAGAATTGGCCAAATGTTGCGAAAGTGGATCAAATCCCTCTTCTCTAAGGTCAAAGTGGAGCTCCACATGGCGTTGGAAGTAATCCTTCGTCTCGACATTTCGCAAGAATCGAGAACCCTTAGCATCGAGGAGAGGGAGATCCGATCAAGACTAAAGAGAAGGGTCCTTGAAAAGCTAGAAAGAGACAAGCTTTTTGGATCACAAATCTAAAAGATGGTGACACTAATACTAGATATTTCCACCTCCGCGTCAATGCTAGAAGGAGAAGGAACTTTATTCACCGTTTGAGACACAATAATGGTTGGGTTACAACACACGATGAAAAGAAGAACATCATCCACGAACACTTCAAATCAATTATCAAGAAAGGTTCTCTGCGCACAGTTTTAATTGGTCCAACATTCTGGTGCCCCTTTGTGATCTTGGTGGGCTTGATATGCCTTTCTCAAAGGAGGAGGTGAAGGCCGTGGTGGATAATACCGCTTGTGAACAATGCTCCCGGCCCGGATGGTTTCATGGGGCCTTCTTTAAGTCGCCTTGGAACATTGTGAAGCCGGATATCATGGCCATGACAAACCAATTCTCCGCCCTCCATGTCAATCACCTTCAATGGCTCAACACCGCCAATATCGCTCTCATTCCAGAGAAAGATGAGGCCAAGGATGTGTCCGATTTTAGGCCTATTAGCCACATCCACGCTATCACGAAGCTCATTTCGAAGATGATGGTTACTCGCCTTGCCCCTCACATGACCAAGCTTGTCTCCAATGCGCAAAGTGCCTTCATCAAGATAAGAAGCATCCATGATAACTTCCTCTACGTAAAAAACTTGGCAAGAAAACTTCACAAGGCGAGGACTCCCATGCTCCTCTTCAAGCTTGATATTAAAAAGCCTTCGAGTCAGTGCGGTGGGACTATTTGACGGACTTGCTCCAACACATGGGTTTCCCTAGCAAATTTCGTGATTGGGTTTCGGCGCTCCTATCCACCTCAACTTCGAGGGTGCTCCTCAATGGCATCGCCGGAGTGCCCATAAAGCATGGAAGGGGCCTTAGACAATGCGATCCTCTCTTGCCGCTTCTCTTTGTCTTGGCCCGTGATCCCTTGCACCATATCCTCCGCAAAGCCACCGACCAAGGATGCCTTCATACTCCGGGGAAGGGCTCCAACAATCCGCACCTCCCTCTATGCCGTTGATGCGGCAATTTTTGTGACCCCAAAAAAAAAAGATATTGCCTTCTTGGCCATCACATTGGATCATTTTGGAATGGTGACCGGGCTTGTCACGAATTATGCTGAAAGACAAGTGGCCCCTTTTAGGTGCGATGGGATTGACCTCGATGTATCCTCCAACCTTTCCCGGCCAACCGTACGAACTTTCCTATGAAGTTCTTGGCCTCCCCTTGTCGGTGACGAAGCTCAAGAGAAAACATTTTCATCCCTTGGAGGATAAAGTGGCCAGCAAGCTCATTCCTCATTCCATGGGAGGGGAGACATGTCACCATGGCCAGTCGTTCGACCCTTGTGAAGACGGTGCTCACTAGTGTTGTCATCTACTTCATCACCGTGCTTGATGTGCCTTTGGAGGCCCTTCTAAAGATTGATAGTATTTGGCGAGCTTATCTTTGGGTGGCTAGTGAGAAGTCAACTGGGAGAAGGTGTGCAAGCCGAAATCTTGTGAAGGCCTTGGTATCCTCAACCTCAAAAAGTTTGATTCCGCCCTTCGTTTGAGATGGCTTTGATATGAGTGGGCCGATGACCCAAAACCATGGTTCGGCCTTGGCAATCCTTGCACAACAAATGGCCATGACCTTTTTGCGGCAGCTACTAAAGTGACCATTGGAAACAGCAGAGAGCGCTCTTTTGGGAGACATCTTGCCTTCATGGCTTGACACCGAAGGATGTGGCCCCCTTAATATATGACATCTCCAAGAAGAGAAAATGCACGATTCAGAGAGCTTTCGAAAATGATTTTTGGGTCTCTCGATCCAATACTCAAGAGGGACTCCCCCTTCAACATATTCCACAACTTTTCAAGGTTTGGGAGATGCACATCGATGTCCAACTTAGCGCCGACCCCCGGACAAGGTCTCTTGGAAGTTCACGAAGAATGAGACCTACTCGGCGGCCTCGGCATATATAATGCAATTTTTGGGTCACACCGACTCAACGATGTTGGCCTTAATTTGGAAGTCGTGGGTTCCTCCCAAGTGCAATTTTTTTGCTTGGTTGGTCCTCCAAAATCGAGTGTGGATGGCGGATAGACGAGAAGGGGATGGCCAAATTGTAATCTTTGTCAGCTTTGCAACCAAGTCCAAGAAACTCGGCGGCGCACCTTCTTTTTAAATGCCAGTTCACAATGACAATTCGTAGCTCCTTGAAGAATTGGCTAGGACTCCACGACCTCGTCCCGAGCGATTGGCAAGGCATTGGTACCATTTAGGAAAGGTGGCATGAGGTGATCCATAAAAGGGGAGGCTCGAGAAAGGCGTGGGCATCCCTAGTGATGCTAGTCTCTTGGGAGGTGTGGCAAGAGAGGAATGCTCGTGTTTTTTGGAACAAGTCTATCACCGCCACATGCTCTTTGAGAAGATCAAGGATGAGACAAATTTGTGGTGCCTCGCGGTGGCAAAGGCGTTGTGTAATATTATGCCGCGAGAGTAGGCTTTATTCGTTTGGGTCTTAACCTCTTGGTCAAGGCTAGGGTTGTAACACACTTCTGAAACTTCTTTCCTATTTAATGAAAATGGCAAGTTTCTTATTTACTGAAAATGGCAAGTCTTTTGCCTCGTTTCAAATATATATATACATATATTAGTAATGTTTGTGGCAAGGATTTTTCTCCGCGTATGATTTGATTGGAGCAATGCATATCTTTGTCTTTTACTCAAGTCAAGAGGTTCCCGGTCTGAAGATTTTTTTTTTTTTAGACGGAAGGCTCGAGCAGAGCCCAGCTTTGAATTAACAAAGCCAACAACCGGCTAACAGATACAACTTACAGGTACACGCTGGCCAAACCAGCAGCAGCACACACGCACACCCCACACGCACACACACACACACCTCACTACAACAGATAGACTGCTAAAACCGAAGACGGCACCAGGACTTCTGTTGTACGGAGACGACGTCGAAGATGTCCACACCAACAGACCTCCACCGCACCAACCTTGGCAACACCGCGACATGACATTGGGGAGGAACCTACAACGGCCAGGGCTTGCAGCAGCGCCTCCAAGAAGGTGGACGGCGTACAAAAACGTCGTCGCTGCCGGCAGAAACAGGTCTGGCAGAGCTTTCGCCCAAGCCCCAAGAAACCAACCCTAGAAAGGGTGACTCACACGCCGTCGAGGAAAACCATCACCAAACGGGCACACCGGGGAAGCTAGGTGGGGCGGCGGGGCAGCGTCCAAGACAAGAAAGAGGAGGGTGCTTCACAGCGATGCCTTCAACAAGGGGAACGACACCGGAGGTGTAGTCATCGCCGGAAAATGGTCTCTACCATTACGTGGTGTGCACGAGACCCATCCAAAATCAAAAGTCGGCCGCCGCCCCGAGGCCGCGAAGAGGACAACAGAGGACGCCTCTACAGGCCTCTGAATCTCGGGAACACGGTGCAAGCACCGGAAAGAGCACACAAGCTCTGAGGGCCGCGCAGCTCCGACCTCGGAGAGGCATCACACGCACACGGCGGTGGCTGCCCGGCAGATCCAACCTAGATCTCCCCTGCACCCGAACCGGGCCAGAAAGGGCCGGCCCGGCCCAACTCAGATCCGGCCCAACGGGCATCAGATCTGGCAGATCCGACCCAACGGGCCCGGATCTGGGAGCCCTACGGGAGCCCCCAAGGGGCGAAGACCGCACAAGGCGGCCGCCGACGCGACCGGCCGGCGGAGACACGACGGCCGACCTCGGCCACCCCACGCCGAAGACACGGCGCATCAGCCGGCCGCCCGACAGATCCATGATCTGGAGGCCGAGCTCCACGGGCGGCGCGGCGCGCCGGCGACGAGGGCCGCCGGACCTACGGGGGGAACTGCCCGTCGCCGAAAACCAGCAGCGAGGCGAGAGGGACACACACACGCACGCACACAACCCCACACTCACCACCACGAAGCCACCACGCCGCCGGAGCCGCGCCCACTCGCCCAGCGCGGCGCCCCCACCGACCGCTGCGGCCCGCGCCGCCCCGACCGCGCGAGGGGGAAGGAGAGCCCGCCGCCGCCGGCGCCGCCCGGGCCTAGCCCGGCGACGCCCTCCGGCGGCGGCGGGGAAGGAGAAGGGGCGAGGGAAGGGCGGCGGCTAGGGTTTCGCCCGTCGCTCGCGGGAGCGACAGGACGAAACGAGGAGGGGTGTGGCAACCTCCAACATCGGTCTGAAGATTACATGTACAGATTTTTTGATATGCCACATATTATGTTTACGTAATTTGTAGAATCCTTTTTAAATATGGTCGGTCACAATAATCACTTGAGAAAGAATATTTTTCACGGATTCTGGTGTTGCAACAGCATTAAAGAAGAGCTTTCCAACAACAGTGTTCCTGACAACCAGAAAAGGTACTATAAGACACAACTTGTGAGCACCAAAATCATGACAAAATTGAAATGTGATTTACCTTAGGAGATTTTGAAATGATCTGATGAAAGGCTTTCCATACCATGGCTGCTTGCTAATATGAAGCATCCTAAGTGAAATATCCAATAAAACAATACCCTTACAAGTTTGAGGTTCCATAACAGCGGCCTGCAGACCAACGAGCCCTGCATAATTTGAAACAACTACAAGGATTCATAAAGGTGTTTTTACTATAAGAAATTGTCTCCATTGACATTTATAAAAATATAAATTATAAGATTGGTGATCAATGTTACTTTAAACAACATCACTCATTTTATCATAATGGTAATAATAAAAAGATGAACAATTCTAAGTTGTATGTCCTAAGCTACGGCAGTCAGCATCTTGGCCTATCTGTTGTCCAATGCATGAAACATGTTTGCTGAAATAACCAAGGGCAATTCAGTAGAAAGTGCTCTGAAGAGTGGCAGAGTGACTATCACAGATTGTACAACTAACCAGCATTTTTAAGCGCATAGGATTGCTGTGGTTAAGCATCGGACATACCTCCGATTGAATTGCATATGAAGAAAGCATCACTTTTGACGACTTCAGCACAAAACGTATTCAACTGTTCTCCCCAAGTCTCAAAAGTATAAAAGCTCTCTTCAAACTCACGTGGATTAGGCTTATCAGAATAGCCATAGCCAATTAGATCAATTGCATATACTCTATTTGCCATGGCAAGAACAGGAATGTTTTTCCGCCAATGGTCGCTGAGGAAAAAGAAGAGAAACAAGTATGTAATTTATAAGGAAAGGGAAGTCAGCTTAAAGGGGAGAGAAAACATAAGGATCCTAACAAAAGTACTAATATCGCTTATGATCAAACAGTTAAATTGTTGTTGGCAAAACCAAGACATCTTGAGCTTTCATCATGAATGGAGATGGAGTAGCACATTGAAAAATAGGAAGATGAAAAGAAAACTAACAAACCTAGACGAATTGGATTGATAGTCCAGATAAAAATTCCTCGAAATAGTAGGCCCAACAATTTTACTGGTAAAGCTTTCTTATACTCACTCCGTTCATAAAAAGATGTCACAACCTTGTCTAAACTTGCATGTATCTAGACATATTTTAGTGTGTAGATACATGCATATTTAGACAAAGTTGAGACATCCTTTTATGAACAGAGGGAGTATAATTTTATTCATCATTTGTAGTACTATGAATATACAACTACATGAGGACTTGGTACCAAAGTGTAACAGCAGTTAAGAAAACGTATTTATGGTCGAAAGGTTAAAGAACGCCCCATGATCAATGCAGAGGTTTTCTTGCCTGCAAACAGTAATTTGTAGACAAGAATGTGTGTGTGACTGATGCTCACCTGTTGGCCCCGAAACCATGAATCAGAACCAATGCAGGGCCAGAGGTTCCGGCGTACTGATATCGAATGTTGTAGCCCTTCCAGTTCCATGTGCTGCACGCGAACGAGCAAAAGAAAATCGACGACACCATTTATTCAGAAAGAAACAGAACGAAGCAACCAGAACTCAGAATTTGCAAGTAAAATAAACTAAGCAATTGGAGCAGACCTGGTATGTGCTCGGGGCAGGGGCTCCGACGGGACGGGCGGCGCCGGCGCGGCGGGGAGACTCTCCTCGACCGGGTCGGCCTTGGAGGCCTTGGCCCGCAGCCGAGCGCGGGGCGCGTTTCGAGAGGGGGGGCACGAACGCCTCGAGAGCCGCGACGCTGTGGGGTAGTGATAGGCGGGCACGGCAGCAGTCGTGCTGCGGCGGCGAGCGGAGATGGTGGTCACGGGGAGGGGGCTGGATGGGGCCGCGCACGCCATCCTGCCGCCGGGCTCACGGCGCTGCTCGAGACTGGAGAGGAGGGCGGGGCGAGGGAACTGAGAACTTTCTAACGGACGGCGAACGAGGCGCATGTCTGATGGGCGTTCCGCCGCGTGGGCGAAACGGGACGGCGGGATGCGGGAGGCGCTGGGGCGCGGCTAGGCTTGGAAGTTGAAACTCGAGCCGGCTCGGTTGGTTAAACCTCCGACACGGTGCCCCGCAAACAGACACCAAAAGCGGACTGATTTTGTCCGTTTGGGGGTAGGTTTGAGGACACCTCCAACGGTCCCCCGCATATGGACAGCCGGTGTCCGAAACTGTCCTGACGGACAATGGAGGGGCTCCAACGGGCCGGCGCAAAGGGACAATTGTCCGTGCGGACAGGTTTTTGGCCCCAAACCTGGCCCAAGTTTGGTCCAGGTTTGGGGGAGAAAACGGACACGCTCTCGGTCCGCCCTTGTCCTCCCTTGTCCGCGCCGGGCCCAAACGCCAGCCACAGATTCTCTCCTTGCCACACAAACCCTCTCCCTCTCCCACCCCCCGCCGCCGCCCTAGCTACTGCCGCCGCCCTTGCTGCCGCCCACGACGGAGGACGGACTCTCGGAGGCCACGGCCGCAACCGGCGCCGTCCTGTTGACGGTGAAGAAGGAGCGATTGCCGGCGTCCGAGAAGAGGGCAGGGCGGAGGGAGAAGAAGCGGGCGAAGGACGCCGCGGCCAAGGCCGCCGCCTTGGCGGCCGAGGAGAAGGAGCGGATGGCCGCCATCCAGGCCCGCGCTGCGGCCGACCTCATAGCCACTCAGGCCGCGGCCCGAGTGGTGCTTATCCTCGGCGGCCTCATTCCCTCCGCTGACCCTGCTGGCGTGGCCTCCGCGGCGAGTTCGGCCTCTTCCGCCAAAGGGAAGCCGCCGCGGTCAGCGTCCCCCGTTATGTCTACGGCCTCGCCGGCCGCGCCCCCCCCCCTCGACCTCAACGTCACGCCGGCCGGCACAGAGCGCGGCAAGCCGAAGAGCCGGTCGATGTTGCAGGCGGGCACCTTTCTCGACCCTCGGGTGCTTGATTTTGAGGAGATGCCGCCCGTGACGCCGTCCAACCCGGGCTTCTTCGATGAGGTCGCCAATGGCGATATTGTCATGGATGATATATCTACAACGGCACAACCTTCATCAAACCCGAAGACGCCGAGACACAAGACCCAACCGGCCTTGGTGAGACACAATTCGAGAGTGAGATGCAACCCGAGGGTGTCTCAATTGACGATGAGCCTCTCGACTTTGATGAGGAGCACGCCAACCTCATCGCCAACCTCAAGAAGAGGAATGCCCGCACGGCATCATACACGGACACGGAGGATAAAGTCCTTTGTGAGACGTGGATGACGGTCGGCCAAAATGCCACCATTGGTGCTCAACAAAAGGGCACAATGTTTTGGATTCGGGTTCATAAACACTTCCATGAGATAAGGAAGTTGCGTCCTTACCAAATTGAGAGTGATCGGAATGAGGGCTCTCTTAGCAAGAGATGGGCACACATTCAAACCGAATGTAGCAAATTTCAAGCCTCTTATGACCGTATGAAGGCCCGGAAGGTGAGTGGGGTTGGCCTTGATGTCCTTGTTATTCAAGCAATGGACTTCTTCAAGAAGGTGTACAAGACCAAATTCAACTTGCCGCATTGTTGGGAGATGATAAAGGGATGCCCCAAATGGATCGAGCTATACAACTCTTTGAAGAAAGGGGGCGATGGATCGAAGAAAAGGGCCATCGGAGATGATGAAGAGGTCGAACTCGGCCAAGGCTCCGGTGGCCGGGCGGTGCGGCCGAGAGGACACAAGGCCACGACCCAAGATGGCAAGCGCGAAGCGGCCGCGGCTCAATTGGAGGCGACGTTGAAGGGGTTGATCGAAAACAAGGAGTCCTCCACCGCCGCAAGGTATGTCGAGAAACGCAAAGATAAAGAGGAGGCCATGGCATGCTATGTTGAAATGCAAAAGAAGAAGCTTGAGATAGAAGCGGACCGAATCAAGAATGAGGCGGAGCGCGTCAAGCTCGCGGTGATGGCTGAGGAGAACCGGATCATGATGGCCGACTTGACCATCATGGACCCGGAGACAAGAGCTTGGATACTGATACGTCTCAAACGTATCTATAATTTCTGATGTTCCATGTTGATATTATACCAATTGTTACATGTTTTATATACACTTCATAGCATTTTTATGCATTTTCTGGGACTAACCTATTAACAAGATGCCACAGTGCCAGTTCCTGTTTTCTGCTGTTTTTGTATTCCAGAAAAGCTAGTCTGGAAATATTCTCGGAATTGGACAAAACTTGGACAGAACCTCCTATTTTTCCAACACGAACACGGAGTCCAGAGGAGAGACGGAGGGGAGCCACGTGGCACCCACACCATGGGGCCGGCGGGCCCCCCGCCACGCGTGGGGTGGTGTGGGGCCCTCGTGGCTCTGCAGCCGCCGCCCTTTCGCCTATTTATTCCTCCCGACGCAAAACCCTAAATACCCGACCCATTATCCACGAAAAGTTCCAGAGACGCCGCCGCCGTCAACCCTAGCTCGGGAGGGTTCAGAAGCTCTTCCCGGCACCCTGCCGAGAGGGGAATCATCACCGGAGGGCTCTACATCACCATGCCTGCCTCCGGAGTGATGCGTGAGTAGTTCATCCTTGGACTACGGGTCCATGGCAGTAGCTAGATGGTTGTCTCTCCACTTTATGCTATCATGTTTAGATCTTGTGAGCTGCCTATCATGATCAAGATCATCTTATTGTAATGCTACATGTTGTGTTTGCTGGGATCCGATGAATATTGAATACTATGTCAAGTTGATTATCAATCTATCTTATATGTTATTTATGATCTTGCATGCTTTCCGTTACTAGTAGATGCTTTGGCCAAGTAGATGCTTGTAACTCCAAGAGTGAGTATTTATGCTAGATAGTGGGTTCATGCCTCCGGTAATCTGGGAGAGTGACAAACTTCTAAGATTGTGGATGTGCTGTTGCCACTAGGGATAAAATAACCGATGCTTAGCTTAAGGGTGCGCCGTTAGGTCTAATGCATTTGTTTACATTACGCACATTACTTAATGCAATTATCCGTTGCTTGCAACTTAATACCAACGGGGAACTCGGTATGACAACCTGGCGGTGGATTATTAGTCATAGACGCTGTTGGATAACGGTCTATGTATTTTGTCGTAATGCCCACATGAATATCATAGTAATCATCATGTCATATATATGCATTGTCATGCGCTCAATATTTTGTCAATTGCCCAGCTGTAATTTGTTCACCCAGCATGTTAGTTATCTTTTATGGAGAGACACCACTAGTGAACTGTGGACCCCGGTCCATTCTTTTACACTGATAATACAACCAACTGCAAACATTGTTCCTTTTCATTCTCTGCAATTTACTACTGTTTTCCACACCATACGTTTAATCCTTTGTTTTCAGCAAGCCGGTGAGATTGACAACCTCACTGTTTCGTTGGGGCAAAGTAGTTTGATTGTGTTGTGTGCAGGTTCCACGTCAGCGCGCCACTGACAACCTTCAGAAGTGATTTCTTGCTCCTACTGGTTCGATTAAACCTTGGTTTCATACTGAGGGAAACTGCTGCTACACTGCTTCATACCTTCCTCTTGGGGTCTCCCAACGAACGTGTGATCCACGCAATCAAGCATATTTTCTGGCGCCGTTGCCTGCAAGGGGAGTTTCACGCTTCCAATCTCTTTACTTTGTTATTGTCTTGCTTAGTTTATTTTTATTTAGTCTTGTTTGCTTTATTTATCAAAAACACAAAAAAATTAGTTACTTGCATCTAGTTTATTTTCTGTTTAGTTTCTGTTATTTCATCATGCTTCTCCCTAAGTATACTTTAAAAGACATATCTGTGGGTAGTGGGTCTATCATTGGAAGAGATAACATTGAGAATTCTTGGGTCACATTAGTAGGCTTAAAGATTTTGAAGATAGATCCTTGGTAGAACTTGCTCCAAATTATGAAATTGCTACAGCTTCTCTAGTTCACATGTTGGAAGCTAGGTTTGTCAATCTGAATCCTATAATGCAGCATATGTTCCTTAAACTTCATGATATGGAAGATGGTGAAAAGAAAGATTTTGTTCTAGAAACCTTGCTTAAAGAATTTGGTGATGTTGCTAGAGAAGCTAGAAAAGTTTTTATTCGATATAAGATGCTTGGCTATTATATTGATGTTGCTAATACACTTGAGAAACTGGAAAAAGAGAGGCTTAAGTACACTAAAGAAACTAATTATGAGGGGAAGTTAAGATACCAATACCTTTTAAGTTTGTAGGAATGCATGAGGCACTAGAAAAGAATTTTGATTGGATTGTTCCTGAAAATTTATTTGATGAGGATAGTGTGCCTAAAAGTAATGAAAGAGGAGTTTCTGAAACTTATATAGATAAGATACAATGCATTGTTGAGAAAACTTCCAACCTTTCTGTTGATGCTTCATCACTTGGAAACACTTGATTCTTACTTTCTGCGCCTAGCTGAAAGGCGTTAAAGAAAAGCGCTTATGGGAGACAACCCATTATTTTATTTCTGCAATTTTTCTTTTTTTTGAGTCAAGGAGTTGTTTACTTCTGTAACAATTCCTTTGTATCTTTATTTTATCGCATTGTTGTGCCAAGTATTGCCTCTAATAGGAAGATGATGCTAGATTTGGATTTCTGCGCAGGAACAGATTTCTGCTGTTCACCGTTTTAATTCTGTAAAATCACAGAAAAATTATTTAAATCTGCAAATTTTTTGCGTGATCCTCAGATATGTACGCATCTTTCGTTAGTTTAAAGTTTTTCGATCTGAGCAACGTAAGTGCCTCGAAAAAATTCGTCTTTGCGGACTGTTCTGTTTAGACAGATTCTGTCTTTTATTTTTCGCATTCTCTCTTTTACTAGTGTTGAGTGGAATTCTTTTTTAGGGTGAAGAGCTTCACATAACATCAGTGGCAGTAGCTAATGTTAAAAGTAACGGTCATGTTTGTGTCCTTATAGAACATGTGAGTTTTTGATTGTGCACTAACCCTCTAATGAGAATTACTTTGAGTTTGGTGTGGCGGAAGTTTTCAAGGGTCAAGAGAGAAGGATGATATAATGTGATCAAGAAGAGTGAAGAGCTTAAGCTTGGGGATGCTCCCATGGATCACCCCAGCATATTTCAAGAAGACTCAAGCGTCTAAGCTTGGGGATGCCCAAGGCATCCCCTTCTTCATCAGCAACTTATCAGGTCATCTCTAGTGAAACTATATTTTAATTCTTTCACATCATATGTGCTTTACTTGGAGCGTCTGTGTGCTTTTATTTTCAGTATTTTATTTTTCTTATGGTCAACTTGATTGGACCCAGCATTCTTGATTGGGAGAGAGACACGCTCCGCTTTTTCATATGAATACTCCTATTCTTCACTTATACTTGTTGAGTATTCTTATCTAGCTATTGCTATGCTTTTAGCTCCTGTTTTGCATGCATCTCTTATTCAGAGCTGTTAGTTCTTTTAAAGAAAGTACTCTCTTGCTTCACTTATAATTGTTTGGAGAGTTTATGTTGAAATAAATTGATTGGTGTTTGGTTGGAACAGAAAATGTTGCATGTGGTAGATGGTATAATGGAAAAAGCTTACATATTCTTGTAGATCACTGTATTGGATAATTTGATACTTGTCAATTGTTTTGAGTTATCAAGTAGTTCATGTTTAAGCTTTTGTATCATGTAGTTAAAACCTATTAATGAAGAACTACCGTAAAGCTCGTTGAAATTTGGTTTGCATGATTGGTATCTCTAAGGTCTAGATATTTTCTAGTAAAAGGGTTTGGTTAACAAGGAAGACAGTGTAGAGTCTTATAATGCTTGCAATATGTTTTCATATAAGTCTTGCTGTGTCGGTTGATATCCTGTGTTTGCTTCAAATAACCTTGCTAGCCTAAACTCTGTACTGAGAGGGAATGCTTCTCGTGCATCCAAAACCTTGAGCCAAAATCCATGCCATCTGTGTCCACCATAACTACCTATATGTGGTATTTCCTTGCCATTCCAAGTAAATTTTTCATGTGCTACCTTTAAACTATTCAAACTTTATTACTCCTATTTTGTGTCAATGTTTACCAAGCTCATGAGGACGGGGTGGATGTCTTTATGTCAACTGTCAAACAGACTTTACCACCGGACTAGCGGCATATACATCCGCTTATCCATTAATTTTGCAAAAAGAGCTGGCAAATGGGGTGCCCAGTCCCAATTAATTACAACTTTAACCGCTTAATTCTCTTCACATTTTTGCCCTGATTTATCAGTCAAGCAATGACAAACAGTGAAATATCTGCATGTGTAAACAAAAGAGAAAGAGGGATGATCTGCCTTGCTGGTAGAAATAACGTCCTTCATGGGAGCCGCTCTTAAAAGTCTGGTTGGCAGGGGTCATATTGTACTTTCCATTTTCTGATTCGTTGACAATTAACAAACACCTCTCAAAACTTATTTTTACTCTCTATATGATTTCAAAAACTTAAAAAGCTCTAGCACATGATTTAATCCCTGCTTCCCTCTGCGAAGGGCCTTTCTTTTACTTTTATGTTGAGTCAGTTTTCCTACTTCTTTCTATCTTAGAAGCAAACACTAGTGTCAACTTTGGTGCAACAATTTTTATATGCTTGTATATTGCACTTATTATATTGCTTTGTGTTGACAAATATCCATGAGATATATATGTTGAAAGTTGAAAGCAATTGCTGAAGCTTAAATCTTCCTTTGTGTTGGTTAAATACCTTTTACTTAGAATCTATTGCTTTATGAGTTAACTCTTATGCAAAACTCTTTGATGCTTGTCTCGAAAGTACTATTCATGAAAAGTTTTTGCTTATATGATTCAGTTGTTTGCTCATTATCTACTTGCTAGCAAACTATAGACCATTGACCTGGATCACTTCATTCATAACATGTGCTTTACAATATATTTGATGTCACCTCAGAAATTATTTTGTTTTTATCGTTTTACCTACTCGAGGACGAGTAGAACTAAGCTTGGGGATGCTTGATACGTCTCAAACGTATCTATAATTTCTGATGTTCCATGTTGATATTATACCAATTGTTACATGTTTTATATACACTTCATAGCATTTTTATGCATTTTCTGGGACTAACCTATTAACAAGATGCCACAGTGCCAGTTCCTGTTTTCTGCTGTTTTTGTATTCCAGAAAAGCTAGTCTGGAAATATTCTCGGAATTGGACGAAACTTGGACAGAACCTCCTATTTTTCCAACACGAACACGGAGTCCAGAGGAGAGACGGAGGGGAGCCACGTGGCACCCACACCATGGGGCCGCGCGGGCCCCCCTGCCGCGCGTGGGGTGGTGTGGGGCCCTCGTGGCTCTGCAGCGCCGCCCTTTCGCCTATTTATTCCTCCCGACGCGAAAACCCTAAATACCCGAGCCATTATCCACGAAAAGTTCCAGAGACGCCGCCGCCGTCAACCCTAGCTCGGGAGGGTTCAGAAGCTCTTCCCGGCACCCTGCCGGAGAGGGGAATCATCACCGGAGGGCTCTACATCACCATGCCTGCCTCCGGAGTGATGCGTGAGTAGTTCATCCTTGGACTACGGGTCCATGGCAGTAGCTAGATGGTTGTCTCTCCACTTTATGCTATCATGTTTAGATCTTGTGAGCTGCCTATCATGATCAAGATCATCTTATTGTAATGCTACATGTTGTGTTTGCTGGGATCCGATGAATATTGAATACTATGTCAAGTTGATTATCAATCTATCTTATATGTTATTTATGATCTTGCATGCTTTCCGTTACTAGTAGATGCTTTGGCCAAGTAGATGCTTGTAACTCCAAGAGTGAGTATTTATGCTAGATAGTGGGTTCATGCCTCCGGTAATCTGGGAGAGTGACAATAACTTCTAAGATTGTGGATGTGCTGTTGCCACTAGGGATAAAATAACCGATGCTTAGCTTAAGGGTGCGCCGTTAGGTCTAATGCATTTGTTTACATTACGCACATTACTTAATGCAATTATCCGTTGCTTGCAACTTAATACCAACGGGGAACTCGGTATGACAACCTGGCGGTGGATTATTAGTCATAGACGCTGTTGGATAACGGTCTATGTATTTTGTCGTAATGCCCACATGAATATCATAGTAATCATCATGTCATATATATGCATTGTCATGCGCTCAATATTTTGTCAATTGCCCAGCTGTAATTTGTTCACCCAGCATGTTAGTTATCTTTTATGGAGAGACACCACTAGTGAACTGTGGACCCCGGTCCATTCTTTTACACTGATAATACAACCAACTGCAAACATTGTTCCTTTTCATTCTCTGCAATTTACTACTGTTTTCCACACCATACGTTTAATCCTTTGTTTTCAGCAAGCCGGTGAGATTGACAACCTCACTGTTTCGTTGGGGCAAAGTAGTTTGATTGTGTTGTGTGCAGGTTCCACGTCAGCGCGCCACTGACAACCTTCAGAAGTGATTTCTTGCTCCTACTGGTTCGATTAAACCTTGGTTTCATACTGAGGGAAACTGCTGCTACACTGCTTCATACCTTCCTCTTGGGGTCTCCCAACGAACGTGTGATCCACGCAATCAGATACTCAAGAAGCAAAAGATCATTCGTGACCGTGGTGATGTTTGATTTGCATCTCGTTTCTATGTCAAACTAATTTGTATCATTTGCTATCATTTGTATTTTGAACTATGTATCATTTGTTCATTTGGAACATGTCTATGTCATGCTTGGTTGACAAATATTTTATATTTCAATGTCATTCTATAGGTTATTGTTTCAAATTTGACAAAGAGGCACATTTTGCTCTTTTTTTTTACCAAAACGGACCAGTTTTGCGCCGGGCCGTTGGGGGCACCCCCAACCCCAAACGGACAAAGGCCCAGAATCTGTCCGCGGTCTGCCCCAAGCGGACAGATTCGGTCCGTTTTGGCTGTCCGTATGTGGCCCACCGTTGGAGGTGGTGTCCGTCCGGAACTGTCCGCCCACTGCACCCAACGGTGCCTCGCATATTTTGCCTCGGACAAGAGAGAAGAAGTAGCATAGCAACGAAAACAGCAAATAATCGTTTTTTTGTACATCAAATATATTTGCAAATTTGCAAAGAGCAGCTAGCTAGCAATGTTTGCAAAGAGCAACTAGCTAGTGGCGCGGTGTGGAGGCCGTGGGACTGGGAGAGCACGGTGTGGAGAGCGCGGCGAGCATGTCCTTGGAGCCGACGGCGCCTCGGAGCACTGCGGCGCGGGTGAGCCTCGGAGCACTCGGGCCAAGGTCCTCTGCTCTCGCCAACGGGGGCTCGCACGGGATGGATAGGAAGAGTACGAGGCGGCGGCGCAGCGCGGCGGCCACTTCGAGGTGCAGACGCCAGCGACCGAAGCTTGCTTGCTGCGGCGCGGCGGCCACTTCGGCGCCCTTCATCAGCACCAGCACCACGCACGCCGTGCGCCGCAGCCGCTCCTCGGCCGCAACACGCGGCGGTGGGCACGCCGGCTGCTGGCAAGCCAGCACGAGAAGGAGGGCAGCAGCGCGCGTCCATGGAGCGGCATCTTCCAGAGCCGTCGCGGTCGTCGGCGGAGGCGGAGTAGACGACGCCGCAGTCCGCGGCGACGGCGTTCATGGCGTCGTCGTTGGAATCTTCGTCTCGCCCTCCACCTGACCGGAGGAGCCAGTCCCAGTCGCCGCCGCGCTGCGCCGCGGCCATCTTCTACTTCTTGCGCTCGCCAGACGCCGGCAGCAGCGGCGCGACCTCGAACTGCTGGGTGACGAGCTGCGACAGGTAGGGTGTCACGGCCGCGCCTCCGCCTTGCGGGATCCCTCCGACGACGGTCTGGTGGGAGCGAGCGACGCGAGGCCAGGAATCGGGGACGGCGACGGTGGTGAGATAGAGGAGAGAGAAGACGTGGTAGGTGGGGAAGTGGAGATGTGTGGCTGCCAGTGGGCCAGGCGGACACAAGAGGCGGACAGAACCGGACAGTGGACAACTCCAAACCTGGACCAAATTTGGGACAGGTTTGGTCCAGAACGGACAGTCCGACAGCAATCTGTCCGTTTGCGGAGCACCGTTGGAGCATGGCTTTTGTCCGTCCGGACAAAAACGGGCTAAGATTGTCCGTTTGGGGAGCACCGTTGGAGGTGCCCTAACGAGTAACGTGCCAGTTTAACAATGTAGTACAAAACTGAAAATCGATTCGGCTCGCAAAATTTACGGGTTTGCCCGTTTAGTTTGTTTTATGCACTAGTGAACGTGCACGTGCAAACGCACGACTCTACAATTGGGGGGAGTGTACAGGTCCTACATATTTCAGCACAATTGTGTTTAAGGGTTAACACGCGACGTGCATAGGTTGGGTTCCTTGCTTCTTCGTGGATGGTGTTTGCTAACCCCATCGCCGCTGCCGCTATGCCGCCGTCCACTAATGCACTGCCCGTCGCCGCCGCTCGTCTTATAGACACACACGATATGCGCAGGCCGCCTTCCTCGCTTCTTCGTCAGCCACGAGACATCGCGGTTATTGGCAGCGCGGCCAGCCATGCTCTTTCTCGCGTATATATTACTTTTACAATATTCTCTAGAAACTATAAGATTAATTTAGGTCTTGAAGCAGACTGAATAGGATGGAGAGCGTATGAAAAAGACTTTTACAATATTCTCTAGAAACTATAAGATTAATTTAGCTCTTGAAGCAGACTGAATAGGATGGAGAGCATATGAAAAAGCAAGGCTGGTAGCCTGTTTCTCTAAGCTATAATGAATTGAACTTGTGAAAAAAAATCAGAAGGTATGGCCAGTCATTGTATCAACTAACCAGCTACCATCCATCCAATCAATTTGCATGTGGATTCTTAGTTTCTAATCGAAGCAATAACGAAGGCTTGAAGCAGTCTATACAGAACTTACAGAATTAAACTCTTCCGCATACACACAGAATTTAAATCCTCCTTTTGGTTGTACAGTGAGATTCTAAACAACACATATCTAAACAGACCCTTAAAGTACAGAAATAGGGAAGAAAAATCCACATGATTTAGCAATAATGTCTCATCGTACTGAATAAAAGAGTATAGTGCCTCATAATGTAGGAATCTCAAGTTCTGAACCAATCCTACATAACAATAAGATAAGGGAGAATTTCAGAATTACCTGAATGCGTGCGTGCTGTCGAGCGGCAGGCCGGCAGCAGCCGCCTCCAGTCAGTGGCGTACGCGCGCGAAGGCGGACGATAGGATTGGAGTGTCCCAGGCTGCGAGAGCTTCTTCAGCACCTCGCCCACCGTGCCATGGCCGTTCCTCTTCGAGTTTTCCGTGCCAATGCAGTCCATCGCCGTGGAGATAGGGCCTGACCTTCTTCGCACTTCTCTCGAGTGCCACCGGTCATACGCAAGCGCTATAGGCGGCACGTCAAAGAGCTTGTGAACGGCGTCCTGCAACGGGCGGGACGTGGGACACGCCATCCGTCGGCCGCCGGCTGACTCGAAGCGAGGCGTGCTGTAAAGCATGCGTGTGATGACGGCTGGTACAGGCCGGCGTCGGTGCCCTGTGTCCTGCACTTCTGCAGGTCAGGCGCCGGGACATATCAGCGTGGGAGCCGGGCAAGAAGAGCACGGAGATGTTGCACATGCGGGCGGCCTCCCGCCGTCGTTCCTCATCCGGAGAGCATGGGTGCGATGACGGACGACGTCGGCGCCCTGCCGCCTGCAGGCCAGGGACCGGGAAAGATCAGCGAGGGAGCTCGGCAGCGCTGCTGTGTGGCTGAGGTTCTGGTGCGCGACGCGAGCCAGAAGGCGTAGGACTCCGTGCGGAGGGCGTCACGCTAGGAATTTCCTGAATCGTGGGATCTGTTGCTGGCCCTTATGTAGAATTGTACATGGATACGGAAGCAGGCACCGGGACGACATGGCGCGCCGCCATTGTTCCTACCATTGCTCCCGATGAAGCTGTCGTCGTCTTTCCATCGACACGCGGGCGGCGCAAATGCGGGGTCAAGGGCTGCGCCGGACGGTTGTACAGGCTCCCGATGAAGCCGTCGTCGTATGTCCATCACCATGCGGGCGGCGGGAGCTCGGGGCAAAGGGCTGCGCCGGCCGGTTGTAGGTGACGTGACGGCGGACGGTGGTGCAGAGGCGGCTTAGGCGAGCAGCTGGATAAGGTGTTGAAGTGTTTTTAGCGGCGGCAAATCCTTGTAATTATCATCAAAACGAATAGGTGTGTTGAGTTGTCAAAACATGGTGGCAATTTGGTCGTATTATGTGATTGGTGGGAGGGCAAAACGGTCCAAACTGGACATTATTGAGTTGTCAAACATTAGGACGATCTGGGCCGTTTGATCGGATATTGAACGGTCTAGATTTAAATTATCCCAACAAGTTTGCTCTTTTAATAGTAGTATAGATTATAATTTTTCCAATTTATTTGGGCATGTATGATGCAATTATCAAACAATCAATGTCAATGAGACTATAAAAGGTCAACATAACTGAACCGGTACAGAAAAAACACAAGTGATTTGAGGGCGATCTAAAAGGCGGTCAGGTTTCCGTCCCAGTCGTTGGTGACGTTGTTGGTCCGCCCCGCCTCCATGCCTCAGAGAGGCGGCGGGAAAGCCATCAGAGGTGGGGGCGTACCCCGACCTCTCGCCGGCTGGAGAGTTCCCGTTTGCTATTAGCTAATTTTTGTGTCTTCATCCAGGTGGTGAGGCGGCAACGACATCCCGATGTGAGAATAAGGTCCTACCCGCTCTATCCTCGCTCCGTTGGTGTGTTTAGCGTTAGCGGAGGGCGTGTGGTATGTGTTTAGCGAATCTTGTGGATCTGTTCGGTTTTCGTGTTCGTCAGTGTGGTTGTATGTCAAAAAAATTCGATTTATGGTTCTCATCTTTGACGATGGTTGATGTTGGTGTCTTTTGTGCTGCTATGAATGATTAAAAAAATGACACTGTCAAGTAATATCTAGTCATTAAACTATAATAATCAGAAAAATTGTTCAAAAAGACAAGAATAGAGGTAACGACTTTTTTTTACAGAGCTAAACGAGCTAAACAAGTAGCTCGGAACACGGTTCGTTTAACTCAACATGGTAAACGAGTTTGAGCCAGACCGAGCCGAGTTCCGAGCTACTCGTTTAACTCATGAGTTTTGAGTTTTAATTCCAGCTCCACGGGCGGACGAGTCTAGATTGTTCTTTTTTCTTTAAGAAAAGAACTAACTTTTATTGATCAAATAACCAAATTACATCGACACGTAAAACACACCGGACAACATAGATCACTGAACTGAAAAAACAAAGATCTGTGATAGAAGTTACATAACACATATTCGAAGTCATCGCCTCTAAGTTGTCTTTTTTCATCTTCCTCCAAGATTCAGTTGAACAGGTAACAGGTTGCACTAACATCAATTTTTTTGAAGAGCCGGCTGAGCCGTCCGTCCCAATAGATGAGTATTTAATATCGAATGTGTTCTGTTCGGGACACACCCCTTACAATGCAGCATGTGGAACTGATTATTGACCACCATAATTCTTGAGAAGAACTCTACGAGCACAAACCTATGAAACTAGAGAAAATTTGACACTATTATTTGTTGTCATCACCGCAAATGCTGACGGAAACGCCAAACGATAAAATGATAGATCTGGAGCCAACGATCTGCGGGAATAGAAAAGCTCCCTGATGTCAGTCGCGTCGGCCGCAACAGCAACACCTGGACGGAGGTAGAGCCATGTTACTCTTATTCTGCGTGGCACCAAATTCTCCATCTAGACGCCATCACCAATACACAAATCTCGTCACCAACACACAAATATGACATGAAAGAGAAATAAAACTACCAGCCCATGGAGTCACGAATGTCATAATGGGAATGGGCCGGGTTGGCCCGCTAGGTCACTGACTCGGCCCAAAGTTTTGAGGCCAATGGTGTGCACGGTCGATCGTTCAAGATACAAATCCCTTCAAACAAGAGAGTACCGTGGAGTGTTTGATTGACTGGTCATTCAAGAAACAAATTATCACTTCAAACTATCATTCGAGGATTGGAAAAATGCTAATGTTATTTTCAAGCTACTAAGGGAATTCTATGACGCCACGAATGTAGTATCGGGCACAAATGCCCGAATGCTAACTTGTATTCCAAAATGTGGAAAGTGAAGCTCACCTTGGATCATCAAATATTATGAAGAGGACACCGAGTTTGGTGATGTGGTCATGTTCATGAAGAGAAATCTATTGAAGTACTTGAACCGGTCACAGTTAAATCTTTGCATTCAAGTGATTTTGGACCGGCAATTCAAGTCGAAATACCTTGAATTTTTCATTGGCTCGGAATTTGGAGATGATGCTGAAGCAATGACTAATAAAGTAAACTACATTCCAAGGGTTGTTCGATGAATACCTCCAATTGAATGAACAAAGATTCATACCCCATGACTCAAGGATGTGATGATGACATGGATGTAAGTGATCAAGACCCTATGGCCGATTGCGACAAGCACTTCACCCTTGGTGCTCGATCAACAAATATAGATTCTTGATAACTTGATTCATACTTTACAAAGGTACCCATTCGTCGAAGTGATCGGTTTAACAAACTTGCATTGTGACAGATGAACTCAACTGAATACCCAACACTTGATACTCTCATGTGCCTACAAGACTGGTGGATCCTCTCATGTGCCTACAAGA
Source organism: Poa pratensis (assembly GCA_947311845.1). Classification (NCBI taxonomy): domain Eukaryota; kingdom Viridiplantae; phylum Streptophyta; class Magnoliopsida; order Poales; family Poaceae; genus Poa; species Poa pratensis. The sequence continues at coordinate 13,695,842 of CAMZMU010000102.1, forward strand.
CTGGTTAAGGGCGAGAGGTAATTCCTTTAGACACAAGTTCTTTTGCATTTATTTTAATGATTCAAAACAAAGCCATGCACATTATACTCATGTTTTCTATAGCTAATACTGAGCGCAACATGGCTTCAATCCATGAATTCATTATGGCCTTGGGAGGTCTTTATTGTTCTTTGCCTCACCTAGTACATACTTGTATATGCTATCTCTAGACAATATGTTTCTATTTTAATATTTTCCCACTATACACTTTTAAATACAAATTGTATGCCGTCGAAAAGTCGAATCAGATCCTCTGTCATCAATAAATGGTGTACGTATTATACTATTATAAGATTATCCTTGACTAGGAAGTCATAATTAGATACATCTCTGAAAGACCGAGGGCGGAGACGCCACCCTGGCTTGTCATTAAGGTAGATGTGAGAACTCGAACCCGAGACCTGGCCCTTATGAGCTTTGCACGGCTACCACTAGCCCACAGAAGAGTTCTCTTCTTTTATGGAATTTAATGACCTGCGAGGTATCAAAATAAATGTATTATTTTCCTTCGTAAACATGAGTACAATTTTCATACTGAATGGGTCTGCAACTTTTGACAAACCTAAAGTAGAACATAAGCTAATTGGTTAGTAAAGAATGTAGTTTTTAGCTAGATGAAATAATCTGCATTCATTGTAAATTGGTCTGCTATTGTTGGCATACCTGAAGTAGTACCTAACCTAATTGGTCAGGAAAGAATGTTGTTTTTATCTAGATGAAACAATCTGCATAATAGCAACTTTTCGCATTTTTTTGTTGAAAGGGCAACTTTTCGCAGTTAATTGGTATGCTACTGTTGACAAACCTGAAGTAGTACTTTTATCTAGATGAAAAAACTGCATAATAGCAGCTTTTCATGGTAAATTGGTCTGCCACTGTTGACAAACTTGAAGTACTACCTAAGTTAATTGGTCAAGAATGAATGCTATGTTTATCTAGATGAGTTTCTTTAGCTTGAGGTGCAAGAAGAGATACTTGTAGGTCTTGGCCAGGCGATCAACCAAAGTTTCTTGTACCATTTTGGTTGACGCTGTAATTAACCTTATAGGCTAGCTTATGTTAATCCTAGTGATGGAAGAAGCGGTGATGGAAGAAGCGGTGGAGTTTTACTCTTATGGAAGAAAGACATTGTTATACAACAGATTTATTCTCACCCGAAATATATTGATGTCCGGGTCATGGAGAGACCGGATAAAATCTGGCGGCTTACTGAAATTTATGGCGAGCCGTGGTGGGAAGATAAATACAAAACATGGGATAAAATGCGAGAACTGAAATGAAGCTCGAACCTTCCATGGGTGATCTTTGGTGACTTCAATGAAATCTTGTTCTCGCATGAGAAAGAAGGGGGTAACCCTCGCCCCCACAGATACATGGATGCGTTTAGAGATGCTTTGATTGACTGTGAACTGGAGGATTTGGGTTTCTCTGGCGAAATTTTCACATGGAAAAGAGGGCGTTTAAGGGAAAGATTGGACCGTGCGGTTGCTAATGGTGCCTGGACGCTTATGCACCCGAATGCTGCTTTGATACACCTTGATTACACTAAGTCAAACCATAGGCCGATCCTACTGGATACTGAATACCAGCAGGCTGCGGTTCAAGGCAGATCGGAGCATAAAAGATTTGAGTCAAAATGGATTCAGGAGAAGGGTTTTTCAGAAGAAGTACAAAGAGCATGGGATGCGGCCGGTGCAGCAAACGGCGTGCTGGGTAGATTGGGCCGGATGCATGCATTATTGCATGATTGGGATAGCAAAGTTCTTCGGAAGCTGAAGAGACGTCTGCGCAAGGCTCAGCACGAGCTACATGCAGCAATGGACGGACCTATATCAGATGCAAATGAAGCCAAAGCTAAGGAGATGGCTAACTTAATTGAGTTGTTATTGGAACAGGATGAAATCTACTGGTCGCAATGATCAAGGGCGAACTGGTTACAATATGGCGATAGGAATACTGCATTCTTTCATAATTTTGCTTCAGCCCGTCGTAAGAAGAACTACATTAAAAAGTTGAAAGAAGGGAGAATAATTGGGTTGAAGGTACGGAATCACTGAAACCTTTAGTGTTTAATTATTTCTCTAATCTTTTTACGTCTGAAGTCCAGGCCTTGGATCCTGCGGTGTTAGAGAAAATTCAGCCGAAGGTCTCTCAAGATATGAATGATAAGCTCCTGGCTCCCTTCTCAGCTGAGGATGTCCGAAGGGCGGCTTTTAGCATTGGGGATCTGAAGGCCCCGGGTCCGGACGGCCTCCATGCAATATTCTATAAAAAGTTCTGGAACATTTGTGGTGAAGCAATTACAACAGAAATTTTACAAGCACTGAATACCGGAATAATACCAGAGGGGTGGAATGATACAACTGTTGTTCTGATCCGAAAGGTGGACAACCCGGAGACGATAACACAATTTCGCCCCATAAGTTTGTGCAATGTGATCTATAAAATTATCTCCAAAATGCTTGCTCTTTGGCTGAAAGGTATACTCCCGGATGTCATATCTCCTACGCAGAGTGCTTTTGTTCCTGGACGTCTTATTACAGATAATGTGCTAGTTGCATATGAATGCGTTCACTCTATAAAAAAAATAATAGGTCAGGATCTAACGGAACTTGTGCAGTTAAGCTTGATATGCACAAAGCATATGACAGAGTTGAGTGGCTGTTTTTGGAAAATATGATGCGCAAATTAGGGTTTGCCGAAAGATGGATTATACTGATGATGGCTTGTGTGAGTTCTATAAGGTACCAAGTTAGATTTAACTCTGAGGAGACGGAGAGGTTCACACCGACAAGAGGTCTTCGACAAGGGGATCCACTATCCCCATATTTGTTCCTTCTATGTGTGGAGGGTTTATCTAGTTTGTTGTTGTATGAAGAAGAAGTTGGTGGTATTGATGGGATAGGGGTGTGCAGAAATGCACCGTCAGTTTCACACCTTTTATTTGCTGATGACTCCCTGATGGCCCTCACGTAGTTACCCCACAACGGTGCCAGAAAACAGTTGCTAGCCCCTTCGCGTGGTACCTGCGTGAAAAGTAAATGGGTTAGGTTGAGACTCCAAGTGCAGAGTGTATGTAGTAGTGGAAGACAGTTTTCCCCACGAGGGGTGACTCGAGGGTTTAATATCGAACTCTCGGGGAACCAGTATTTCAGGTGTTATCTCTTTATCCTTCTCTTGAGAACCTGCAACAAAATAAATTGTTTTGTCCCCTCAACCTCACCAAGTGGTTGTCAAGCACAAGGTGTGAGAATGATAATAAAATAATATGCAATGCAAACAATAAGTAAATATGCAATGATGGTAAATAAATATGCAAGGATGGTGGTAGTAATGATAAATGATATTTTTGGGTTTTTTATGATGAATGCAAGATGTAAAAGTGTTTTTGTATTTTCGGATTTAATAATGGCAGCAAACAAAAGTGGTGATAAAAGTGTTGGAAAGGTGTTTCTTATGATTAAAAATGGACCGGGGTTCATGGTTTCACAAATGCACTCTCTCTTGATAACGTGGTAGACAATGGAACACTAAAATTAACATGTAAGATGGCAAGACATGGTTTGACAAGTTATTAATAATATGGGCATCACGTTCTAACATAGAGATCTCAAGTATAAGTTGTTCTCTCTCTTATGCTCCACCAAGATGCGAACTAAATCATAACACCTTAGTAATTAAGATAAATCAGAGCATAGCAATAAGTTCAATGACATGAAGTTAAAATAAGAACATGCTAGATCTAGTCATGGAGATAGTGGCCAAGGTCACATCCACTCTCCGGTAGCATGGTATTTTTGTTTATCCCTAGTGAGGCAACAAAGTAAGGTAGAAAACCCAATTGGGTCGCTGATAACCCCCAAGAGCAAGGGATCACTGTAGCACCTCTCAATGTGGAACTAAGGTATCGATCCGCAGGAGTAAGAAGAAAAAGTTATCTATTCCCTACAACTAAAGTGTCACAAGTTTTAGTTGATTATGCACTAAACAAGTTTAAGGAACAAGGTGGTTGATTTAATGGATGGAAGTTTGATGTAACAAGGCAAGAATGTGGAAGTGTCCCAATCCTATTCAATGCAAGAGGACAAGACAAAAGGTTTTCTAGGATGCTTGGAAATAAGGCCTACGGATCATACTTTCACTAGTGGACACTCCCAACAATTGAATACATAGATATTTCCTCTTCACTTTGCTACTCTGAACTATTCTCCCATTGGATAGAAATACCAATCTACTGCGTAGGGCTACAAGAGCACACCTTAAAGTCTGAGTGAACAAACACCACAATATCATAGAACACCAAGACCATCGTGTAGGGCTACAAAAGCACACCTTAAAGTCTGTCTTCCACATCTAGGGAACCCCAAGGTCACTATGAGTGCCCCAAAATAGTACTAAACAAACACCACAATTTTATAGTGACATCCAACACAAAGAATAACTCATGGTAAGTATTTCTGTAACCTTTAGCCTAAGAGTCACACACGGTGCACACACTGTCAACTTCACACCATGGGACAAAGGTGACTCCGGAAATTACATTAATAAAACCACTTGAGTAGCACAAACAATGAAGGAGAAACATCCATGAATTCAATTAGATTACAAAGCTCATGATCACATAAAGATCACATCATGGGAGAGAGATGAACCACATAGCTACCGGTAGAGCCCTCAGCCCCGATGAAGAACTACTCCCTCCTCATCATGGGAGGCAGCAACGGCGATGAAGATGTTGATGATGAACACGCCGGAGGGGGTGGAGCCCTCCGGAGGCGATTTCGACGGCGTTTCCCCCCTCCGATCTTCTCTGGCGGCAGCCTTCTGACTCTCTGTTTCGGTGTTCTGTGTTTCTCCGCCGCCTCCTTTCGCGAAACGCCAGGTGACCTTTTTTATAGGCGTTTTTAGGTTAAGACGGAGTCGGTGGACGAAAGATCGACGGCCACGGAGCTCCGAGGGGGAAAAAAGCTGGGCCCACGTGGCCAGGTATTTTAGGCCGCGTGGGACCCTCCCATTTCCAGCCTGTTGGGCTTCTAGTCTTCAATTTAAGCCCATTGCGTTCGTCTCGAAAATTCTGAACCGTGCTCTTTGGCCTTGCCCTTTTTGGAGTCCCGAAGCTCCCGGAAAGTCTGAAACACTAAAAAAGACGTTTTCTGGAAAAACAGGGTTAATTCCAAATAAATGGGAAAACTATGAAATATTCCCAAAATCATTATAAAACATTGATATAACCCTTATATGATGCAAATATGATTGGAATATAAGCAATTAAAGTGCAAAGTTCATGTATGCATTTTACATGCATCAACATCCCCAAGCTTAATCCATGCTCGTCCTCGAGTATGAAGATGATAAAACTAACATGGACTTTGCAATTTAATACTTAACAATGAATATCAAAGATGATTACTATTGCTACATATAGTCAAATGATTCATTCTTCAAAGGCGTAGCAATATGCAAATAGTTTATGAAGTGATATCAAGTATTCAAGACAAGGATGTTCATTGATAGTTCACAAAGTGTAACATAGAAGCAAGTAATATGGACCATATGTATGCATAATGATAAGTAGAACATCCTACAATGGTCATAGAGTGATGATGAAAATCTGAATATGATAGGTGGACACTTTGGAAAGATGTATAAGTGAGTAGAGGTAAAGCATGCATAAGTTTCATCCAACTTCCAAACTCTTCTACTTAAGTTAATGATTGCAATAAGGTATTCATTGGTGTCAAGCTCTCATTGCCCCTATCATAGCATCTTGAATGATTAAGGTTAAAGTGAAAGCAAATATGAGTAGTGTGCTTGATAAAGAATGGGTTGAATGTCTCATGCCCCTTGAATACAAGTACTTACACCATGTGTTACTCAACTTGGGAAACAAAGCAAATTCAATTAAATATCATTGTAAGCATAATAGTATCATCAAGAGCGTCAACTGGGGTACCTCTTGTCCCAAGATATGGAACAAGCCCATATCAAAATGACAAGACAAACAAACAAAATGAACAATCTCAACACTTTTTTATTTACCATTTGGAATAGTTTTTTATTGCAAGGTGTATCACAGAAGGTTCACCATAGTATGTAAGTAAATTTCCACCATGAATGATGCATGGCTTAGATTAGCGGCCCAGGCGTCTCTCTAACCATTTACACAAACTCATTTAAACTCACTCTATTTCCACATTTATTTCAACATGATAAGCATCCATAGACAAAAGCACATGATATCAACTAAATGAGATGAAGAGCATGTTGAAAGCTTGCCATGTGACAGGACATATGGGCTAACTTCCAACCCAAAACATTCATCAAGCCACAAACATCATAATCTTAATCACAATGGGTCAAGTTTTATTATGCAAATAAAGAACATTGTGCATCAAGTTCGTGAGAGCTATATAACCAAATTCCATTGCAATCAATAACATAAACATTTTCATTCAGAGGTAAGATAACACAAACAACATGTTAAACATACTCGGAATAGCATAAAGCCAATAGGTAGATATGGTGGACTCACTGGAATAACTTTGGTTGAAGGTGTTGGAAACAAGTTTTTGCTTGTTGGAGTTTTTGGGCTAGCAAAAGGGAGAAAGTTGACCATCTAGATGCATGCATGAGTGTCCATAGAACTAACTAATCCATGTTAAACCAAGTAAAATAACGATCAGCACCAAAACATGAATAAGTGATAGCTCTACAAAAAGAATTTGCAAACTATTACTCATAAAGCTCATGAATCATGCAACTATATGTATCATTAAAAATCAAGTCAAACATCCCTTTTCCCAATCTTATAAAAGCATCCAACATATTTCAACCCATATTTCCAGTAGCTCTCTCATATATAATGATAGTGTGGTGGTCTCTCAAGACTCAAACAAAAACAAAAACGACGCTCCAAGTTTATGCGATAAAGTGTTTCGATCGAAAAACAGAAGTTGGACGTTGCAAACCGAGAGTGTGTAGGTCCAGCGGGGTTGTCTTCACATCCCAAGCTTATGGTCTTCACCATCCTTGGATAGCTCTTGGTGCATCTCCTCCAATCCCTGTGAAAAAACTTCAAAACACCGTTTCTCCCATCTCTTTTCTGTGGGGTGCATTAATAGTGATAAACAAATAGGTTCCTTGCTGCATATAATCCTTGAACAAAAATTCATATGATATGTCCAGAAAGTGTATAATGTTGTATGCCTACTCATAAACTCAATTGGATAAAAAGATTCAACTTAAAAGCTCAAAGCATGCATCAAACAAAATGGGACAGAATCTGTCCAGAAAAACAGCAGCAGCAAAACGTATTTTTCTACCCTACCAAATTTTCTCAAAAAATTCCGAAAACATTCATGCATACAGAGGATGAAAAGTTGCAACTACAGTTCAAATATGAGCTCATTCGGAGTTACAGAATAAGAATTAAAAATCATACCGTGCACTGACTTGTGCAGGAATAAAATCTCCGAACGCTATAAGCAACTTTTCAAACCAAAAAGGGTAAAACTTGGCACTTTATTAAAAACTCCAGAACCTAACTAGACACAAAATCTCTTGTTACAGCAAGAGGACACAAAGAAAAATCACACACAAAAATAACCGGGTTGCCTCCCGCAAAGCGCTTTCTTTATAGCCATATAGCTAGACTTGATAGTTTTAATGATGCTCACATATGAATAAGAATTGAAATGCAAAAGAGAGCATCAAGAGAAAAATATGAAACACATTTAAGTCTAACCCACTTCCTATGCATTGGGATATTGTAAGAAAATAAATCAATAAAGCACAAAGTGACTAGCATAGGAAGGCAAAGCAAGTGCAACTTCAAAATTTTCAACAAAAAGAGAGAAGACTTAATATTTTTGAGATATATGAAATCATGTCTCCCTCTCTCATAAAAACTTTCAGTAGCATCATTGATAAACTCAACAATATATCTATCACATGAAACATTCTTATCATGATCCATATGCATAAAATATCATTACTCTCCACATAAGCATAAACAGTTTCATTAGGAATAGTGGGAGTAAAACATTCATAATAATCATTGTAATCATCATATATAGGAGGCATATCATAATCACAATAAACTTTATACTCAAAAGTGGGTGGACTGAAAATATCATATTCATCATCATAAATAGGAGACATAGTATCATCAAACAAGTCAAAGAACCTCCCCAAGCTTAGATGATTGCAAGATAAAAAAAGAACCTCCCCAAGCTTAGTCTAGTGCACACAAGAATAGAAACTTAAGCGCTACGCTCCCCGGCAACGGCGCCAGAAAAGTACTTGATAACCCCCAAGAGCAAGGGATCACTGTAGCACCTCTCAATGTGGAAGTAAGGTATCGATCCGCAGGAGCAAGAAGGAAAAGTTATCTATTCCCTACAACTAAAGTGTCACAAGTTTTAGTTGATTATGCACTAAACAAGTTTAAGTAACAAGGTGGTTGATTTAATGGATGGAAGTTTGATGTAACAAGGCAAGAATGTGGAAGTGTCCCAATCCTCTTCAATGCAAGAGGACACGACAAAGGTTTTCTAGGATGCTTGGAAATAAGACCTAGGGATCATACTTTCACTAGTGGACACTCCCAACAATTGAATACATAGATATTTCCTCTTCACTTTGCTACTCTGAACTATTCTCCCGTTGGATAGAAATACCAATCTACTGCGTAGGGCTACAAGAGCACACCTTAAAGTCTAAGTGAACAAACACCACAATATCATAGAACACCAAGACCATCGTGTAGGGCTACAAAAGCACACCTTAAAGTCTGTCTTCCACATCTAGGGAACCCCAAGGTCACTATGAGTGCCCCAAAATAGTACTAAACAAACACCACAATTTTATAGTGACATCCAACACAAAGAATAACTCATGGTAAGTATTTCTGTAACCTTTAGCCTAAGAGTCACACACGGTGCACACACTGTCAACTTCACACCATGGGACAAAGGTGACTCCGAAATTACATTAATAAAACCACTTGAGTAGCACAAACAATGAAGGAGAAACATCCATGAATTCAATTAGATTACAAAGCTCATGATCACATAAAGATCACATCATGGGAGAGAGAGATGAACCACATAGCTACCGGTAGAGCCCTCAACCCCGATGAAGAACTACTCCCTCCTCATCATGGGAGGCAGCAACGGCGATGAAGATGTTGATGATGAACACGCCGGAGGGGGGTGGAGCCCTCCGGAGGCGATTCCGGCGGCGTTTCCCCCCTCCGATCTTCTCCGGCGGCAGCCTTCTGACTCTCTGTTTCGGTGTTCTGTGTTTCTCCGCCGCCTCCTTTCGCGAAACGTCAGGGGACCTTTTTTATAGGCGTTTTTAGGTCAACACGGAGTCGGTGGACGAAAGATCGACGGCCACGGAGCTCCGAGGGGGAAAAGAGCTGGGCCCACGTGGCCAGGTATTTTAGGCCGCGTGGGACCCTCCCATTTCCAGCCTGTTGGGCTTCTGGTCTTCAATTTAAGCCCATTGCGTTCGTCTCGAAAATTCTGAACCGTTCTCTTTGGCCTTGCCCTTTTTGGAGTCCCGAAGCTCCCGGAAAGTCTGAAACACTAAAAAAGACGTTTTCTGGAAAAACAGGGTTAATTCCAAATAAATGGGAAAACTATGAAATATTCCCCAAATCATTATAAAACATTGATATAACCCTTATATGATGCAAATATGATTGGAATATAAGCAATTAAAGTGCATAGTTCATGTATGCATTTTACATGCATCAGTCGCAGAACTTTCTCTCACGTTCACTGCACTAGCCACCCCCCGTTACTCCAACTAATGCACACGTTCCCCCTCACATGCTCTCATAAACATGCTTGATCATGACAAGTAAATAAGAACGGGGTACATAATATGCATCTACTTTCATAACTGAAACAAAACCATTGCAATCTCAAACATGTATTAACTCATAATAAAGATCCACCACAAAGGAATTACATAGATGACCGTAATCATGTTCAGCAGCTCATACGGTACTAATTAGTGAAGCTCATAGAGAGGAGAGATACATAAGTTACTTCCACAAACCCATAGTCCAGGGTGGACTACTCCCTCTTCATCATGGTGTCGGTGGAGATGTTGTTGGAGGGGAAGGAGACCACACCGGCAGCGCCCCGCCGGAGTTTTCCCCCTCCAATCTTCAGCTCCAGGTCTCTGTTTCGTGGTTTCTGTGTTTCGGCGGCGCTCCCTTTCGCGAAAGCCCTGGGGGGTCTATATATAGTCGTTTTTAGGTCAAGACGAAGCTTCGGGAAGAAAGATCGACGGCAGCGGAGGCCCGAGGGCCAGGATGGGGGACCCCACGCGGTCAGGGAATCTGGCCGCGTGGGCCCACCCCTTTCTGCCTTCTGGTCTCCGTTTCTTCGATTCCTTTGCGCCTACGTTTCGTTCCTTCCAAAAAAGTGATCCCCGTAAAGTTTCAGGTCATTTGGACGTCGTTTGGGTCCCTGAAACATCAAAATATAGAAAAAGGGGTTTTCTGACAGCGCAGGGTTAATTCCAGAAAAATGGGGAAGTTGTTAATTATCCCCAAAACTCAATATAAATCATGAATATAACCCTTATATGATGCAAATAACATGGAATAACATGTAATAAAATGTAAAGTTCATGTATGCATTTTACATGCATCAACATCCCCAAGCTTAACCCATGCTCGTCCCGAGTATGAAGGTGATAAAACTAACATGGACTTTGCATTTTAATACTATCAATGGATATCAAAGGTGATTACTATTGCTACATAGAGTCAAATGATTCATTCTTCAAAGGAATAACAATATGCAAGATAAATTATGAAGTGATATCAAATACTCAATGTAAAGATGTTCAATGATAAATTCACAAAGTGTAATATAGAAGAAAGTACTATGGACCAAATGTATGCATAATGAAAAGTAAAAACATCCTATGGTGGTCATAGAGTACTTCTTATGAAAACTGAATATAAAAGGTGGACACTTTGGATAGATAAATAAGTAGAGGTAAAGCATGAATAAGTTTCATCTAACTTCCAAACACTTCTACTTAAGTTAATGCTTGCAATGTGGTAGTCATTGGTGTGGAGCTCTCATTACCCCTATCATAGCATCTTGAATGATTAATGTTTAAAGTGAAAGCAAATATGAGTGGTGTGCTTGACAATGTATTGGTTGAATGTCTCATGTCCCTTGAATACAAGTACCTACACCATGTGTTACTCACTTTGGTCCACAAAGTAAATTCAAATAAAGGTCATTGCAAGTAATAATAGTATCATCAAGAACTGCACTGGGGTACCTCTTGCCCCTTGACATGAACAAGCCCATGTCAAAACAACAAGACAAACAGACAATGAACAATCTCAGCACTCTTTTATTTACTATGGGTATAGCTTTTTATTATGAGGTGCATCACTGAATGAACATTATGGTTATGCTGTAAATTTCCACCATGAATGATGCATGGCTTAGATTAGCGGCCCAGGCATTTCTCTAACCATTTATACAAACTCTTTGAACTTACTAAGTATCCACATTCATTTCACCCATGATAGGCATCCATAAACAAAAGTACATGACATCAACTAAATATAAATAAGTGCAATGTTGAAAGCTTGCCATGTGACAGCACATATGGGCTAACTCCCAACCAAAACAATTGTCAAGCCCACAACTTCATAATTTTAATCACAATGGTTCATGCTTATTAAATGCAATAAAAGTAAATTGTGCATCAAGTTCGTGAGAGCTTTTAACCAATTTTTCCCATGACAATCAATAACATAAGCATTTAAATTCAGAAATGTAGATAACACAATATAACATGATAAACATACTTGGAATAGCATAAAGCTAATAGGTAGATATGGTGGACTCACTGGAAAAACTTTGGTTGAAGGTGTTGGGAAACAAGCTTTTTACTTGTTGTAATTTTTGGGCTAGCAATAGGGAGAAAGTTGACCATCTAAATGCATGCATAAGTGTCCATAGAACTAATCAATCCATGTTAAACCAAGTAAAGTTAAAATTCAACATCTAAACATGGTAAATAGCTCTTGACAACACACTTGCAAATTAACATTCATTCAAAGCACATGAATTATGCAACTATATGTATCTTTTAAAATCAACTCAAACATCCCTATCCCAATATATTTAATAGCATCCAACATAATTCAACCCAAACTTCCAGTAGCTCTCTCATATATAAATGATAGTGGTGGTCTTAAGAAAATAAAAATCAAACCGAAATAACAAAAGCAAAAAAAACAGACGCTCCAAGTTTATACGATAAAGTGCTTTGATCGAAAAACAGAAGTTAGACGTGTGCAAACCGAGAGTGTGTTGGTCCAGTGGGGTTGTCTTGACATCCCCAAGCTTATGGTCTTCACCATCCTTGGATAGCTCTTGGTGCAGCTCCTCTAATCCCTGTGAAAAAACTTCAAAACACCGTTTCTCCCATTTCTTTTCTGTGGGGTGATATTAGTAGTGATAAACAAATAGGTTCCTTGCTGCATAAAATCCTTAGGCAAAAATTCATATGAATGTCCAGAGAGTATATAATGTTGTATGCCTACTCATAAACTCAATTGAATCAAAAAGATTCAAGCAAAAAGCTCAAAGAATGCATCAAACAATATCAAGACAGAATCTGTCCAGAAAAACAGCAGCAGCAAAACGCATTTTTCTACCCTACTTAAACTCGTCAGAAAAATCTGCAAAAATCACGTATACAGAGGATGAAAAGTTGAAGCTACAGTTCAAATTACAGCTCAATCGGAGTTACAGATAAAAAATGAAAAATCAAACCGTGCACAGACTTCGTGCAGGCAGAAAACTCTCCGAAAATGAATAGCAACTTTTCAAACCCAAAATAGGTAAAACTTGGTTCTTTATTAAAAATCCCAGAAACAAAACTAACAAACTACTCTCTTGTTACAGCAAGAGGACTCAAAGAAAATCTCAAACAAAAACAACCGGGTTGCCTCCCGTAAAGCGCTTTCTTTATAGCCATATAGCTAGGCTTACTTACTTGATAATCAAAGGGGACGTAGCTCATGAGGGAGCTTGAACCTTGGTGTGTCCCTCTTCCTTGGGAAGTGTTCCATGCTCTTCTTGTGTGGAAACTGAAACTTCACATTCCCTTCCTTTGAATCAATAATGGCACCTGTAGTACGAAGAAAAGGTCTTCCCAAAATAATAGGACTAGAGGTTTTATTCCCCATGTCCATGATTAGAAAATCAACAGGCACAAAAGTCATGTGTAACTCTACCATAACATCACTTACTTTTCCTAGAGCATGTCTAATGGAATCATCAGCAAGTGCAAGTTCAATAGAGCATTTCTCAATATTTTTAAGTTCAAGGACTTCATATAGTTCTTTAGATAATATAGAGACACTAGATCCTAGATCTAAAATGGCATGGTGTGTCTCTTTTCCAATGGTTACTAGTACCTTAGGGATCCAGATATCCCCAAGCTTAGGTGGTATCATAGCTTCTTGATTGTACCTAGCAATCTTTTCTTTTAAGACATGATTAGCAATATAGGAACCAAAACCAGCCTGGTTAATATTAACAGAAGGATCACTTGCAAATTTTTGTAAGATAGAAATTAATTCATGCAAGCTACACTTCTCTAAATCAACAAATGGTTCCTTAACTTCACTAAGCATTTTAACTTCCTCAACTTTTTTTCTTTTTGAGATATAATGATGTTCTTTAATGAGGAAACTTCCTTAGTGAGTTGATCTACTCTTTCAAACAAAATATCATGTTTTTCGAATTTGGATATGAACTCCTTATTGAGCTCCTTTTGAGTAGATATAAATGATCTAATGGTGTTTTCCAAATCACTAGAAACATTACTACTAGTGGTATATTTGTTTGGAACATATGGGGGCTTATTATAAGAGTTATAATTGTTGTTACCATACCCATTATTACCATAGTTCCTAATGAAGTTGACATCAACATTTTCAGGATTATTACCAACTAGTTCTTGCAAAGGCATATTTTCAAAATTTTGTTTATTAATAAAAGCAAGAATGGTGTCCATTTTAGATGACAAATCATTTGTTTCTTCTATAGAGTTCACTTTCTTAGATGAACTAGGTGCTCTATCAGTATGCCATTGACTATAATTTTGCAAGATACTTTCCAAAATGTTCTTAGCTTCTAATATAGTTTTTCCCATGAAAGCACCTCCAGCAGCTGAATCAAGTATATTTCTAGACATGTAATTTAGACCATTGTAAAAAGAGTGTAAAATGGTCCATTCATTAACCCCATGTGATGGACAAGTTCTAAGCATGAGTTTAATCCTATCCCAAGCCATGGCAACATGTTCATTTTCATTTTGCCTAAAAGAGAGGATATTGTTTCTATTTTGCAGTATTTTAACAGGGGGATAATATTTCTTAATGAAAGCTTCTTTTAAATCATCCCAAGAATTAATACTACCAGTAGGTAATGAATGTAGCCACTCTTTAGCTTTTCCTCTAAGTGAGAAAGGAAATAACTTCAGTTTTAAGACATTACTTTCAACATTTTTAAACTTTTGCATGTCACAGATTTCAATAAAATCATGAAGATGCATAGAGGCATCCTCAACAGCACTACCACCAAATTGTTCCCTAGTTATCAAGTTTAACAAACTAGGACTAACTTCATAGCTCTCAGCAGTAATCTCAGGTGTGGTGATAGGCTTAGCAATAAATTGATCATTAGGAGTGTTTGTGTAGTCACACAATTTAGTTCTATCTCCCATTTTAACAAGTTTTTATGTGTTTTTAATTTTTTATGCAAAACTGAAAGTAAAATGACACTAATGCAACTCGAAATAACAAATGCAACACAAAATGCAAAACTGAATATAAAATGCAAACCGAAATATAAAGATGATATGCAAGACAAGAACAAAACAAAATAAAATGATTGTAGGTAAAGATGGATAAGATGATGCTCACGTAGGTGCAACTTCCCCAAGCTTAGGTTGTTACACAAGTTGGTGATGAAGTTGACTTGATGTGAGTGATCCTTGGATAAACCTTTCAGCTATGGTTCCCCGGCAACGGCGCCAGAAAACGTCTTGATGGCCCTTCACGTAGTTACCCCACAACGGCGCCAGAAAACAGTTGCTAGCCCTTCGTGGTACCTGCGTGAAAAAAATGGGTTAGGTTGAGACTCCAAGTGCAGAGTGTATGTAGTAGTGGAAGACAGTTTTCCCCACGAGGGGTGACTCGAGGGTTTAATATCGAACTCTCGGGGAACCAGTATTTCAGGTGTTATCTCCTTATCCTTCTCTTGAGAACCTGCAACAAAATAAATTGTTTTGTGCCCTCAACCTCACCAAGTGGTTGTCAAGCACAAGGTGTGAGAATGATAATAAAATAAATATGCAAACATAGTAAATATGCAATGATGGTAAATAAATATGCAAGGATGGTGGTAGTAATGATAAATGATATTTTTGGGTTTTTTATGATGAATGCAAGATGTAAAAGTGTTTTTGTATTTTCGGATTTAATAATGGCAGCAAACAAAAGTGGTGATAAAAGTGTTGGAAAGGTGTTTCTTATGATTAAAAATGGACCGGGGTTCATGGTTTCACAAATGCACTCTCTCTTGATAACGTGGTAGACAATGGAACACTAAAATTAACATGTAAGATGGCAAGACATGGTTTGACAAGTTATTAATAATATGGGCATCACGTCCTAACATAGAGATCTCAAGTATAAGTTGTTCTCTCTCTTATGCTCCACCAAGATGCGAACTAAATCATAACACCTTAGTAATTAAGATAAATCAGAGCATAGCAATAAGTTCAATGACATGAAGTTAAAATAAGAACATGCTAGATCTAGTCATGGAGATAGTGGCCAAGGTCACATCCACTCTCCGGTAGCATGGTATTTTTGTTTATCCCTAGTGAGGCAACAAAGTAAGGTAGAAAACCCAAGTGGATCGCAGAACTTTCTCTCACGTTCACTGCACTAGCCACCCCCCGTTACTCCAACTAATGCACACGTTCCCCCTCACATGCTCTCATAAACATGCTTGATCATGACAAGTAAATAAGAACGGGGTACATAATATGCATCTACTTTCATAACTGAAACAAAACCATTGCAATCTCAAACATGTATTAACTCATAATAAAGATCCACCACAAAGGAATTACATAGATGACCGTAATCATGTTCAGCAGCTCATACGGTACTAATTAGTGAAGCTCATAGAGAGGAGAGATACATAAGTTACTTCCACAAACCCATAGTCCAGGGGTGGACTACTCCCTCTTCATCATGGTGTCGGTGGAGATGTTGTTGGAGGGGAAGGAGACCACACCGGCAGCGCCCCGCCGGAGTTTTCCCCCTCCAATCTTCAGCTCCAGGTCTCTGTTTCGTGGTTTCTGTGTTTCGGCGGCGCTCCCTTTCGCGAAAGCCCTGGGGGGTCTATATATAGTCGTTTTTAGGTCAAGACGAAGCTTCGGGAAGAAAGATCGACGGCAGCGGAGGCCCGAGGGCCAGGATGGGGGACCCCACGCGGTCAGGGAATCTGGCCGCGTGGGCCCACCCCTTTCTGCCTTCTGGTCTCCGTTTCTTCGATTCCTTTGCGCCTACGTTTCGTTCCTTCCAAAAAAGTGATCCCCGTAAAGTTTCAGGTCATTTGGACGTCGTTTGGGTCCCTGAAACATCAAAATATAGAAAAAGGGGTTTTCTGACAGCGCAGGGTTAATTCCAGAAAAATGGGGAAGTTGTTAATTATCCCCAAAACTTAATATAAATCATGAATATAACCCTTATATGATGCAAATAACATGGAATAACATGTAATAAAATGTAAAGTTCATGTATGCATTTTACATGCATCACTCCCTTATTCTCATGAAGGCGGATATGAACAATGCAACTTCCTTACAACGAGTTCTAGATACTTACTGTGCAAACTCGGGACAATTGGTAAGCCTGTCTAAATCAAATATATTTTTCTCCCCTAATACTAACGCTCTCATTAGGGCAGAAATTTATACAGCGTTGAATATTGATAAAGAAGCCCTCTCTGATAAATACCTTGGTCTTCCGGCTCTTGTGGGGGCGGATAGAAGTGACTATTTCGAGCATTTTATTGAGAGAATTATTCAAAGAATAAATGGATGGAAGGAGAAATTATTATCTATTGGAGGTAAGGAAATACTTTTGAAAGCGGTGGCGCAAGCTATCTCTGTCTATGCCATGTCGGTCTTCCTCATTCCGAAAGGAGTCTGCAAACGTATGACTGATGCTATCTCCAAATTCTGGTGGGGGTGACGATGATAATAGTAATAAGATGCACTGGCTAGCTTGGTGGAAATTATGCTACCCAAAAAATGAAGGTGGTATGGGTTTTAGAGATTTTCTTTCTTTCAACTTGGCTATGCTCGCAAAACAAGTGTGGCGGTTGATCAATGATCCTGATTCGTTATGTGCTCGGGTGCTTAGAGCAAAATACTATGCTCATGGAGATATATTACAGCGGGGCCGAAGGCTGGCTCCTCATTCACGTGGCAAAGTATATTGGCCGGATTAAGCACCTTCAAAAGAGGTTTTATTTGGAGGGTTGGCAACGGAGAAGATCAACATCTGGAACGATCCGTGGATTCCCTCTAGCCCAAACCGGAAAATTCTCTCCCTAAGAGGTGGATCGGTTTATACAAAAGTTAGTGAGCTGATTAGTCCTACTACAGGCACGTGGAATGAAACCCGTCTAAATGAAATAACGAGCCCTGTGGATGTTGGGCGTGTTCTCCAAATTCCGGTGAACCATCAAGGTTTTGAGGATTTTATTACGTGGGCTTATACGTCGCATGGCCGGTATGAGGTTCGGTCTGGTTACCACCTTCAGTGGAAGCACCAGTTCGGGGCATCGGCTGGGTTACAGGCTTTACCGAGTGCTTCTGCCAACAATCCAGTTTGGAAAATCTTATGGAGTCTTAAAGTTCCACGCAAGGTGAAAATATATATATGGAGCATCATGCATGGAATTGTCCCATTGAATTGCATTCTTGCTAATCGCCACATTCCTATTAGCGAAGCCTATCCAATATGTAACCAAGGGGCTGAGGATTCGCTACACCTTCTATTTAGATGTTGTGTGGCGAAGGAATTATGGGCAGAGCTGAACTTAGGGGAGTTCATCGAGGATGTTTCCCATACAGATAGAGCTGGGTCGGCGGTGCTGGAACATTTCTTCCGGCTGCAATCCAATCAATTCCCTGGATTAGATACAGTGCAGCTCAAAGAAACAATTGTGATCGCCTGCTGGTACTTATGGTGGATGAGACGGCAAAGAACACATAACGAGGACGTGCCCCCCCCCGACTAAATGCAAGTTTTCCATCCTTTCAATGGTTGCCAACTACGCTAAAAGTAAAAAGAAAATCGAGATGGAGAGGAATGGTAAGTGGTCTAGACCGGCTGATAACCCCCAAGAGCAGGGGATCACTGTAGCACCTCTCAATGTGGAAGTAGGGTATCGATCCGCAGGAGTAAGAAGGAAAAGTTATCTATTCACTACAACTAAAGTGTCACAAGTTTTAGTTGATTATGCACTAAACAGGTTTAAAGAACAAGATGGTTGATTTAATGGATGGAAGTTTAATGTAACAAAACAAGAATGTAAAAGTGTCCCAATCCTCTTCAATGCAAGAGGACAAGACAAAGGTTTTCTCTTATAGGAACAATGGACATGGGTTCATGGGTTCACTCAATCCTCTCTCCCATCTATGGTGATTATCATGTTATAGATAAAAAGTACACACAATTGTCATGCTTTAATGGTAAACTTCTATGACAGCTACATGTCCTAAAACACATAGTTGAAAGAAAATAATCATTTGTGTTGCTAGGTCACCCTCGTAAGGCTAGCGTGGTTTGTTGTCACTCCCACATCATACTTCTTCCTTTTTACCCCCAGATAAAGGATGTTGGGCTGTATTGTGTCACTCAATACATATGCCGTTGTCACATCGGCCATCCCGTACCTACATACATCATACTTCATAATGGACACTATTCTAAACATTAGTGCAATGATTCATATTTCGTGTGCATGACCACATCTCTCTCATCTATCTACACTTGGTGGTGTCAATCACCTCATGACATGGATAAACAAGGCATTATGCATAAATCGAACCATCACATGCATTATAGAATATCTCCAAAGTATGACAAGTCATAAAAGATCCAACACAACGGTAAATGCATAACAAATATCATCTCATACCACAATATCCACCATAGGAATTACATATATAGATCCATACTTATGCAAGGCACATCATATGGACTTCAACAATGATCATACATAGAGAGATTAGATCAAGTTACCACCACAAACCCAAAGTCCAGGGTGGACTACTCCCCCTTCATCATGGTGATGATGGTGGAGATGTTGGAGAAGATGGAGACCACCCCGGCAGCGCCCCGCCGGAGTTTTCCCCATCCAATCTGTAGCTCCATGTCTTCTGTTTCGTGGTTTTGTGTTTCTGCGGCGCCCTTCCGAAAGCTGTGGGGGACTATTTTTATAGTCGTTTTTAGGTCAAGACGAAGGCACGGGGACGAAGATCGACGACATCGGAGGCTCAAGGCCCAGGATAGGGGGTCCCACGCAGCCAAGGAATCTAGCCACGTGGGCCCACCTCTTTTGGCCCTCGGGTTTCCATTTTTTCGCTTCCTTCGCTCCTACGCTTTGTTTCTTCCAAAAAATGATCCCCGCAAAATATTAGGTCATTTGAACGTCGTTTGGGTCCCTGAAACATCAAAATATAGAAAATAGGGTTTTCTGCCAGTGCAGGGTTAATTCCAGAAAAATAGGAAAACTGTGAAATATTCCCAAAATCAATATAAAACAATGATATAACCGTTATATGATGCAAATATGATTAAAATATAAGTAATATAATGCAAAGTTCATGTATGCATTTTACATGCATCAACATCCCCAAGCTTAACCTATACTCGTCCTCGAGTATGAAGATGATAAAACTAACATGGACTTTGCTTTTTAATACTATCAATGGATATCAAAGATGATTACTATTGCTACATAGAGTCAAATGATTCATTCTTCGAAGGAAAGCAATATACAAGATAGATTATGAAGTGATATCAAATATTCAATGTAAGGATGTTCAATGATAATTCACAAAGTGTAACATAGAAGAAAGTACTATGGACCAAATGTATGCATAATAAAAAGTAAAAACATCCTATAATGGTCATAGAGTATTCTTGTAAATCTGAATATAAAAGGTGGACACTTTGGAAAGATATATAAATAAGTAGAGGTAAAACATGAATAAGTTTCATCTAGCTTCCAAATGCTTCTACTTAAGTTAATGTTTGCAATGTGGTATCCATTGGTGTGGAGCTCTCATTACCCCTATCATAGCATCTTGAATGGTTAAAGTTTAAAGTGAAATCAAATATGAGTAGTGTGCTTGACAAAGTATGGGTTGAATGCCTCATGCCCCGTGAATACGAGTACCTACACCACGGTGTTACTCAACTCGGGACACAAAGCAAGTTCAAGTTAAAGTCATTGTAAGTAATATAATAGCGTCATCAAGAGCGTCAACTGGGGTACCTCTTGCCTCAGGACATGGAAACTAGCCCATGTCAAAATGACAAGACAAACAGACAATGAACAATCTCAGCACTCTTTTATTTACTTTTTGTATAGCTTTTTATTATGACGTGCATCACTGAATGTTCACTTTGGTACGCTGTAAATTTCCACCATGAATGATGCATGGCTTAGGTTAGCGGCACAGGCGTCTCTCTAGCCATTTATACAAACTCCTCAAACTTACTAAGTTTCCGCATTTATTTGTCACCATGATAAGCATCCATAAATAAAAGTACATGATATCAACTAAATATAATTAAGAGCACGTTGAAAGCTTGCCATGTGACAGCACATATGAGCTAACTCCCAACTAAGACTCTTGTCAAGCATACAACTTCAAAAAATTTAATCACAATGGTTCATGTTTATTAAGTGCAATAAAAGTAAAGTGTGCATCAAGTTCGTGAAAGCTTTTTAACCAACTTTCCCATAACAATCAATAACATAAGAATTTTAATTTGGAAACATAGATAATACAATATAACATGATAAACATACTCGGAATAGCATTAAACTAATAGGTAGATATGGTGGACTCACTGGAAAACTTTGGTTGAAGGTGTTGGAAAACAAGTTTTTACTTGTTGGAATTTTTGGGCTAGCAAAAGGGAGAAAGTTGACCGTCTAAATGCATGCATAAGTGTCCATAGAACTAATCAATCCATGTTGAACAAAGTAAAGTAACATTCAGCATCAAAACATGAATAAAAGATAGCTCTTGATAAAACACTTGCAAATTAATACTCATTAAAAAGCACATGAATCATACAACTATATGTATCTTTTTGAATCAACTCAAACATCCCTTTCCCAATCTTTTTAATAGCATCCAACTTAATTCAACCCAAATTTCTAGTAGCTCTCTCATAACATAAATGAAAAGTGGTGGTCTCACAAATAAAAACCAAACCGAAATAACAAAAATAAAAGACGTTCCAAGTTTATGCGATAAAGTGCATTGATCGAAAAACAGAAGTTAGACGTGTGCAAACCGAGAGTGTGTTGGTCCAATGGGGTTGTCTTTACATCCCCAAGCTTATGGTCTTCACCATCCTTAGATAACTCTTGGTGCATCCCCTCTAATCCCTGTGAAAAAACTTCAAAACACCGTTTCTCCCATCTCTTTTCTGTGGGGCGACATTAGTAGTGATAGACAAATGAATTGCTTGCTGCATAAAATCCTTAAACAAAAATTTATGAATGTCCAGAAAGTGTATAATGTTGTATGCCTACTTATAAACTCAATTGGATAAAAAAGATTCAAGTTAAAAGTTCAAAGAATGCATCAAACAAAATAGGACAGAATCTGTCCAGAAAAACAGCAGCAGCAAAACGCATTTTCTACCCTACTTAAATATGTCAAAAAAATCTGAAAACATTCACGCTTACAGAGGATGAAAAGTTGCAACTACAGTTCAAATTTCATCTCATTCGGAGTCACATAATAGGAATGAAAAATCATACCGTGCACAGATTCGTGCTGGAATAAAGTCTCCGAATGCAAAAAGCAACTTTTTCAAGCCAAAATAGGTAAAACTTGGCACTTTATTAAAAAATCCAGAAACAAAACTAAAAACTAAGCCTCTTGTTACAGCAAGAGGACACAAAGAAAATCAAAAATAAAAACAACCGGGTTACCTCCCGTAAAGCGCTTTCTTTATAGACATGTAGCTAGGTTCTTACTTTGGCGATCATGAAGGTTGAAGCTCATGAGGGAGCTTGTTCTTTGGTGTGTCCCTCTTCCTTGAGAAGTGTTCATGCATAATACCAGGGTCCCATGGTGTTATCAATCCAATCAAAATAATATTCAAGTTGAGACTATCAAATGTTGATGGTGAAGTTGGGAGATCCAATTCTTCCCCAAGCTTAGGTTGGAACACATCCATTTCAATCTCCTCTTCACATACTTCCTCTTCCAAGATTATGTTTTCATTATCCTTTTCCTGCAAAATATTAGTACTTTCCATGGCAGTAAGAATTCTTTCTTTAACATAAACATTATCACTAAACTCTTTTTTGCAAAGTTGGAGAAGAATAGAAATGTGTCCTTTCATTACACGAGCTTCATGACTAGTTGCAAAAAAATTATCAATAAGAAAGTCTATTTCATGGGCTGCAACATAAGCAATATATTTCTCAACTTGTTCTATATCAGGGCATGAAATTTATTTTCACGATAACAAGCAATTAGAGGATCACTGTTGTGCTTACATTGATAGGGAGAGTGTTTATAGTCTTTTCTAAAGCAGCAAGTTACATCATGTAATTCACAAAACTCAATAGCCATATCATCGAGATGTTCAAGCAATTCAAGCATTCTATTTCCTTCTTTGGTAGATCGATATTCATAGTAATCTCCAATAGTTTTGACATAACCTTCCTCCATAGCTTGAAACACATATAAAAAGCAACACTTAATTTTTATGGATATTAAGTTTTTAGATGAAAACTGAAAATAAATGATACTGAACAATGCAAACTGAAATAACCAATGCAACACAAAATGCAAAACTGAAAATAAAATATGCAAACCGAAATATGCAAGACAATAACAAAACAAAATAAAATGATTTGAAGGTAAAGATGGATAAGATGATGCTCACGTAGGTGCAACCTCCCCAAGCTTAGGTGATTGTAAGATATAAAACAAGATAAAATAAATCTAAAGTCTAGTGCACACAAGAATAGAAACTTAAGCGCTACGCTCCCCGGCAACGGCGCCAGAAAAGTACTTGATAACCCCCAAGAGCAGGGGATCACTGTAGCACCTCTCAATGTGGAAGTAGGGTATCGATCCGCAGGAGCAAGAAGGAAAATTTATCTATTCCCTACAACTAAAGTGTCACAAGTTTTAGTTGATTATGCACTAAACAGGTTTAAAGAACAAGATGGTTGATTTAATGGATGGAAGTTTAATGTAACAAAACAAGAATGTAAAAGTGTCCCAATCCTCTTCAATGCAAGAGGACAAGACAAAGGTTTTCTCATATAGGAACAATGGACATGGGTTCATGGGTTCACTCAATCCTCTCTCCCATCTATGATGATTATCATGTTATAGATAAAAAGTACACACAATTGTCATGCTTTAATGGTAAACTTCTATGACGGCTACATGTCCTAAAACACATAGTTGAAAGAAAATAATCATTTGTGTTGCTAGGTCACCCTCGTAAGGCTAGCGTGGTTTGTTGTCACTCCCACATCATACTTCTTCCTTTTACCCCCAGATAAAGGATGTTGGGCTGTATTGTGTCACTCAATACATATGCCATTGTCACATCGGCCATCCCGAACCTACATACATCATACTTCATAATAGACAATATTCTAAACATTAGTGCAATGATTCATATTTCGTGTGCATGACCACATCTCTCTCATCTATCTACACTTGGTGGTGTCAATCACCTCATGACATGGATAAACAAGGCATTATGCATAAATCAAACCATCACATGCATCATAGAATATCTCCAAAGTATGACAAGTCATAAAAGATCCAACACAACGGTAAATGCATAACAAATATCATCTCATACCACAATATTCACCATAGTAATTACATAGATAGATCCATACTTATGCAAGGCACATCATATGGACTTCAACAATGATCATACATAGAGAGATTAGATCAAGTTACCACCACAAATCCAAAGTCCAGGGGGTGGACTACTCCCCCTTCATCATGGTGATGATGGTGGAGATGTTGGAGAAGATGGAGACCACCCCGGCAGCGCCCCGCCGGAGTTTTCCCCCTCCAATCTGCAGCTCCAGGTCTTCTGTTTCATGGTTTTGTGTTTCTGCGGCGCCCCATTCCAAAAGCCGTCGGGGACTATTTTTATAGTCGTTTTTAGGTCAAGACGAAGGCACGGGGACGAAGATCGACGGCATCGGAGGATCGAGGCATAGGATAGGGGGTCCCACGCGGCCAAGGAATCTGGCTGCGTGGGCCCACCTCTTTTGGCCCTCGGGTTTCCATTTTTTTGCTTCTTTCGCTCCTACGCTTTGTTCCTTCCAAAAAATGATCCCCGCAAAATATTAGGTCATTTGGACGTCGTTTGGGTCCCTGAAACATCAAAATATAGAAAATATGATTTTCTGCCAGTGCAGGGTTAATTCCAGAAAAATAGGGAAACTGTGAAATATTCTCAAAATCAATATAAAACAATGATATAACCCTTATATGATGCAAATATGATTGAAATATAATTAATATAATGCAAAGTTCATGTATGCATTTTACATGCATCACCGGCCCCAAGGCAGGTAAAACTAAATGTCGATGCCTCCTTTTATGATGATTCACGTACAGGTGCTACTGGGGCGGTGCTGCGGGATTACCAGGGGTCCTTCATAGCAGCATCTTCATCGTTTATTCAACATGTCAGCACGGTGGCAATGGCCGAAGCACAAGCAATGAAGGAGGGTCTGGCCCTTGCGAACAGTTTGGGCTACGCTGCGAAAGAAGCGGAATCTGATTCTATTGAGGTAATTGAGGCGTGCACGGGAGGAGAGAGATGGTGGAATGAATCAGCTGCAATTTTGCTGATTGTGTCGATTATGTGGCTTCCATTGGGTCAGTTTCTTTTCGGCATTCCCCAGGGAAGCTAATAGAGTGGCTCATGATCTAGCTAAGCATAGTTTTTCGAGTAGAACTTCTTGTAATTGGGTCGATGAACCCGTGGGCTTCTTGCTAGACGCACTGCTAAACGATGTAACTCTGTGATAATTTGGAGGCAGCAAGTTTCTGACGCACTCTTTTCCTTCCAGGGTACCTAACGGGACTGGAAGGTTTTTAATGAGCCGGTTTGCTGACCTAATATATAGTGGTTGAAAATTCAAAAAAAAAACCTTATTAGCTAGCTAATGAATTCCCATTTACAGTAAAATATGGAAAAATTGAACAAGATTTTTTATTTCTTTTCATATCTGGTGTTGTACATCACCTAAACGTTTCAGAAAGGAAGAAAGAAGGAATACATCCTGCCTTTGTTCCGGTGTCAATCAAAATCCTAATTGACGGTCGACAGGTGGTCGAAGTCAAAAGTTCACAAGTCCCAGATTATTTCTGCGTCCCCACCATTAAGGATATCAAGAACTTCCAAGTCAAGAACGACGACTCTAGAGTTAAGGCATCCCCGGCCGGTCGACGACTCGACGTACGTTTCGGCTCGACAAAGACAGCCAGATGCATTCCCCGGCGGCGTAGAGCAGAGCACTCATCATAAGCCAACATAATTTTCAATCGGTACGAGCGTGGAACGCGCCACGAGCCTTCCAAATCGCGCAGAATTTTTCCTCACCAGTCACCACTCACCACTGACGACGAAATCTTTCTTTTGACCACGCCCCGCCAGGCCGCCACTCGAAAGAAAGATGATGGATTCGTTGCGTACAATTTAGAAACCTGAAGCACCATAGCCAAAGGACAAAGAGACCGGCGTTCCTGGGAGCCATGCTTCTGGAGCCTCACCATTTGGTCACTCTGCTCCTGCTCCTCGTGGCTGCCGGTCGCTGCTTCGCGGCCAGCGGCGTCGGCGATGACGGCCTGCAATTCACCTACGACGGCTTCGCGGGCGCCAACCTGACGCTCGACGGCGCAGCCGTCATGCCGAACGGCCTCCTCATGCTGACCAACGGCACCCTTCAGACGAAAGGGCAGGCCTTCCACCCGTCCCCGCTGCCGTTCCGCACGGCGCCGAACGCCACGTGGTCCTTCTCCACCACTTTCGTCTTCGCCATCTTCGGGCAGTACGCCGACCTGAGCAGCCACGGCATGGCCTTCTTCGTCTCCGCGTCCAGGGAGGTGCTCGCCACGGCGCTGCCAGGCCAGTTCTTGGGCCTGCTCAACGGCACCGATGGCGGTGGCAACCGGAGCGCCCGCATCTTCGCCGTGGAGCTCGACACCCTCTTCAACGCCGAGTTCCGTGACATCAACAGCAACCACGTCGGCATCGACGTCGATAGCCTGGTGTCCAACGATTCCGCGGACGCCGGTTACTACGACGACGCCACCGGGCGGTTCCAGAACCTAAGCCTCATCAGCCGGAAGGCCATGCAAGTGTGGGTGGACTATGACGGGACGGCCACGGAGATCACCGTGACCATGGCTCCCCTGGGCATGGCCAGGCCCAAGAAGCCCCTCCTGCAGACCACCGTCGACCTCTCGGGTGTGGTGCAAAGCACGGCGTACGTCGGTTTCTCGTCGGCGACGGGCATCCTGTCCACACGCCACTTCGTTCTCGGCTGGAGCTTCGCCCTGCACGGGGCAGCCCCGGCACTGGACATCTCGGTGCTGCCGGCCTTGCCGCGGGCCTGGCCTAAGCCACGGTCCAAGGTGCTGGAGATCGTGCTGCCCATAGTGTCTGCGACGCTGGTGTTCATTCTAGGCATCGGAATCTACATCTTTGTTCAACGGCGTCTCAAGTTCTCCGAGCTGCGCGAGGACTGGGAGGAAGCATTCGGCCCTCACCGGTTCTCCTACAAAGAATTGTTTCATGCGACCAAGGGCTTCAGCGACAAGAACCTGCTAGGGCTGGAGGCTTTGGATGTGTTTACAGGGGCAAGCTCGGCAAGCCTGTTGACATGGAGGTTGCCGTCAAGAGGGTGTCCCATGAGTCGAGGCAGGGGATGAAGGAATTCGTCGCGGAGGTCGCGAGCATCGGACGGCTACGGCACCGTAACCTCGTGCCGTTGCTCGGCTACTGCCGGCGCAAAGGTGAACTTCTCCTGGTTTACGACTACATGCCATACGGGAGCCTTGATAAATACCTGTATGATGCATCTGCACCAACACTGGATTGGGCTCAAAGATTCCACATAATCAGAGGTGTGGCTGCTGGATTACTGTATCTCCACGAGGACTGGGAGCAAGTTGTCATCCACCGAGACGTGAAGGCAAGCAATGTTCTTCTAGACGGCGAGATGAACGGGCGGCTAGGGGATTTCGGCCTCGCGAGGCTGTACGATCATGGAGTGGACGCGCACACAACACATGTGGTCGGCACCATGGGCTACCTAGCTCCTGAGCTGGGACACACCGGCAAGGCAACCCCATCTACCGACGTCTTCGCCTTCGGCGCATTCCTTCTAGAAATCACCTGTGGGAGGAGGCCAATCGAGCAAAACGAGAGCAACAACCGCGTCGTGCTCGTGGATTGGGTGGTCGAACAATGGCGCAAGGTGTGATCGTTGACTCGGTGGATACGAGGATTCCTAATGGGTTCAGTACGGATCAAGTCTCTCTGGTACTGAGGCTTGCTTTGTTATGCTCACACCCGTTGGCGAACGGAAGGCCAACCATGCGGCAAGTCATGCAGTACCTCAATGGCGATTTGGTCCTTCCGGACTTGTCGCCGGCATACCTAAGCTTCACCATGCTGGAGAGGATGTATGATGGGGACTTAAACATGATGCCGTACACGTCATCGACGAGCATCGGTACTGTCTCCGAGCTCTCCGGAGGAAGGTGATGAGGTTCTTGCATAGAATGACTAAGCGTGGTTGTGTAACTAACAAGATCCTATCTATCTATGGTGTACTCCTATTACTGGAAATGGTTGATCTTATGGTTTAACCTTTTTTATGATTGAGCTTCATGTAAACACAATAAAGATGTCAAAACAATCGTTAAATCATTTTTACTTTAAGTTTTCATAGACATGATATCTCCACTTAATGAATTCCTTAGATACTCTTACCTTACATTTTGGAAAATGACAAGGATAAATATTTAACTACACTGTGAGTCCAGGGCCGGTCCTGAATTTTTTGGGGCCCGTGGCGAAACTAAAAGTTGGGGGCCTTAATATAGACACCAATATTAATGAATATACATGTAAATGTATTCAAAGGCAGTGCCTAGATTTATACATATTGCCATATAAATATATCAACATCCTTTGAATACACTAGTCATTTTTGTCTACATTGCTTCATTTCCGATAATAAACACTAGCATGATGTGTTTCTGCATCCGATCAATAATTACATTCTCGGAGCCAAGCCATTGTTTAGGTTATCTAAGCACCAGTATATATCTCTGAAAAAATAGTGAATTCTCCTCTCTATGAGAGTACCAAGTCACCAAATTTTCATTTTATTAGCACTACCGGCCGGATGGATACTTTCTAGACGATACATAACACATAGTTCCGGGAAAAAAACTAACATCTAATGTTCAATAATACCAGCTATGCATTGTGTATGTCAAGGTACAGATTACCGACAAGAGAACAATGATAATATGTACCTTAGCTTGGCCAAAACAGCGATAGTGCGCGTACCGCATCCGGAGAGAGGAAAGAAAAACGGCAAAGCCCCGTAGCCAATAAGCGGAGGCCCCGGGAATTGACATTGGCGAGAGGACGAACAAGCAATCGGAAGTAGGAGGAGACTTGAAGAATCGGCGGCGGCGGACGCTGGGCGCTTAGTCGCTGCGTACCACGCGATGGGAGGAGCTGAACAGATGGATCCCTATCCTATTACTGGCTGTTGCGCTCGATCTCCTAATCTGCTGGGTGTTTGGGTCAAGCCCCGTAGGCAAATACGCTTGTTTTCCTCCTGGACTTTCACCACTACGTAGCCTAGGCCTGCATACGTCATACCTGAGGCGGGGCCCTAGATTTTTGGGGGCCCGGGGCGGCCGCACCCCCTGACCCCCCTCAGGGCCGGCCCTGTGTGAGTCACTACATACTTGAGGATTTGTAAGAAATTTTCATGAAATGAATTGGGTATCACTGTTGTCTATTGTCGGATATGATATGGCCATACACGGGGCTATCCCCTTTTCGGAAAAAAAAAATCTCAGGCAGTTAATGCGTGATTATACTTTTGTAATCTCCAATGCACCACATGAACTATAATTTTTCAGTTGTACTATTATGCCAAAGACATATATAATCAAATTATCGCGAGAGAAATCCAATGACATATTTTATTCTCGCATTCTCTATACGTACTTTCGGACATATAATAGTTTGAAAGTTTTAAATGTTTAATGAGGGTTACTGTCCTACTGGATATTCATGAAAAACTTAATGTTCACAAGAGGATGCAATTTTTCCTTGACAGGGCACTAAAATTATTAGATTGATCATCGGTCGAGCTTAGTAAGTTTACCGAATTCAGTACAAGTTAAACTCGGACTAGAAATAAGATAACCAAGGAACTAAAACCCTCAACTTTAGTACGAATATCATTTAACTCTCAAACAAATTTACGATGTTGAAGGTTTTGGAGAATGTGGCACCTAGCTCAGAATGCTGAAAATTGATGTAAACTAAATTTTGTAATACCTAAATATTACGGAAGGGAGTAAAATAGAGCGGAAAATAAAACAGTAGTTATTTTAAGCTCATTGTAATCCTAAAAAGTGAAACATGAGCCTATAAAAGTAACATTCAACTAACTTTGGAAACTACTTATGATGGAATTAAAATATGCATAACCAAAACGAAATATTCTTCAGTTTTGATAGCTTGACATTTGATGTTGAAAATTACCAATAGAAGTTGGTGAAATAACACGAGAGAACACCACAACAAAGTGAGAAGAGAGAAGAATTATGGGAGGTGATTTTTTACCGGCATGTATTCAACGTGGTGTTTTAAGGTTCAAGATGGTTGGATTGGCTCTAAACTTGGTAAGTGTGTTCCTTAATTTGAGTATTTCGGTCTTGTCAGCTGATTACAAATTTGGGCCAATGGAGCATCAAATTTGAGAGCAGCTTGTCTGTTCTGACTTCTAAACTGTAAGCACAACTCTTGGTAGAGAAATAGTTTGGGTAGACAAACGTGTCCGATTGAGCTAAAACTGCATGAGTATGTTGGAAACACATATATCTGTTTGTCTAATAAATTTCGTATAGTTTGAATCTATGATTTAAGAGCAGCAACATGATTATCTAAGGGGAGAGAAACTGTGCTATTTCTGCTTTGTTGTGATCTTGTGCTTGTGATTGTTGTTGTTGTTGAAAAAAAAAACCTCTGCGTCTCGCGTCGCCCCCCCGCGCGGGCGACCGAGACGCCCAACCCTAGCACCGCCGCCGTCCGACCCAACCTCGCCTCCTCCCCCGCCGTCGCCGGTGTGCGCCGCCGGGCTAGGCCCACGCGGTGCCGGCGGCGGCGCGACATTCTCCTCCCCCTCTCGCGGTGGCTAGGGCGCGGGCTTTGGCGGCCGGGATAGGTGACGTCCACGGCGAGCGGTGCATCGGCGCGGCCCTCCGGCGGCGTGGTGGGAAGCTCGATGAGGGCCTCCGGCGGGCGGGTGGTCTTCCGGGAGGCGGTGCGGCAGCTCTCCGGCTGGCGGCGCGCCGAGTCGGGCCCGATCTGGGCCTGCCGTGGGCCAGACGGGCCTGTGGTCGCCAGGAATGGGCCGTGACAAGGAGGCCGCCCCTGGAGCAGTGGGCGTCGGTGCTGGCCACGGTGAGGTAGTAAGGTGGGGCGGTGGGAACAAGGGGCAGCGGCGGCGGCGGCTTTCTTGCTGCAGCGTGGCAGCGGCGGCTTCACGGGCCCCTTTCGGGGCCCGGCCGGGCCAAAGGGCCTGGTGTGCCCCTGCAGCCGCGTCGGGTCGACAACTGCCTACGGTGGTGAAGGATGGTCTCCTTCGGATGGCCGTGCTGCTGCCGTCCCTGGATTCAACCGTTCCTACCCTTCCCGCCTCGCAGGCCACACGACGAGCCTCGCTACACGGGCGCGAGTCCGCGGATGCCGGGGCGGCGGCTCCGGGCTCCGGAAGGTGTACTGCACGAGCGTCTTGACGGCAGGGCGGCGTTGCGGTGGTGATGGCCCATCTCTTTGGACCATGTGGGTGGCAAGGAGTGGTCGTTGGGGTCTCCTGGTGTTGGCGGCGAAGCGTGGTCAGCCCCCAGATCGTGTGATGCAGCTCGGCTTGGAGACTGTGGGTGATCTGAGGTACCAAGTGCGGGCAGGGTTTATCCGGGTGAAAGCTCCGCGTTCCGGCGCCAACGACGGCGACGCCTGCGGGTGTCGTGACCATCTTGAGGGCGTCGTTGTGGATACTCTCCGCATTAGGGCTCCGGGTGAAAACCATATACCTTGTGGTCTTGATGCCGGCGACGCTTGCGTGTGTCGTTACCTCCTTGGGGGCGGTGTCATGGAGCTCTGGTTTCCTTGATCTCGACGTCGTCTTCGGTGGCAAGCTCGATGCTTCTTAGTTTTTCTTGTTTATCTTTGATCTGCTTGTAAGAGGTTTCCCTCATTACTATGTATCGGTTGACCGTTGGGCTTTATTTATAAAGCGGGGCGAAAGCCTATTTCAAGATTGTTGTTGTTGTTGCCGATCAACCAAGTGATGAAGTGTGTTGTAAATTTCTAAAGGTTTTAGAGAATACTTTGTACCAGATTAATCATAATGAAATTTTGTATGGACCGGTTGGTGCACAACCGGAATTTTTCCTCCTTAAGTTGAGGAGATTTTCTTTTTTTTTTAGAAATGGGTAGTCCCGGCCTCTGCATCTAGACGATGCACACAGCCATTTATTGAAGATCAAATAAGTTCAAGGTATCTTATTACAAGCGAAGGAGCCCTCATGGGTCACTCAAGGTAGCAACAAAAATGAGCCAACGAAATATGATTTTCTAGGTGAATCATTCCTCTATGACTATCATGGAAATCATATGCAGTCGCAAAGCAGTGGATACATATGCTTCCGTGCACCGTGCTGATATATGGACTCTTTGTAATCTTTATCTTATTTTTTGCCGTGAGACTGTCCTACTGTTTTATCTCGAGAAAGATAAAGAAAAATTGTTTACTCCTTTGTCTTTTGTCCTTTGTCTTCTTTGTTTTTCTCTTACTTTTTCACAGGTTTCCATGTGGGTTTCATATCTAGCCTGCCCCAACTTGCTTAGGACAAATGGCTTAGTTGTTGTGGTTGTAAAGATAAAGAAAAATTGAACTGATCTAGGTGAGCTCGACAGTTACATAAATCCTTTCTGCTTGGAGACTGACGGCAGAATGTGAATGGTCTTTTCGGGCCATCCTTATTGTAAAAAATGATTCCTACGTGGGAGGGGCCACGTGGTATTTTGATAGAGGAGGGTGCAACATTACCGAAATTGCAAGCATGAGGATTTAAACTTAGGTAGATGGGAAGGCATCAGCCCCTCCCCACCACTAGGCCATAACTTAGTCTGCAAAAATGAACCAACAGAGGGAGAAAACCCCGTTGTTTTTTAATTAAGGTAGAGCTGAGGCTTGAACTCTGACTGCCTAGCACACCATCGCATGTGCTAGCCAGTAAGGCCCAGAGTCTTTCTCGTGCCATCCTTATTGTCCACCACGTGCAATGCCGACGCTCTCACCCTGCAGAGCATGGCGTTTACTCAGCTAATAACTGCGGCGGCTTAGCCGCCTCTGGGCAGAAATTTCTTCGTCTACAGAGTAGAGAGAGCTAAGGTAGAGAGATTAGCTGAGGTATTAGGGGCGATTTTTCTTCGAAAGAGGACAGATGTGTTTGTAACATCAGAAGGTAGCTAGCTTAGTCGTACTACTTAGTTTAATGCTGCGAGCCACGTCATTCTCGCCGTGACTTTCAGCCCAGCAGAAAACTGTGTACTGCGTCGCCATAAAGCAAGTACTTATTCTGAACCAGAACTAGCTAGAACCTCACTCGTTTTCTCTTCAAGGCAAGAAACTATGCAAGCCTCTGCTAGCACTTGTTCTGCTCCTCTTCTTGGGTTTGGATCGAGAGGTGGCCTCGTCGGCGGAAGACGGACAGTTCAGCTACGAAGGCTTTGCCACGGCGAGCCTGAGATTGGACGGCCTCGCCACCGTCATGCCCAACGGCCTCCTTGCGCTCACGACGGCGACAACGTCCCACAGAATAGGCCACGCCTTCCACCCTACACCAATCCGTTTCCTCAATAACTCCACAAAGGTGCGGTCCTTCTCCACGTCATTCGTGTTCGCCATTGTGTCAGCACACGACATCCTGAGTGGCTATGGCCTTGCTTTCGTGGTCGCTCCGACCACGAACCTCTCCACGGCAGACCCAGGGAAGTAGCTGGGCATCCTCAACGCGACCAACAGCACCAAGAGAGACCACATTCTCGCGATTGAGCTCGACACCATCATGGACCCCGACCTCCACGACATCAACAGCAACCATGTGGGCATCGACGTCAACAGCCTTGTGTCGCAGCAGGCCAGGCCGGCTGGCTACTATGGTGACGATGGCATCCTCCAAGACCGCGTGGGTGGACTACGGGTCTGTTTGTTTGGGCTGTAGCTTTTGAGAAGTAGCTGTAGCTGTTGAGCTGTGGAAAAGCAGCTGTGAGAAGCAGCTGCTGGAAGCAGAGATTTGATGTTTGACAGGAGTGCTGTTGGCAGCGGTTACTGTTGGTTTTCTGGGTGAAATGTCTGGAATGCCCCGAGTGCTGAAGATGTTATATAAGTGTCGATTTGAAGCGAAACAATTGTTTTTGACTTATTTAATTCATTATTACGATGTTTAGGTAGCTAAATCATCTCAGTTCTCTATTTATATGTAATAATTGAAACACATATTTATCCAAACATATCACATATGTCCAAAAAACCATGCGAGCTTGGCATTACTACGAGTACTTTCGTGTTTGTTTATTCATAGATGTCCGCCGAACAAAAATTATAACATGAAAGTTGTGAAAAACAGCAATATGGGTCTAGTCATGAAAGTAAATTTCCAAAGTTCATACCAGTGTGACAAATTTGATAAAATCTACCTAAAAATGGTGCGCTCTTCGGTCCAAAGTAAATAAGCTACAATACATGATACATCGACCATTGATTGCACACATGCGTACATCCAAGAAAACAAGCACCTATCCATCCGTCAATCACAGTGCTAGTACAGGAAGAAAATGAGCACTCGAGCATGACGACCTGGACGGGAGGATGATGGGATGAAGAGGCGCGCAAGAGCAATGACTGGCTCCGCTGGACGGGATGACGATCCTCTTCCAGCTGAGTCGCGATTCCGGCGGTGAGGACGGGTCTGAGCTTATCCTTCCGGCAGGGTCCTGGTGGTTCGCCGGAAGTTGCAGTGGAGAGGAACAACGGGAGCGGAAGCAGGCCGGAACGGCGGCATGGAAGCAGGGGGGAACGGCGCTAGGAGAGGACCCAGGACGGCGGCGGCGGCGGCAACACTCCGAGGACGGCGCGGGGAGCGGACCTGGCGCGGCGGCGGCGCATACGAAGAATATCCTATCCGAGATCTATTTGGTCGAGGACGGCGGCCAGTGAAAAAGCTCGGGATGGCAGAGTTTTTGTAATTACTCTGAACCATAGAGGGTAGTTCCGTCCGATACAACTCGGGAAGCAGCAACAAGCTCGGGAAGCACCTCCGAGGCTGCTTCCGCGCTCGCGCACGCTCGCAGTTCATTTTGCCTCTCCGCTTTTGGACAGCGCTTTCCAATATTCGGCTGTTTGTTTGGGCTTCTACTTTTCAGACCCAAAAGCAGAAGTAGAAGCCCAAACAAACAGGGCATACGACGGCCAGGCCAGACAGCTCAACGTGACATTAGCTCCGGTGCAAATGCCCAAGCCCAAGAATCCTCTGCTATCTGAAGCCATTGATCTCTCCACTGTCATGGCAGACACCATGTACATCGGCTTCTCGTCGTCGACGGGTGTGGTGGCACCCACGCAGCACTATGTGCTCGGATGGAGCTTTAGCTTCAACGGACCTGCCCCACCGCTTGACTTCTCCAACCTTCCAACTCTGCCACGTATCGGTCCGAAACCTCAGTCTAAGATCTTAGATGTCGGGCTGCCACCAGCAACTGCGCTGCTCATCGCTGCAGTGCTAGCTGCCTTCTTTTTCTTCTTGTGGCGCCGGCGCCGCTTCGCTGAGGTGTATGAGGATTGGGAGCACGAATTCGGTCCACATCGATTTTCCTATAAGGATCTGTTTCATGCAACAGATGGGTTCCATGGTAGGAATTTACTAGGCGTCGGAGGCTTTGGGAGAGTGTACAAATGGGTGCTTCATGTATCAAATTTGGAGATCGCAGTGAAGAGAGTTGCACATGATTCAAGGCAGGGAGTAAGGGAATTCATCGCCAAGGTGGTGAGCATTGGTCGTCTCCGACACCGAAATCTTGCACAGTTGCTAGGCTATTGCCGGCGCAAAGCTGAACTTCTCTTGGTTTATGACTTCATGCCAAATGGTAGTCTTGACAAGTACCTACACAATAGAACAATTGGCGCCCTTCTATTTTGGGGCCAGAGGTATCAGATCATCAAAGGTGTTGCGTCAAGCTTATTGTATCTACATGAGGGCTGGGAGCCTGGGAGCAAGTAGTCATCCACCGTGATATAAAGGCAAGCAATGTGCTCTTGGACAGCGAGATGAATGGATGCTTGGGTGATTTTGGCCTAGCAAGATTATACGACCATGGCACCGATGCTCAAACGGCACATGTGGTCGGCACCTTGGGATATCTTGCGCCAGAACTGATTCGCACAGGAAAGGCAACACCATTGACAGATGTATTTGCATTTGGCGTGTTTCTCTTAGAAGTCACATGTGGTCGGAGACCGATCGGCGGCGACGAGAACAACGACGAAATAGTGTTGGTCGACTGGGTGCTTGAGCACCAGCGCAACGACTCACTTCTTGACGCGATGGATCCACGTCTCATGGGAAAATTCAACATGGAGGAGGCCACTCTCGTGCTCAAACTGGGTTTACTATGCTCCCGCCCATTGCCCCATTCAAGGCCTAGTATGCGTAAAGTCCTGCAGTACCTGGACAGTGTCAAGTTTACTCCTGAGCTGTCTCCAAGCTAGGCGAGCTACAACACAGTGCCGATGCAGAATGAAGTGTTCGATCCGTACAAAGTGACATGCCCCCGAGACGGGACGAGCATTTGCACTCTATCCGGTGAATCTTCGGTGACCGTTTTGCGAGAGGGGAGATGAGGTGTGCTTGCAATCAAATTCTATTATGTATTCTCCTTCGCGTTTTATTAAGAACTAGAATCAACTTATGATCCGCAATTTGTTTGCATCTCATGTCGTCAAGTTGGCGGGAGGAGCTCTTGTACTAAGAGCATCTGCAAGAGTACCCAAATCACCTATACTACCTGAATATCAAAAAAGTGGTATTTTCGCCAAAACCAGAAGTTCAAAATGAACAGAGTCAAGAGCATTAGTTGCCCTTGAGAAATTGATGCTCTGATGCTCTTGACTCTTCGCTATCAAAATCTATTATGTATTCTCCTTCGCATTTATTAAGAACTAGAATCAACTTATGATCCGCAATTTGTTTGTATCTCATGTCATCAAGTAGGCGGGAGGAGCTCTTGTACTAAGAGCATCTGCAAGAGTACCCAAATCACCTATACTACCTGAATATCAAAAAAGTGGTATTTTCGCCCAAACCAGAAGTTCAAAATGAACAGAGTCAAGAGCATTAGTTGCCCTTGAGAAATTGATGCTCTGATGCTCTTGACTCTTCGCTATCAAATTCTATTATGTATTCTCCTTCGCGTTTATTAAGAACTAGAATCAACTTATGATTCGCAATTTGTTTGTATCTCATGTCATCAAGTAGGCGGGATGAGCTCTTGTACTAAGAGCATCTGCAAGAGTACCCAAATCACCTATACTACCTGAATATCAAAAAAGTGTTATTTTCGCCAAAACCAGAAGTTCAAAATGAACAGAGTCAAGAGCATTAGTTGCCCTTGAGAAATTGATGCTCTGATGCTCTTGACTCTTCGCTATCAAATTCTATTATGTATTCTCCTTTGCGTTTATTAAGAAATAGAATCAACTTATGATCCGCAATTTGTTTGCATCTCATGTCATCAAGTAGGCGGTAGGAGCTCTTGTACTAAGAGCATCTGCAAGAGTATCCAAATCACCTATACTACCTGAATATCAAAAAAGTGGTATTTTCGCCAAAACCAGAAGTTCAAAATGAACAGAGTCAAGAGCATTAGTTGCCCTTGAGAAATTGATGCTCTGATGCTCTTGACTCTTCGCTATCAAATTCTATTATGTATTCTGCTTCGCGTTTTATTAAGAACTAGAATCAACTTATGATCCGCAATTTGTTTGCATCTCATGTCGTCAAGTTGGCGGGAGGAGCTCTTGTACTAAGAGCATCTGCAAGAGTACCCAAATCACCTATACTACCTGAATATCAAAAAAGTGGTATTTTCGCCAAAACCAGAAGTTCAAAATGAACAGAGTCAAGAGCATTAGTTGCCCTTGAGAAATTGATGCTCTGATGCTCTTGACTCTTCGCTCACTCCGCTCCAACGTGGTTTTCGTAGGAGGTAATGTGGCTGCTGGCGGCGGACTATAAGGATCCCCTCGAGCAGGCTTGGTGGGACAGTGGAGCACTGAAGATGGCAGTACGTCTCAGTGCTCAACGAGGCCGACCCTGCTATAGGTGGATGCTTCACTTCAGAAGTGGAGCCGGTAATCTGTTGGCTCGGTTCACGAACTTGGAGAAAAAGCATAAATGCTTGCGGGCATCTCCTTTATCCCAGCCTATTGTTGCTGAGGAGATAAAAGATAGAGCGAGAGTTGTGCGAGCGGTGCGAGCACGAGGAGATAATGACCCAACAACGTTGTTCCTGTGTTGAGTGGGTGCCTGAAAAGTGACCGAAATACATCCTTCTCCACCGAGCCGACGGTTCAAGATGGGACAATCAATATGAGATCAAATGTATTGTGCAAATCTTGTATGAGCACTTCTTTTCATCAGAACTTTGTCCTTGTGTTGATGCAATTCTTGACTCTACTAGACCATAAAAGTGCACATTGCCGCGCCCGCCCATATTTGAAGAAATGGTAGATATGCCATACAAAAATACACATTTTGATCCTTTACAAAAGAAATCATACTCCAGGAACATGTATAAATTTCACGTCCATGTGGTCATTTGATTGTGAAGAATACTCATGTAGCTCGAGAGATATAGGGTGTGGCACTGTCCTAGAAATTCTTAATTTTATCAGATCATCGTCAGCTTCAGAATCTCCAGTATGGAGAGGGATTAGATGGCCAGTCTGGTCTGATTTTTGCATGCCTGATCAGTATGAAAATTTTGTGTATACACCTGAGCCCATCACCGCCTCCTTAATGCGGATCTACCTCAACTCGATCGGGCGAAGGACCTTCTTGCGCGCAAGGTCTACGGTTCACCTTCAGGTATCCCTACCCATACAAAGCTTTCTATTCGTTCGTTATCTAATTCCGAAGTTAAACGTAGATCGCTTGTTTTGGGTATTTCTTTAGGATCTAATGATGCTCAAGTAGATTCTTCTATTGATAGGATTATGGATTTAGAGAGGGAGAGAGAACTAATCTTTTTGAAAAATTCTTTACCCCCTACAACTGATGGTACCGAATCTAGTTTCGCTCTAAAACAGGCCATTAACATTTGTGAAGATTTAGTCGAAGAAGAGGAAGAAGTTTCGGATGATTATGCGGATCTTAATGAAACTTTGGCTTCAATAAAGGGGAGGGGGAAAAACAAGTCTCTTTCTAAACGTGCGATTAGAAGAGGTGTACGTTTAGCTATATATTCCAAAATTTGATTAAATGAAAGGAATAATTTGGAATTCGGATGGGTTTGGGGATACAGCAAAACATTTAGCGGTGCATGAATTCGTTAAAGAGAACAAACTTGATTTTGTGGCAATAATTGAAACAGGGCGTTCATCTTTTGCCACACCTTTTCTCAATTTTTTGGCTGCGGGCTTGGATTTTACTTGGTATTGTTTACCTCCACACGGAAGGTCGGGGGGCATGTTATTAGGATTTAACAATGCCGTCTTTGAGATACAAGACGTGGTCTCGGGTGATTTTTGCGTTAAAGTTCACCTGAGAACCAAGGCAGATGGGTTTATTTGGGCTCTCGTAATTGCGTATGGGGCAGCTCAAGATAGTAAAAAAACCGGAGTTTCTAGCAGAGATGGTTCGAATTAGCAGAAATTTTGTGTATACACCTGAGCCCATCACCGCCTCCTTAATGCGGATCTACCTCAACTCGATCGGGCGAAGGACCTTCTTGCGCGCAAGGTCTACGGTTCACCTTCAGGTATCCCTACCCATACAAAGCTTTCTATTCGTTCGTTATCTAATTCCGAAGTTAAACGTAGATCGCTTGTTTTGGGTATTTCTTTAGGATCTAATGATGCTCAAGTAGATTCTTCTATTGATAGGATTATGGATTTAGAGAGGGAGAGAGAACTAATCTTTTTGAAAAATTCTTTACCCCCTACAACTGATGGTACCGAATCTAGTTTCGCTCTAAAACAGGCCATTAACATTTGTGAAGATTTAGTCGAAGAAGAGGAAGAAGTTTCGGATGATTATGCGGATCTTAATGAAACTTTGGCTTCAATAAAGGGGAGGGGGAAAAACAAGTCTCTTTCTAAACGTGCGATTAGAAGAGGTGTACGTTTAGCTATATATTCCAAAATTTGATTAAATGAAAGGAATAATTTGGAATTCGGATGGGTTTGGGGATACAGCAAAACATTTAGCGGTGCATGAATTCGTTAAAGAGAACAAACTTGATTTTGTGGCAATAATTGAAACAGGGCGTTCATCTTTTGCCACACCTTTTCTCAATTTTTTGGCTGCGGGCTTGGATTTTACTTGGTATTGTTTACCTCCACACGGAAGGTCGGGGGGCATGTTATTAGGATTTAACAATGCCGTCTTTGAGATACAAGACGTGGTCTCGGGTGATTTTTGCGTTAAAGTTCACCTGAGAACCAAGGCAGATGGGTTTATTTGGGCTCTCGTAATTGCGTATGGGGCAGCTCAAGATAGTAAAAAACCGGAGTTTCTAGCAGAGATGGTTCGAATTTGCGAAGGGGAGACGGTTCCGTTGTTGGTCGGGGGGGACTTTAATATTATTCGAAGGCAAGGGGAGAAGAATAATGACAATTTTAATGCTAGATGGCCGACTATCTTTAATGCGGTAATTGAAAGCTTGAGTCTGAAAGATTTAAAATTGTCGGGCCGGAAGTACACTTGGACTAGTAGACGAGATACGCCAACACTTGAGATGTTGGATCGTTTTCTAGCTAGTGTGGAGTGGGAACAGAAATTTCCTTTGGTTACGATACAGGCTCTAAACAGGGCGGGTTCGGATCATACACCGCTGTTATTGGATACCGGAGAGCATGCGTTCAAAGGTAATTCAAGTAGATTTTCGTTTGAGCTGTCGTGGTTAAGACAGGAAGGTTTTTACGATTTAATTTTGCGGGAATGGAATGTCGTACAAACGGGGAGTTCACCAGTTGAGCGGTGGCAAAATAAAATACGCCATTTACGTCAGTTTTTACGAGGCTGGGCACGGAATTTGAGTGGGGAATATAAGATGTTAAGAGACAAATTAATATTACTCATTAATGAACTGGAGGTTAAAACTGAAACTTCTCCTCTTACGGATGCGGAGCGGGTAGCTAAGAGGGAGGCGGAGGATAGATTGGCGCAATTACGAAGAGATGAGGAATCTAAATGGGCTCAGCGCGCCAAAGTCAAATATATTCAGGAAGGGGGAAGTAACACAAGATATTTCCACATTATTGCGAATGGGAAACACAGAAAAAAGAAGATTTTACAATTGGAACAAGACGAAGGGACGATAGTGGGTCAGGAAAATCTTAAGACATATATTTCGGAATATTATAAAAAGCTTTTTGGAGCACCCGTCACAAATCATTTTGCGTTAGATGAGACGGTAGTCCATGATATGCCTCAAATATCCCAAGAGGAAAATGAGATATTGACCCAGGACTTCTCTGAGAAAGAAGTTTTTGAGGCCATTAAGCAAATGGAACATAATAAGGCTCCTGGGCCAGATGGCTTTCCGGCGGAGTTTTACCAAAAAATTTGGAGTATTATCAAAGGAGACTTAATGGCTATGTTCGCGCAATTGCGAGCGGGGGACTTACCGTTATTTAAACTAAACTTTGGTATCATAACACTACTCCCAAAAAAAGAGGATGCGAGTAAAATTGAGCAATACCGTCCCATTTGTCTTTTAAATGTAAGCTTTAAAATTTTCACGAAGGTCGGAACAAATCGTGTCACTTCTATTGCGAGTAGAGTGGTACGTCCCACCCAAACTGCGTTTATTCCAGGAAGAAATATTCTGGAGGGGGTGGTGGTTCTGCATGAGACTATTCACGAGATTCACCGGAAAAAGATGGATGGGGTTTTATTTAAAATTGACTTTGAAAAAGCATATGATAAAGTGAAGTGGTCGTTTTTACAGCAGACGTTGAGAATGAAAGGTTTTCATCCACGCTGGTGCGAATGGGTTGCACGGTTTGTGCAAGGGGGGAGTGTTGGAATTCGCGTTAATGACGATATCGGTCATTATTTTCAAACACTCAAAGGTTTACGTCAAGGGGACCCCCTATCTCCGACACTTTTTAATCTTGTGGTAGACATGCTGGCCATCTTAATTTCTCGCGCAAAGGAGGATGGCCAAGTTGGGGGGTTGGTACCGCACCTTGTTGAAGGAGGGGTCTCGATTCTCCAGTATGCGGATGATACAATTTTATTCCTAGAACACGACATTGCGAAGGCTGTGAACATGAAATTAATTTTGGCTTTATTTGAACAATTGTCGGGATTGAAAATTAATTTTCACAAGAGTGAACTATATTGTTTTGGGAGAGCTAGGGAGGTCCAAGAGGAGTACCGTGCTATTTTTGGGTGTGAGA
Organism: Poa pratensis; assembly: GCA_947311845.1. Taxonomy (NCBI): domain Eukaryota; kingdom Viridiplantae; phylum Streptophyta; class Magnoliopsida; order Poales; family Poaceae; genus Poa; species Poa pratensis. Next base: position 13,738,291 of record CAMZMU010000102.1, read on the forward strand.
TTGGTTCGCTGCCTTTTCGATATTTGGGCATACCTATTCACTACCGAAAATTGTTAAACAAGGAATGGAAAATTGTTGAGGATCGATTTGAGAAGAAGTTGGCGTCTTGGGTAGCTAAGATGTTGTCCTACGGTGACCGACTTGTGCTTATTAATTCGGTTTTAACAAGTCTTCCAATGTTCTTATTATCCTTCTTTGAGATTCCGAAGGGAGTAAGAAAAAGATTAGATTTTTACAGGTCTCGGTTCTTCTGGCAAAGCAATCAGTTAAAACGGAAGTATAGGTTAACGAAATGGAATATTGTTTGTAGGCCGAAGGATCAAGGGGGTTTGGGGATTTCGGTGTTAGAGGTTAAAAATAAATGCCTTTTGAGTAAATGGTTGCATAAAATTTTGAATGAGGAGGGTGTTTGGAAAGAGTGGTTAGTGAACAAGTACCTAGGGGAAAAAACGCTATCTCAGGTACAAGCTAAACCGTTTGATTCACCCTTCTGGAAGGGTCTTATGAAGGTGAAAGATGACTTCTTTAAGCGTGGAAGTTTTACTGTCGGTAATGGGGCGCAAATACGGTTTTGGGAGGATGCTTGGCTAGGACCGAACCCTCTTCAAAATGAATACCCATCTTTATATACCTTTGCTTCCAACAAACATAGTACTGTTGCTACTGTTTGTGGAAATGTACCTATTAATCTACCTTTCCGACGGGTTTTAATAGGACACAATAGAGCTCTTTGGCTGGATCTTGTAGAAAGGTTAATGCGAGTACACCTTACAAACGAGGAGGATAAGTTTAGGTGGAGTCTAACCTCTAATGGCGCATTTTCGGTTAAGTCATATTACGATGATTTATTAAATGGCCATACAAGATATTTGCGTAAATACTTATGGAAGTTAAAGATTCCACTAAAAATAAAAATTTTCTTATGGTTTCTTCATAGAAAGGAAATCTTAACAAAAGATAATTTACTTAAAAGGCGATGGATTGGATGTAAGAAGTGTGTTTTCTGCGATGCGGATGAATCCGTGGAGCACCTTTTTATTAAATGTACTTTTGCTCGAGATATTTGGCGTTTAGTGCATTTCACTTTTAATGTTTATCCACCAACGAGCATTGCGAATTTATTTGGTAGCTGGTTGAATGGGATAGATAGAGTCACAAAAGCTCGTATTCGGATTGGTGTTGCGGCCATTTTATGGGCTCTTTGGAACTGCCGAAATGACATTGTGTTTAACAAATTGAATTCTTCTCATTATTTGCAGGTTATCCACAAGGCGTGCTACTGGATCCATTCGTGGTCTTTCCTGCTCCCCGCGGACCAGCGTGGTCTCATGGATGCCGGATGTACCCGGTTGTTAACGGTTATGCGGGCTATCTTCAGCCGGGGCGGTTGGTTGCAACCTAGACGTATCAATGCTTAAGATCAAAAATAATTGTACTTTGTTTGAGTGGCTGATCTATGTAGCCACCTTAAGTGACCCATGACTTGTAAACCTGAATTTCTGGATGTGTAATAATTGCGGATGGCTGTGTGCATCTTTTGGATGCAGAGGCCGGGGATCCGCACCCCCTTATCTAAAAAAAAGTTAATGCTGATTTATGTGAAACTTAAGAACCAGAACACTGAAAGATTTCAGTTTTTAGCTTCTTCTCTTGTTTTGCTAGCTTAGGTGTATCAAACATCTTGGTTGGTTTGGTTGGTTCAGAATATCGTCGTTGATGAGGCGTAAGAGAGCATAGCGCACCTTCCGGAGTCTCTTCATCACTCATCACTGAGCCGGGAGAGCCCGACAAACACCGTGCAGTAGGGGTCGGTGGCGGCCTTGGGGTCTCCGAATGGATCATCTAGAGAAGACAAGAAGGGGAACCGACCTCGAGTGAGCGAGAGCAAGAATCTTTTTCATGCAAGGGAATTGATCATTTATACTACCCCATTGACTGCGTTATAATCAATTCTTCTACAACCTCATATCCTGATGGATCAGTGGCAATGTCAAAGCGTGGGGTAGCCCTCTCTTTTGAAGTTCAGCACTGTGTAGCACTGCAAGACGCAAAACAATTGTTAAAGCAATTGACAAACAATAATGTGCGATTTGAAAAGGTTTTTTGAAAGAAGACTACATGCTACAACAGGTCCAAAAACTGCGCCGCTCTTAATATCATCAATTGGTTCGTTTCGTTTCATTTTATACACCGTGTTAACAATGCCAGGCCGGTCTGAAGGATATTGGCCAGGTTCAAACCGAAGTGCCTCACTAATTTCGGGCCATTTAGTCACAAGGAAATAGAAAAGATACATCTGGTGGTTAGTGGATGGGAGTGCCCTGTATGGCGCCCGCTGCTAGGAAATAAAACATGCTTCTGGGTTTACGCTGGCATCCACCTCATACTGTCAGCGGATGACGTGGGGTGGCCACGGCAAATCTCAGGGTCGAGTACCCCAGGTTGATTGAGAGGGAGAAAGGTTGAAGTGCTGGTAGTTACCACGGCTGATAAGTAAGGCGATTTACCCTGTTTCAGACTCCCGGAGGATAATACCCTACTTCCAGCTTGTCTGTTATTGATAATTTGGAGGTGTTACAATGGCGATCCTGGCGAGATGTAGATCTCGCTAGGGTTTTGGTGGTGGAATATGAGCTCTCCCTAGATTGGCGGACCTCCCAGCCTTTATAAAGGAGGCTGGGTCTCGGGAGTTTGTAACCGACTAGGGTTTGCAAGTATGGTAGGTTCTACCGACATATGCTTCGCCTGCCTTGAGGCATACTCTATCCTCCTTGGGCTTCTTTAGTGGGCCTTGAACGTCGTCTTCCAGTAGGCCGCCGGCTGGGCCCTAGTCCTTGCATGCACCAGGTACCTTCATGGTGGGGCACCCGTTAGGTAGGCACACGTCAGTAGCCCCCGAGTGCTTGGTCGAGTCGAAGAATCGGGTAAGGACTCCTCTCCGGGTGCACGTCATACTTCACCTATTGCAAGGCGTTTTGATCTGAGTCGGTAGTGCATTGACTGTTGGATATGTTCATATTTTGTTGTCTTGCCGACAGTTTCTGGGGATGATGACATGGCTGGCCTGGTTCACTCGACGGATCGGGACCAGTTAGATGCTCTTGGGCAAGAACCTAGCCAGCCTACTTCAGGCCCGAGTCCTCGGACTCGAACCTGGAAAGAGCTGATAAGCTTCGACTCATGCCGCGGAGGTCTTACAGAGGATATTATGATAAATCGGGTACCCAACGCGTCCGTCAGGATTTTCTTCATGCCTGCTGGCATGGAAATTACAAGGTAAGCGCAGCGGGTGCGGGCCCTGGCCGGCTCGACGGATTGGCGGGTCTTATCTTTGCACTTTGAGTGCAGCATCCGAGGATTATATGCGGCGGACGCATCTCGGAAATCGAATGTTTTGCGACTGCTGTCGTTGTAAGCTTGTGTATGACGCTGAATAGCCTTTGGGACTCGATGGTCCAGTCGTCTCGTGCTATCGGGGGCGCGACAGCGCTCCTGATGGGAGTAGCCCCCGAGATTGAGCTGAATTGCTTGCAATTGAGGTTAATCTCAATTGACATCCCGCCAAAAAAGATTTTTGATGCGCTTTCGATGGGAGTGAATGAAGAATGATTTGGGACTCGACAGATCAAGGAGTCATGTTTCAGCCTTGTGGCCTACTGAGGTGTGACGTAGGGGGCTCGACAGATTACTGGAGCCCTTGTTCGGCCTTGTGGCCTACTGAGGTGTGATGTAGGGGGCTCGACAGATTACTGGAGTCCCTGTTCGGCCTTGTGGCTTACTGAGTGACATGTTCGGGTGGAATGTGCACCGGAGTCGAAAGAAGCTCAGGTCCCTCGAGGGCACTCGATAGCCTGTTGGCTTGGTCGTGTTGTTTGTACCAAGAGTCTGATTTGAAAGATTCTCCAGCTCGTAAAGCTGACGTCATGCATGCCGATCTTTGCTTGCTCGGTGCAACTGATGGGACGCGTCAGTGTGGGCCCATTGTCAGTATTGACCAGAGATGACGCCGGTTCAGTTCCGATTTGACCGCACGGCGCGAAATTTTCGGGACGTGATGATGGTTGCCTTGTTTCTCGTGCGTAGTGGGCGGCGTGGCCTGTGACGGTTGCGTTCCGCTGCCGCCACGTGTAGGGTTGGATGCAGGCCGTTACGGCCGATGCCGTTTGAACGGTGCTGATTGTGCGGCGCCGCGGTATATTTATTTCACCGCGAAGGGAAAGATTGATTTCATCCCCTTTATCGCCGTTCTCTGTCCTTGCTTCATCTTCCTCCTTGCGCTTGCTTTTCATCGCCACCGTGCCCCAAGCTCTTCCACACGCCCTCTACGAGACACAGGCCATGAAGAAGGCGGGCGCGAAGAAAGGCGCGGCGACGGCGAGCTCTACTGCCACCGGTGCGGCGGGGACGAAGACCAAGAGGGGAGGTGCAACGGCGAGCGCCGCCACCATTGTTGATTCCACAGGCGTTGATACGTTGAAGAAGATTCCCGGCGACTGGGTCAATTCGTCCGTCAAGGCGCAGCACCTTGACGAGCTCCGGGAGGACGGGCTGCTGCCGCCGGCCGATCAGCTTGCCGCTCGCGTGCCTGGGAAAGAGGTAATCCCCCAACCTCGAGCCGGCGAGCGTGTCTGCTTCGTTGATTTCTTGCATCGGGGATTCTCCTTTCCCCTTCACGATTTCGTGCGCGGATTGTTGTACGCGTACGGGATCCAAATGCATGATCTTACGCCGAACGGCGTCCTCCACATTGTCTGCTTCTTCATCTTGTGCGAGTGCTTCCTGGGAGTACACCCGCACTGGGGCCTATGGAAGGCCATCTTCAACGTGAAGAGGAACGTGGGCGGCGGTGGCACCTACCCCATTGGCGGCTTCGGCATCCAGGTGCGTGGTGACACCAACTACTTCTTGCTGAAGCAGGCGGATTCCGTCCAAGGCTGGCGGAAGAAGTGGTTCTATGTCCGCGCGAGGCAGGAAAGCGCCTGCAACGTCGACTGCCCAGTGAAGCCGTACGGGATCGATAACCCACTGCCTGAGGTATGTAGCTGACCCTGTTTAATTTTGACTATTCTGTTTTATTGCTGCACTAGTACTTCGCATGTTTGCTCGTGTTGAATTTCTGTACGCTTGATGTGTAGGATCACCCGGCTCCCACCTGTCTGCCTCCGCTGCCCGAAAACGGGTCCACCTTCAAGGTGGAGTTTCCTGAAGTGGAGCCGGTGGATGAAGACGACTCCCTTCCCTCGGCGACCACCTCACCTGATGAAGTGGTGGAGGAAACAGAGCAAGATGAGGAGGATGAGCAACCGCTCAAACGCCAGCGCCGTGACAAGGCCAAAGCTGTTGTCGAAGACTCGCCATCCGAAAGGGTGGAGCTTCGTGATGATGGCGACTCGGGTTCGTCGTCGCCCAACCTGAAGGGACCTGCGGTTGTTGAGCCGCTCAACATGGCGCCTCCTGTTGGCGGCGCGACCGAGTTCGGCGTGTTGTTCGACGTCGATGATCTCGGTAGTGAAGAGGAGGAAATGAGGTGAACACCTTTCTTCAATCTGAGATTCTGTCTTTGACTTGGCATTGTATTGATTTGATCTTCGTTGGCATAGTGCCGGTCATGGCATGAGTATGCCTCCTACACCCGCGCGGGGACAGACGTCGACTCCGAGTGGCATGGAGGCTAAGCTGACCCCTCCAGAGGCTTCTGCCCTGGCGACCACAGCGGCCACGACGTAGGCTATGAAGATGGCGGCTCCCTCTGCTCCGCAAGTACCTGCTCCGTCTGCTCTGTCTTCTCCGAGTGCGGCGCAGCTCCGAGATCATGTAAGTATCTTCTGTCTTGTTGGTTTATCGGGTGCGCGACAGCGCTCCCGATGGGAGTAGCCCCTGTGGCTGTGTGCAACTAGCATAGCTGGGCACAGGCTCAAAATCGTGTGTTGATTCCATCGTGTAGCCTTTCTACCGCAACCTCATGGAGTCGGGTGTGGCCTACGTGCAGTTGGAGCAAGCGAGGGATGACCTTCGCACTGCGCTGGAACAATTGAAGCGTAAGCGCTTCTCTTTGTTGTTATTGATTTGCTGTTGCTCGTGTATCACAATCCACTTGACGCGTTCTTTCTTCATGCAGGTGATCAAGAGTCTTATGCGAGGCGAGTGCGCAAGCTCGAGAAGGAGCTCAAAGCTCAGCATGATGACACCGAGCAGAAGCTGAAGGAGGCCAAGGATTGCGAGGATGCCACCCGCCAAGGCGAAAGGGTGCAGGTGGAGCGTCTGCTCGCTCTCACCCACATTGTAGGAGGTAATGTCCCCTTCTGAATTTCTTGTTGAGAGCTTGTTCTCCCAATTCAGGCGAATTGGTACTTATGTTTGTTTGCATGTGCAGGTGCTTTTGGCGCGACTCCTCCTATGGAGCCGACGGATGAGGATGTCCCACTGGAGCGTGCCGTCAGCATCTTCGACGCCATGTGTGCTTGCACCAAGGACGCGTTTACCAAGTCGACCGGCGCTCTTGCTGCGGTGCACAACAACATCTTTCCACTGCGCACACCGCCTGCCAGCGTTGATGGGTTGGCTGCAGTGCTTGGCCCCGAGTCCTCCACCATGGCAAACTTCACTCACGCCCAAACGGTACGTGGCTCAGAGCTTACATTCAAACTGTTGCTGGGCCACGGTGTTGTGGGTGACTTCAAGAAGGTTGTTGGCGGAGGACTTGGTGTCCATGGTGGAGCGCCGGAGTTCCGAAGTTGCTGCCCGCGCAGCTAGGTATAGGTCGGAGTCGGTGTCATAGGGTGTAGCGCCGCCTCCCTTTTGCTATTTTTGCTTGTAATGAACCTTAAAGCACTTGTACATTTGATTTCCGCTTCGCAATCGACTTCTGTTTAATTGCTTTGTCGGGGCCCAGCCCCCGAGTTTGTTGTCTTGCATTCTTGGCAGTCTCATGTGGATCAACCTTTGCTGTTTGAACAGGCTGAGTCTTCGGGTGCATCCAAAGCGTCTCCTTCCGTGACTGCTCGGCCCCAAACTGTTGTCCGGAGCAGAAATGATGAGGTCGTCATGTCGTGGATGAAGACTCGAATCGCGAATCTGGAGCGGGAGCTGAAGGATGTGCGGGCTGAACTGGACATCGAGAGGGCGAGGCCCGCCCCCTCGTCTGAGCGAGAGGACTATCTGATTGGGGAATTGGATTTGATTAACCGGCAGTTGGAATGTGAGAACACTCGACAAAACCTTCGACTGTCAGTTGCTGTTGCTTTAAATGCTGCTAACTTTGCTTACTTGTCTTCGTTGCGCAGGTGTGAACCCTGACAAAAAAGCTGAAGAAACTCGAGTAGAGGAGCGACTTGACGGGGTCTTTGTAGGCACAGCTTCCGGCTCTCAATACTTCTGGTCTGACATGCCAAAGGCGCAAGTGCTTGCCACCTTGCTGGATCGCGCTTGGCGTGCTGTCCTGCTATTGGAGTCTTGTCGAGGTACGTTGGCCAGAGTGCACCGAGCGATGCTCCCGCATAACGAGCAACCGCAAGGCATATCCGCTCTTTTGTCGAGGTTCCGTGATGGCAAGGCGATCTAGAAGATGATGCGTGCTGAACTTGTGGGTGGAGCAAATATTTCCTTTGCGTATTTGCGACTCCACTGGTCGAACTTTAACTTTGAAGGTGCCACCGAAGGCCTGCCTGAGCGGAGTCACTATACTAGCACGCTTGCCTGGGCGCGCAAGGTCATCTGCCAGGTGCAGAAGCAGACGGAGGAGCTTGTAGGTCCATTGGACGTGGATCCCAAGAATGAGCCTGTAGATGAGTAGGCAACAGTTTGTATGCTCGCCGAGCGGAGTTGTAAATCGATGATTTGAATCCGTGGGGGGGCAGTCCCCGAGTGTATGTATGTAATACGTTTGTTGAAGACAATGGTTTGTATAGAAAGTTTGAACAAAACCCCCGAGCGTTCGGGTACGTTCTCCGCGCTTTAGTGTGATGACCTGTGCGGCGCAACCCCCGAGCGTTCGAGTGCGGCCAAGGTTTTACTTGTTTCTTGAAGTTAACCTATGTGGCGCAGTCCCCGAGTATTCGAGTGCGTCCAAGATTTCACTTGTTTCTTGAAGTTAACCTGTGCGGCGCAGCCCCCGAGTGTTCGAGTGCGGCCAAGGTTTTACTTGTTTCTTGAAATTAACCTGTGTGGCGTAGTCCCCGAGTATTCGAGTGCGGCCAAGGTTTTACTTGTTTCTTGAAGTTAACCTGTGTGGCGCAACCTCCGAGTGTTCGAGTGCGGCCAAAGTTTTACTTGTTTCTTGAAGATAACCTGTGCGGCGCAGCCCCCGAGTGTTCGAGTGCGTCCAAGGTTTTACTTATTTCTTGGACTGTAAAGTGAAGGGAGAATGCTTTTGTATCTCAACCATTGTATATTAAGCTAGTAAGCAGCTCATTAAAAAGCTTCCAGTCCCCTTAGGTACCCTGGTAAGGAAAAGAGTGCGTCTGAAACTTGCTGCTTGTTTGGCGCGTAAGCACGATTACATGGATGTGTATGCTATGCGTAGAAATTACGCAAGTGCACGACGTTCCACGGATTGTGGGAGATCTTCCCCGTCTTTGCGTGCTTCAGCCGATAGGCACCGCCGTCGATGGCTTCCGTGATGATGAAGGGTCCCTCCCATGGGGAGGCGAGCTTGTGCACCTTCTTCTGCTTGAGTCGCAGCACCAAGTCACCGGGGACGAAGGATCTCGTGCGCAGTCGACGGCCATGGTAGTTGCAAAGACTCTGTTGATAAACGGCTGTGCGGGAGAGGGCAATGTCCCGTGCCTCGTCCAGTGTGTCGACGCCATCTTCGAGTGCTTCTTCTGCGTCTGATTCGTCGTATGCGACCACGCGAGGTGAGTCGAATCGCAGATCGTATGGCAGTACTGCTTCGGCGCCATAGACCATGAAGAAAGGAGTGTACTGCGTTGATCTGTTGGGCATGGTTCTGAGACTCCAGAGGACAGAGGGTAGCTCCTCCACCCAAGCACCCGCAGCGCGCTTGAGTGGTACCAGTAGACGTTTCTTGAGGCCGCTGCAGACTAGGCCATTTGCTTTCTCGACTTGCCAGTTGGACTGAGGGTGTGCGACTGAGGCGTAGTTAAGTTTGATGCCTTGCTCCGTGCAAAAGTCCTTGACCTCGTCGGCTGTGAAGTTTGTGCCGTTGTCCGTGATGATGCTATGGGGTATCCCAAATCTGAAGATAATGGACCTGATGAAGTTGACGACAGATGTGGCAGTCGAACTTGTTATGGGTACAGATTCGATCCACTTCGTGAACTTGTCGACTGCCACCAAAAGATGTGTGTGTCCACCACGAGATGATTTCTTTAGTGGTCCCACCATGTCGAGTCCCCATTGGGCAAAGGGCCAGGCGAGCGGTATCATTTTTAGCTCCGATGCGGGTGCGTGCGGCTTAGTGGCGAACTTCTGGCACCCGTAGCATTTTCTGACTATCTCTTCGGCTTCCCGCATTACCGTGGGCCAGTAAAATCCTGCTCGAAAGGATTTGGCCGCCAGGGCTCGACTGCTGGCGTGATGTCCGCAAGTTCCTGCATGGATGTCCTAGAGTATTGCTCTGCCGTCTTCTGGGTCGATGCAGCGCTGCAGGACTCCAGATACGCTGCGCTTGTACAGCTCTCCGTTGATGATGTGAAGGCCTTCTAGCGGCGAGTGATGCGCCGAGCTTCTATTATGTCTTCTGGCAGCTCTTGGTGCAGTATGTATGCGAGGAAAGGCTTCGTCCACGTTGGCTCGATGAGGAAAACTTCTTCGCGTGGTTCCTCCTCCTCGGGTACCACTGGGTCCTTTGCCGGATGATCCTTGGTTGTTGTTGTTGTAGAGGGTGTGATTGGCTGCTTGAGCTTGATGGACCGCTGTTTGATGCACTCGACGAAGACTCCGGGTGGAACTTTCGCCTTGGTCGAGCCGAGGTTGGCTAGCATGTCGCTTCTTCGTTACTCTCACGGCCTATGTGTCGCAGCTTGCAGCTGTCGAAGCTGCCCTCCATGATGTTGTAAAGGTCCCTATATGCAATCATGTTCTCTGCCGTGGCTTCGCACTCCTTCATCATTTGCTGTACGACGAGGTCCGAGTCTCCGTAGATCATGAGGCTAGTGGCTCCAGTTTTTGGCCATCCGCATGCCGTGTAGTAGAGCTTCGTACTCAGCTTCATTGTTGGAGGGCTTGGGGAAGTCCATCTGTAGTACGTAGCGAAGTTTGTCGTCTTTTGGCGATGTCATAATGATGCCTGCGCCCGCACCCTCGAATTTCTTGGATCCGTCAAAGTACATAGTCCATGCGTTGGACAGGTCGGGTAAGTTGGGCAGCTGGGCTTCGATCCACTCGGTTGTGAAGTCCAGAAGTACTTGTGCCTTGATTGCGTTGGATGTGTATACTTCAGGTCCCACGGGCCTAACTCGATGACCCACTTGGCAACTCGTCCCGTTGTGTCCGGGTTGGTGAGGATGTCGGATAGGCCCGAGGCACTCACCACTGTGATCGGGTGCTCGGCGAAGTAATGGACCACCTTACGTGAACTCATGAAGACACCGTAGGCTAGCTTCTGATAATGCGGGTACCGCTGCTTTGATATGGATAACACCTCGCTGAGGTAGTATATGGGCCGTTGCACTCGATGGGCATGGCCTTCTTCTTGGCATTCGACGACGAGGACGGTAGTGACCACCCTGTTGGTGGCTGCCACGTAAAGGTATAGAGGTTCCTTTTCATGTGGTGCGATGAGCACTAGTGGAGTCGCTAGGACCCTCTTGAGTCCGCGAATGCTGCTTGGGCTTCTGGCGTCCACTCGAATTTGTCAGATTTCTTCATCGGTTGGTAGAAAGGGAGTGCCTTTTCACCCAACTTACTAATTAACTTGCTGAGTGCTGTGACTCGGTCGGCTAGGCGCTAGACCTCCCGAAGCTTGGTCGGGGCTGGCATTGTGAGGATTGCTTCTATCTTTTCGGGGTTTGCCTCGATGCCTCTGGCAGATACGAGGTACCCGAGTAGTTGCCCAGCTGGTACGCCGAAGACGCACTTAGTTGGGTTGAGCTTGATCTTGTACGCGTTGAGCGCGGCGAATGTCTCGCGTAGGTCATCGAGGAGCGTATCCTCTTGCTTGGTTTTGATGACTATGTCGTCGATATAAACTTGGACGTTGCGTCCTATTTGGTCCTTGAGACAGGACTGCATCATGCGCTGGTAGGTGGCTCCAGCGTTCTTGAGCCCGAAGGGCATAGTTTTGTAGCAATAGACACCGTGGGGTGTGATGAAGGCTGTCTTCTCCTCATCCTCCTCTCGCATCCTTATCTGGTTGTAGCCTGAGTAGGCATCCAGGAAGGACAGTCGCGCGCAGCCAGCCGTGGAGTCGATGATCTGGTCGATTCGTGGCAACGGGAAGTGATCCTTCGGGCAGTACTTGTTAAGGCGGTGAAGTCGACGCACATACGAAGAATTTTTGTCTTCTTCTTCTCGACGAGGACTGGGTTGGCGACCCAGTCGGACTTCTTGATTTCTCGGATGAACTGGGCGTGAATTAATCTGTCGACTTCTTGCCCTATGGCGACGTGCTTCGGCTCGGAGAAGCGGCGCATGGTTTGCTTTACAGGTTTGGCATCTGGATAAATTTGAAGGGCGTGCTCGGCGAATTCCCTGGGTATACCTGGCATGTCGGCTGGACACCAGGCGAAGATTTCCGAGTTCTCTCGGAGGAACTCGACGAGCGCGCTTTCCTATGCGGGAGACAGGCTTGATGACACGAGCACTGTCTTGGAAGCGTCGGTCGGATGGACTTGGTGTTCCCTTGTGTCGTCGGTTGTGCTGAACGAGGCGTCAGGTGCCGGTTTCTTGCTTGCAGGGAAGAGGGTTTTGTCGTTGCCGAGTGAAAGTTCCTTGAGCTGCTGCTACATGCCGAAGGACTCGGAGATCCTGCTGAATTCGTGGTCGCAGTTGTCCGAACGCTGGAAGTCGCCCCTCACAGTTATGATTCCCTTCGGTCCTGGCATCTTGGTCATGAGATAGGCGTAGTGTGGAACTGCCATGAAGCGGGCGAACGTCAGGCGCCCAAGTATAGCTTGGTACTGCGACTTCCAGTCCACTACCTCGAAGTCAATCATCTCCTTCCGGAAGTGATCTGGCGTGCCGAAGATAACTTCGAGTGTGATTACTCCTTCAGGGTATACTGCTTTCCCTTGTACGATGCCGTGGAAGGTGCTGTCTGACCTTGCTAAGCTCTCCAGGGACCTGCCCATCTTTCAGAGTGTGTCAGCGAAGATGATGTTGATGCCGCTGCCGCCGTCCATGAAGACCTTGGTCATGTGAAATTGCCCGATCTGTGCTTCGAGTACCAGCGCGGCGTGGCCTGGGCGCGGTACCTGTGGAGGGTGGTCCTCCCGACAGAAGGTGATGCTAGTTTCCGAGCCCTTGAGGTACTCGGGTACGGCTGGTGGCATTGCCACGGCCTGGTAGACTTGGCGGGTAATCAACTTCTGGCACATGTTTGATGGGCGCCCCTTCCGTATCATGTTCATTTTCCCTCGAGTCTGAGGGTATTGTTCTCCAGGCACATGAGGTGCTTCCTGTCTTGGTTGGTACTGGATTGCTCCTGCTATGTTCGCAGGGTGAGGTGCTGCTGCAGGTGGTCCTGGGAGAGCTAGCTGCGGTGCTGGTTGCGGTGCTGGACCGAAGTCAGGATTTTGGCGAATGCGCCGTTAATGTAAAGCATCTTCCGACAGTCCTTCAACAGGTGAGTAGAGACTAGCTTGCCGGTTTCTTCGCTTCTGAATAAATGGAACTTGCATGGTTCTTCGAGCTCCTGCTCGGGTGTAAGGTCCGGTCGCGATGTGTCGCGGGGCTTGCGTCGCCACTCGCGTCGCTGGCTCCCATCGGTCCTGTACTCTTCCCGGCTTCGACTGCTCTGACGATTGTTGTCACGGCTCCTGTCATCCCGGGTGTCGGGGAATCCGACCGCTACTAACTCGGCTGGCTCGCCTTCGTCGAAGTGGGCCTTGCGCTTGTGGCGGCGATCGCTGCCGCGGTTGCTTCTGCGGTTCCAGTTGCTTGGTTCTCCTTCCTCATCCAGGAATTCATTGCGCACAGAGTCCTCGCCATCGGCCCACTCGTTGGCGATCTTCATGAGCTCGACTATGGATTGCGGCCGGAGGCGACCGAAGGCCTCCCGAAGGTCATGTCGAGTGACACCACAGATGAATGTGTCGATTGCTCTGTCCTCGGAAATGACTCCGACGGAATTGCGCATGAGTGTCCAGCGCTGGATGTAAGACCGTAGTGACTCGTCTTTGCGCTGCTTGCAGGCTTGCAGTTCTGCGAACGTTGCGGGCCTTGAATATGTTCTGAGGAAGTTCTTGACGAAGGCATCTTCGAACTGGTCCGAGGAGCTGAAGGAATTCCGGGGCAAGTTCTGAAGCCAGGTGCGTGCTGATCCGACGAGCATCAGCTGAACGTACTACATGGCTGTTGTCGTGGTGCCTCCTTGAAAGTTGACTGTGATGATGTAATCGTCGAGCCATAGTTTGGGATCTTGCGTGCCATCAAACTTGACTGACTCGGACGTGAGCTTGAAGCCTCGCGGTATTCGTGTGGCGCAGATGTTATAATTGAAGAAGTTAAGACCACAAGGCTCATAGTCGCCGTCCGAGTAAAGTTCCTCCGTCGGTGCATTGACGGGTCGTTTGGAGCGACTGCGATCGATTGTTCTCTGCGTAATAACGTTGCGAGTGTCCTTACCCTCCTGTAGATGTCGGATGGGTCGATCTCCGCGTGCTGCTCTTTCACGGTCGTGTCTGTCGCGATCTCCTTGTGCTGGAGTTGTTGTTGCAGGTGTGGCTCCTGGGATCAGCGCCTCCTCTGCTAGGCGAAGCGCCTGGATTTGTTGTCGGTGTAGAGCTGCGCGGGGGTCGCCTTCCGGAGGTTGAGTTGCCTGCAGGTATGTGGACAATGACATGAGAGCACCCGAGGCTGTTCTGGGGATGGGTATCCCGTCTGCGTCTTCTGTCATAAACGATGAGTCGAGCTTGCGAGTGGCCACGGCCCTCTCGGCATCTGTCATCAGGTTGATACGCGGTCTAGAGCGCATGTTGTCTTGCGTAACGGTTGGTCCTGAGGAGGAGAAGGAGTAAGCTGCTCGGCGAGCACTCGACGCGTCGGCGAGTTCTTTTCGTCTGGCTAGATCAGCTTTCTCGCGCAACAGCTTCTCGTTTTCCTTCTATACGAGGTATTGGTAAGCCATCATCTCTTCTCGGGTCACCTCCGCTGGGGGGAAGGTGCATTCTTGGACGTGTTTCATGGCCTGGACCCCCATCTCTCGAGTGATCGTCAAGTTTGTTATTTTGTCCGGCATGATGACTTCCATTGGGAACGTAGGTTCCTCGCGGTGGGGACCGGTTCCGGGTGTCCTGTTGTTTGTTGCGTCCACCATGAAGACTTGGACGGGGTAAGATTGCGCAGTCGAGTACGCGTTGCTGCTGCTGCTCTCGCCGCCGGAACTGTCCTCAGAGCCGAAGATGGAGGCGACGTGGAAGATGCCACAGTCGATGCAGAACTCGTCAGGCGAAGCAGTGGTCGGTGGTGTCGCGGGCGTCGGAGTCGAAAAAGACGCGGGTGTATTTGAGGTAGATGCGATCTCCGCGATCGATGAAGGCTCGGGTCCCGCGGTCGGAGCAGATGCGATCCGCGTAGTCGACGAAGATGCCGGTGATGCAGTCGAAGCAGGTGTGATCTCCGTAGTCGACGAAGATGCCGGTGATGCAGTCGAAGCTGGCGCGATCTCCGTACTCGACGAAGATGCCGGGGATGTAGTCGAAGCAGGTGTGATCTCCGTAGTCGACGAAGATGCCGGTGATGCAGTCGAAGCAGGCGCGATCTCCGTAGTCGACGAAGATGCCGGTGATGCAGTCGGAGCAGGTGCGATCTCCGTAGTCGACGAAGATGCCGGTGATGCAGTCGAAACAGGCGCGATCTTCGTAGTCGACGAAGATGCTGGTGATGCAGTCGAAGCAGGCGCGATCTCCGTAGTCGACGAAGATGCAGGTACGCGGTCGGAGAGTCGAATCGTACCCCGCTTGTTCACGTGGTATTTCATGCTCACCGAAAGTAAGACACATACCTCCGTAGAGATCGGCGTACACCGATCGGTGGGCCGACGGGTGGGGGACGAACTCAAAGGAGCCGAAGCGGATCGGCGCCGTGATTGTCGGCGTGTTGATGGTCATTGGAGATGGAGCCGGTGCAACCATGATTCCAACACTCTTCTTTCCCACAGACGGCGCCAGTTGACGTGGGGTGGCCACGGCAAATCGCAGGGTCGAGTACTCCAGGTTGATTGAGAGGGAGAAAGGTCGGAGTGCTGGTAGTTACCACGACTGACAAGCAAGGCGATTTACCCTGGTTCAGGCTCCCGGAGGATAATACCCTACTTCCAGCTTGTCTGTTATTGATAATTTAGAGGTGTTACAATGGCGATCCCGGCGAGATGTAGATCTCGCTAGGGTTTTGGTGGTGGAATATGAGCTCTCCCTAGATCGGCGGCCCTCCCAGCCTTTATAAAGGAGGCTGGGTCTCGAGAATTTGTAACCGACTAGGGTTTGCAAGTATAGTAGGTTCTACCGACATATGCTTCGCCTGCCTTGAGGCATACTCTATCCTCGTTGGGCTCCTTTAGTGGGCCTTGAACGTCGTCTTCCAGTAGGCCGCCGGCTGGGCCCTAGTCCTTGCGTGCACCAGGTAACTTCATGGTGGGGCACCCGTTAGGTAGGCCCACGTCAGCGGAGGATGGCGAACATGACGGAAGGATGGCTGGAGATGGCAAGGCTGATGCATGATTTTAAAGTTTGGGATACCCAAAGATTCTCACAACCGGAAACTATATTTGAACGAACTCGAATTAGGGATACAAAATAAAGAGAAATAACCAAGATTGTTGTATATGGCAGAACTGAAAACTAAAAAGAAATTTCAATACTATGTTGTTCAAATTTTCCCTCGCTATAAGTTTTTTGGTCTAACAAAAGTGACTCTAGATCAATAGACCCCATGGACACTATTGGAAAGTAGAAGCATCTACAAAAAAAATCAGAGCCAAATAAAAGATAGATGCGGAAGAAAATGAATGTCTGAGCAAAGGAAGCTGATTAGGTAATATTTACGGTATGTGTTGAGTACATAATTAATTTGTAAGCAGTTATAAGTTCAAGAAGTTCTTGCGGCAGGGATTCTCTGACTTAGTATAGCCTGACTTTGGCTCATTGACATGTGGGCCCCATGTTCAGTGGACCCCGCGTACCAGTGACTCAAAGTCGGAGAAGTTAGAGAGGCTAAGTCAGAGAATCCGTGCCGAAGTTCTTGACCTGTTGAGGATATGAAAATGTAGCATTCGATAAACTGTTTTTATTTCCCATGTATGTAAAACAGCAATCAAAGAAGGCAACAAAAGCATCTGCGCCCTCTCTTACTGACCCCAGTACATGCAGCAGTCTGAATTCAGCAGTTTCACTGGTAAAGTTTACATGCAGCATTCGTGGTTGATTGCCTGAGCATTGTAATATTTTGATGAGCAGGGTGATGTGAGTACTAATTCTCTGTGAAAATGTTAGACTCTGAAACAGGGCCCAAAAATCTGACTATTAATTCTCTGTAAAAATGTCAGACTGAAGCATGGACACAGGACTTATCCGAAAGCATGGAAGACTTATGCTCTCTCATTATTGACAGTTTGACACAAGCAAACCCAGTGCTAGCACACACCTTCAGTTCGCGTTCTACAAACTCTAAAACACGGATCCATCCACACTACACACGGTCAGCAACCCTGAAATAATTCCGATCTAGAAAAAAAAACAAGAAGCCCGATCGATGGAGGATGAGACGCAATGGGGTGAACAAACCTTCACTGACATCCCCGGCGACAAGCAGAGGCGACGACGCCTCCTTCGCCACCGCAGATCCTGATCTGAGAAGCAGAGCCAAGACAGATTTTTTTTTGTTTTTGAGAAAAAGCAGAGCCAAGACAGATGAGAGAAGAAGAACCACGAAAGGCAAAACAGTCAAAGGAAAGAAGGGGAACGAAGCGAGTGCGACCAAAACTGGGCTAGGCCCAGATAGCCAAAGGGCTACGCGGCACGAGCATCTCATGCCGCATAGGGCGGCAAATAGGATAGCCGGGAGATCCTATATTGTAGCTCCCGTGGGCAAATCCTATACATCGCGCGGGCCAAGTCTGACATCCCGGCGACGAGCAGAGGCGTTCGGTTAATATGGTTAATTTTTTTCCAATTCAAATTTATGTAAATTTGAAATCTGAGGCGACCTACAGGAGCGTCCGAAACAATACGTGCGGGCCAAGTCCGCGTGGGCATATGGCCCGGCCCTACTTCTAGTAGGCGACGCGGCCACGATCCGTCGCCTTAAGGCGACCTAAAGTAGCTCCCGCTCCGTGAGCGGCGCTACCCGGGAGCTTCTTTGCATCGCTGCTATTCGCATCCGTCGCCGAAAGAGTCACATTTGAAGCGGCCCAATATAAAGGTATTGTTTTCTGTTTTCTGTTTTCGTTTTTCCTTTTTCCTTCTTTTTTAAATATGAACAAATTTAAAAATACGAACAATTTTTAAAATCTGAACAATTTTCAAATCTAAACAAATTCAAAACCTGAACAATTTTCAGATCTGAATAAATTTCAAATCTGAACAAATATGAAAATCTAAACATTTTTTAAATCTGAACATTTTCAAAATCTAAGTAAATTTCAAATCTGAATAAATGCCCTTTATAAAAAGGGTATTGCACGATTTTTTATTTTATTTTTATAATCCAAAATTTGTTTTAATCGGAATATTTTAAAAATACGAAAGTTTTTCAAAATATGCGCATTTTCAAATCTGAATATTTTTTATTTGTGCATAATTTCTAGTTCTGAACATTTTTCAAAAAAACTAATCCAAATAATTTTTGAAGTCTGAGCATTTTTAGTTATGAACAATTTTCAAATTCTGAACCTTTTTTCAATTTTGTAGAGACATCTCATGTAGAAAAACCTCCTTGATCGACGCGGCGATGAGTACCACCATTCGGGGTCACCGCATCAAGACGAAGTCCGACGGGAACCGTCGAAGCTCAGCGGACAACTGCGGCGAAGAGGCTGTGACAACCACTGCAAAAGCTGTCAGAACTGGGCAGTCGGTCCCAGCATTCCTTCCATTGCCACGCCTAGAGGCTCAAAGAGGTAAGCAAGGCAAGAGCGCCGCCCTTGCCCAAACTTTTGAGATCGTTTGTTGGTGAATCATTCAACATGTTATTAGATCCAACATGTTGAGTTTAAAACCTGCCCACGTAGTATTAACAAAAAATTCTAAGGCCTACATTGAACCACCTAAAGACAAAAATAGCCAAAATGTGAGGCGATGTGTTGAAATATAAATATACTAGAAGGAAAGGGCGCGCTTTGCTGCGCCCGTTTTGTCTCTTCATCGTTATACATGAAGTTATTGATTTTCCTTGTTAAGACTATTATTCCTTGCTCTCCTGTGCGACTACATATTGTCCGATGAAATTCAATTGCTCCATGAAATAAAAATAGTCAATGGTGAATGTAACTTTGCTGTAAAAAAACAAAAATCAATTTTACACAAATATTTGAGGTAAACAAACTAATTTGGAGGGAGTGCTAGAACAAACTCACAACGCCAGAAAAGCATCATCCGTGACGGGTATCACAAGAAAACATTTATGTACACGCGGAGAATGTGCGCGCGCACAAACATGGAACTGTCATAATGCACCACTCGGTACAAGTGAAGCAACCGTTTCTATACGACTATACTGAAAAGATTCAGTAAAGAACAATTACTATGAGAAATGCATGTGCCATTCACAAAAGTGAGTAAGAGTGTTATGATGTACTGCTACCTCTGAAACAAAACAAAAAAACTGCATTGTAATTACTTGAGAACATTCTTTAAAAGAAATCACAACCGATTGAGAATTAGCAACCCAACTAAGAAATAGATCAACATGTGTCCGAAAATATGGAAATAACATAAATATGCTCACACACTCTTAACGAAAAAATAAAAATATGGAAATGACAAAGGGAAACATTTAGAAACAAATTAACATAATGCTTGCGGTACTCAAATCCCTTCTAGGCCTATGCTCACACACTCTCGACGCAACATGTATACCGCCGCTACTACATGTAGCCACCAAAATGGTAACTCCAGCCTTTCCGTGCGATACTGGAGCCAACTTGCCACAAAACAATAGATCGGGCTTGTGGTAGCACATGTAATCTCATTAACAATCTACTTACCGTCATGTAATCATCCATGGTCAACTCAAGTGGTCTCTCCACATTACCATGCTTCGTCGCCGTCTTGCCTAACGTCTCAGAACTGAAATGATTGACGGAGGTATGCTTTACATTGTAGAACTGATATCGTGTCAACTTCTTACAAGCCCCCTCCAAAGTCACGTCCGCCTTGGCCCGCTCCTCAGGAAGTACCCTATAGAATTTCTTTAATCATGCACAAAAAACAAATTGTGAGAGCATGGTGGGTACATCAAGTATGAACGAAATTCGAAAAGTTCAACTTACCCAAAACTTGGTGATCACACGTCAGAACATGACCCGCCGCTCGCGTGATGGGCGGCCTGATAGTCTACCCAATGGGTGGCTAGCTTCGTCGCACCGTTGGGGACGGTACTGTACAAGCCCGGCAAATACTTCCTAATCAAAGCTCCAACCAAGGTGTTAGGCGCACGGGCTCTCTCAGGATATGTCCAATTGCTGCACAATAATTAAACATTAGTACATGTCAAATTGTCCTGACCACAATGAAATTACCATGTTCAAAATTAGTATATATAGTCACTTACTTAATCCCATTAGGCGTAATGAGGATCTTCTCCTCCTCGGTAGCAGGTTCCCTTGACTCATCAGGGACCTGGGATTCCCCCCGAATCCTTGGCTTCTTCAGCAGCGCGGAGGGCCCCATCCCCACGTCCGCGGAGGGCCCCATCCCCACGTCTCGAGACTCCGTCCCCTCGTCGGCCGACGGTGTCTCCTCCGAACCCACGTCGACAGAAGCAGAGGGTATGTCCGAAGACACATCGCCCCCACCTCGTGCGAGTCCTGCAGCTCGCCCTCGTCCTCCCTCACCTCGTGCTCGTCCTCCACCTCGCCCTCGTCCTGCACCTCGTCCGCTCGGAGGAAGTGCATCGGCACCTCCCCCTCGTCCAGCACCTCCACTCTCACCAGCATTGAGAAAGGGTAAACAATTAAGCATAAAGACATGATCCAATTAAGAACTGCATCACCTCCACTCTCACCACTGTCAGACAGGTAACGCGGGTTCGGAACAGTTTCTCTTCCACTTTTAGTAACTTTCTTCTGGCGCAATTTCTTCAGCAAGGAGGCCGATGATTCCTTGCCTTGGCTCATCTTGGTCAATCACCTGCATTGAGAAAGGGTAAACAATTAATAAGCATGTTGAAAAATGTAGCAAATAAGAATAAAGATGTAATGCAATTAACAAGAAGCATGTTGAAAGACTAAGCATGTTGAAAAATGTAGTAAATAAGAATATGTAGAGAAACGTTACTCTACCATGGTAATACACAAAAAGGAACTCATAATATGTAGAGAAAAACAATCTAGACAAAGAACTTATAGACAATAAGTTGACACCGTCATGGTTAGGTGCCACATACACACACATTTTAATTTGTGTAAATGTATGAATGCAACAGCCGTAGTTATATGTTAAAAGTAGAGTAGTTTTGGGGTCAATGTGTTCAGCACATAAGCCGTAGAGAATTATTTTCCAGAGCATTTGGATTAATTTGTGCTGACCCGCTGTCTGTGAACTGATCAACGATACATCTCCCAGCAAAAAGGAAATAAAATTCTATCTGCTGAATATAGGTTCACATGACATACACAGAGTAGCTTAGGTTCAGAACCACTCAGATTTCAGTTTACTCTGGGAGATCTGATATAGAGTGATATTTCTCATATTCAATAGGACATACATTAGTTCTCATCCATGTTGTACACACACATGTAACAACAAATGTTCTTCGATTTGCACCGTAGTATCCACCTAAGTTGTACCATTGTGTTCATAATTCATCGGTCACAAGAAACTGTAATTCTTACCGCGGGAGGCTGAGGAAGCCGGAGTGGGGGCGGAGGAGGAGGGAGCCCGACGCGCGGTAGTCGTACGGCGGGAGGCTGATGACTGCAGCGTGCTGCTCCCACAGCTGCAGTGCCCGGACGGCGGCGGGGGCGTCGGCTACTGGCTCCGGCGGCGGCTCGCGGGGCTAGGGTTTCAGAGGAGCGCAGAGGATGGTGGGGAGTGGTGAGGGAGAGCAGAGGAGTGGCAGCGGCTGCAATCACGAGGTGGGGCGGTGCGGCGGGTGGCGTACGGGGTGGGGCGGCCGGCGGCGGGGTCGGGGGTGTGGTGGCGCTGTGGGGATTTGGGGTCGGGGATCACGATTTGGGGATTTGGCGCTGCGGCGCTGTGGAGATAAGGCGCGCAAAAGTCGGGCCGATTTGGCGAAGCCATGCAGGCCTATACTTGCATACATAGGCCCCGCTGGGATTTCGATGCTCCGGAGCCCCTCTCCGGCGAAACCCCAGACCCCGGAGTAGGATAATGGACATTTAAAACAAACAACACACTTGTATACATATGTTATGGCACAACCTAGGTTTTGGTGGGGTTCCGACGCTCCGGGGACCCGCTTCGGCGAAACCCTGAATCCGCTGGAAAAACCCTAACGTTTTCGTGTACCCCCTTGAACGCCGTCGAAAAGGGTTGGCCAGTGGACTTTTTGGCTTGGTTGTGTTAGGTTAGGCCATAGGAAGGTGGGAAACCAAATTCTACCCCAAATAAACACAATATTCCATCCGGTTCGCCCGAAGGGGGAGTTTTCACCTCTAAGTGCAGAAACTCACTAGAGAGAAAGTGAAGCCGGTGAAGACGGTCACACCCCGGAGTAGGATAATGAACATTTAATACAAACAACACACTTGTATACATATGGTATGGCACAACCTAGGTTTTGGTGGGGTTCCGGGCTCCGGGGACCTGCTTCGGCGAAACCCTGAATCCGTTGGAAAAACCCTAATATTTTCGTCTACCCCCTTGAACGCCGTCGAAAGGGGGTAGGCCAGTGGAATTTTTGGCTTGGTTGTGTTAGGTTAGGCCATAGGAAGGTGGGAAACCAAATTCTATCCCAAATAAACACAATATTCCATCCGGTTCGCCCGAAGGGGGAGTTTTCACCTCTAAGTGCAGAAACTCACTAGAGAGAAAGTGAAGCCGGTGAAGACGGTCACACCCCGGAGTAGGATAATGGACTTTTAAAACAAACAACACACTTGTATACATATGGTATGGCACAACCTAGGTTTTGGTGGGGTTCCGACGCTCCGGGGACCCGCTTCGGCGAAACCCTGAATCCGCTGGAAAAACCCTAACGTTTTCGTCTACCCCCTTGAACGCCGTCGAAAGGGGTAGGCCAGTGGATTTTTTGGCTTGGTTGTGTTAGGTTAGGCCATAGGAAGGTGGGAAACCAAATTCTACCCCAAATAAACACAATATTCCATCCGGTTCGCCCGAAGGGGTAGTTTTCACCTCTAAGTGCAGAAACTCACTAGAGAGAAAGTGAAGCCGGTGAAGACGGTCACACCCCGGAGTAGGATAATGGACATTTAAAACAAACAACACACTTGTATACATATGGTATGACACAACCTAGGTTTTCGTGGGGTTCCGACGCTCCGGGAAGCGAAACCCTGAATCCGCTGGAAAAACCCTAACGTTTTCGTCTACCCCCTTGAACGCCGTCGAAAGGGGGTAGGCCAGTGGATTTTTTGGCTTGGTTGTGTTAGGTTAGGCCATAGGAAGGTGGGAAACCAAATTCTACCCCAAATAAACACAATATTCCATCCGGTTCGCCCGAAGGGGAGTTTTCACCTCTAAGTGCAGAAACTCACTAGAGAGAAAGTGAAGCCGGTGAAGACGGTCACACCCCGGAGTAGGATAATGGACATTTAAAACAAACAACACACTTGTATACATATGGTATGGCACAACTTAGGTTTTCGTGGGGTTCCTATGCTCCGGGGATCGTTTCGGCGAAACCCTGAATCCGCTGGAAAAACCCTAACGTTTTCGTCTACCACCTTGAACGCCGTCGAAAGGGGGTAGACCAGTGGACTTTTTGGCTTGGTTGTGTTAGGTTAGCCATAGGAAGGTGGGAAACCAAATTCTACCCCAAATAAACACAATATTCCATCCGGTTCGCCCGAAGGGGGAGTTTTCACCTCTAAGTGTAGGAAAAAAGTCAAAGTTCCCGTCACACCACGGGGCAGGATAAATTGAGCCATATATTTAATATTTATGTTGTAGGTGTATATTACATGTGTTGTTTTTATTTATTTTACATGTATATGTTGTAGGGTCGGGTTCCGGAAAATTCAAACCGTTATTTTACGCGGGTGAGATACCGAAATTGGGAGGGAAATTATAGATCCAATTTATATATAAATTATACCTACATTAAATATTATATAGAGAAATAAATAAATAAATATTACATTGAGAAATAAATAAAAAAGGAACAGTACATGATCTCGGCAGCCAAAACACCTTCCTTGGTACCGCGTATGATGGTCGCATTTTGGTGCACGTTTTCTTAATTTCCCCAACGATTCCTTCTCCGCTGGCTGGGTGGGTGGCTGGCAGGCCTCCAACTAACACACGGACGCTAGTACAAACGAACACGAAACACAAAACAACACACGTTTGACACTTGGTACCTGTGCTTATCTGGAAAGTGGTATATGATATGGTGATACAGATGGAACACTCTTTTTTGACAGTGATACAAATTGGATGGATCAGATCAGAGGCTTGTGTTCTCGGAGATCAGGAGATGGATGGAGAGCCGTCAAGCCAAGCCATACTTGACGCCTGCTAAGCTAAGCTAAAGCCTGATCGGCTATATAGAATATCATCTATATGGTACTCGTCAAGGGAGAAATTTCCTTTCTCCGGAGCTCCGAAGAGATCTATTTGGTAATATACCTATTGAGTTGTTCCTATCCCTCGATTAGGCATGCATCTTGATTCAGAAATGAATAAGTTTCTTTCTATATCTGCCATTAGCGACATCATGAAAGTATTATCATCAAAAAATGTTTATGAAAATGTGCGTGCACTTGGTCATTTAGTTAAAGAAAAGCCATTGGTGGTCGCTTTTTTATTTCATTTCATATCAACCCTGACAGCGACGGTTAATCCTAGGAAACTAATTCCATGATGATGTGAGAGCACGAAGGTTAGACACCGAAAATGGATGTTCCAACCGCATATTCTTCTCGAGACTTGTTCGCTTCTTCTCCACCAACGAGGTCCGTAGTGATAACTAAACTGCAGGCTCTCCCACAAAAAAAAAAAAAAAAAGAGAGGAAGAGATAAAACGCTGCAGGCTACTGTTGTTTTGCCCGATCTGAACGCGCGCTTGCACAAGAACCGGACGACAAGGCCGGGTCTTGCAAGGCACGAGCGCAACAGCCTTTTGTTGATCCAGCATATGCATATTATATTGAATTGTCACCCATGTCGTCGATGAAGATGTTGCCGATGCAACATATCTTCACCGGAATATCTAGTTACTACCTCCCAGCTCGTTTGGTCAGCTACCGCTGATTGGTGTGTGAAGTAAGCAAACCAACGTGGAAGGCATTTGTTATTGCGAACGATCCTTTGACGAAGGCCCGTCGCATTAGGTATAATCCTAACCACTACGTGCATGTTGCAATAATCTGGCGTTATTTGGGAAGCCATTGGAGATTTAGAGATGCATGCTTCGTCCTTGACTGACCCGACCAGGTCTATAACAACTACAACAAAGCTCATGCCGCGTATGTGCGTTTTGGCGCACGTTTGTTAAATTTCTCCAGCGATTCATTCCTTCTACGCTGGCTAACCTAACACCCCCGGACGCTAGTCCAAACGAACACGAAACACTAAACAAACAGTACAACACACACTTGGTACCGGTGCAGTGCTTATCTGGAAAGTGGTACTCCGTATATGATATGGTGATTAAGATGGAACACTCTTTTTTGACAGTGATACGAATTGGATGGATCAGATCAGAGGCTTGTGTTCTCGGAGATGGATGGAGAGCCGTCAAGCCAAGCCAAACCATACTTGACGCCTGCTAAGCTAAGCTAAAGCTTCGGCTACAAGAAGTGAAGTCCTCGGCAATAAAAGCAACAGTGCTTCTTGCAAGCAACCATTCACAGGGCCGGTCAGTGAGCATGGGTTCTTGAAAGGGGTAGCAGGAGTAGGCAATAAGCCAGCGATGTATCTATCCTGGTCTGTGAGAGCCCGGTCTTTGCCGGTTCGGCGTAGCGCCGAAAGTGACAGGTTAGCCGACTCTCCCTGCCAACAGTCCCGCCCGTTAAAAGGAACACCATCTGCATTGCGTTGCCCCTCATCTCAAGCTGCATGCGTGCAAGTGACTCGAGCTAGCGAGAAACCAACCGTGCACGCCTGGTCCTAGAGCAAGCCTCGGCCCCGCCCCGGTCTCTCTCGAGCTTCTCCCATCTTCGTCGTGGTCGTCGTCGTTCGCTGTCGTCGCCGGCCTGCAATGCCGAGTAGCAAGTTGTGCTTGGGTTGTGTGCATATGAGCACGGCGGCGCTGCCCGTGGAGAGGTCCTTTGATCTTCCGGCTCCGATGAAGTCGTGGCCGTCGTCAGGTACGTGCGTGCATGTTCGTGCCATGTGTTTTTGTTCTTCCGATGATCAAATATTTAAGGTAGCTTTTGGGTATGTCTTGTTGTCGGGGTAGGTTGGCTGAAAGCTTGGCTGAAACTGCAACGAGGAACAATCTTTGCTAGCTAAGTTAAATTAGCGAGCTAAAGGATCACCCTCTATTTCGATGTCTGCGTTGTTTCTGTTTTTGGTTACGACCTTACAATTTTGAGTGCTCCGACGACACTTACATATTCATGTAAAGCGGCTGATAATCATCCTACATGTTTAGTGCTTGTGTGCACACCATTGCACTGACGACGATGACTAAAGTATTCGGAAGTTTAATTAGCTGGTCTTTGTCAATTCTCCCAAACATTTTTCATTGACAATCTTCTGTATGTGAGAAGATTTCTGGTTGACCTCTGGTATTGATGTTCCGGTTTCAGATGGAGGATTTGCAAAGGGCAGCATAGACCTCGGAGGCCTGGAGGCGCGCCAAGTCACCACGTTCGACAAGGTGTGGTCCACGGCGCAGGGCGGCCAAGACGGCCTCGGCGCCACCTTCTTCAAGCCGTCGCCGGTCCCCACTGGATTCTTCACGCTCGGGCACTACGCGCAGCCCAACAACCGGCAGCTCTTTGGCCACGTCCTCGTCGCCCGAGACGCCTCCGGCACCGGAGCGCTCCTCGCCCCGCCGCTGGACTACACACTTGTCTGGTCCAGCGGCCAGGATGGTGGTGCCGGCTTCTTCTGGCTCCCCACGCCGTCAGACGGCTACAAGGCCGTCGGCGTGGCCGTCACGGCGACCAAGGAGACGCCGCCGCTCGACGAGGTCATGTGTGTTCGCGCCGACTTCACGGACGCCTGCGAGGCCGAGGAGTCGGTGTGGAACAGCGATAAGGACGGCTTCAGCGCCACCACCCTGAGGCCGGCGGTTCGTGGCATCGACGCGCGAGGCGTGCACACCGGCACGTTCCAAGTACATGCAGGGAGCGGCACCGCGCCGACGACCTTGGCGTGTCTCAAGAACAACAGCGTGGCTTACACGTCATGCATGCCCGACCTGGCTCAGCTGCACGCCGTTCTCGCGGCCTACTCGCCGCAGGTTTACCTCCACCCGAATGACCCGTACCTCCCTTCGTCGGTGCCCTGGTTCTTCGAGAACGGCGCGCTACTGTACCAGAACGGCAACCAGACCCCGACACCGGTGGCCGCCGACGGGTCGAACCTCCCGCAGGGCGGCGGCAACGACGGAGCGTACTGGCTCGATCTGCCCGTGGATAAGGGCGAGAGGGAGAGGGTGAAGAAGGGCGACCTCGCCGGCGCGAAGGCCTACGTGCAAGCGAAGCCGATGCTGGGCGGGACGGCGACGGACCTCGTCGTGTGGTTCTTCTACCCGTTCAACGGGCCGGCGCGGGCCAAGGTTGGGCCCCTCACCATCCCGCTCGGTATGATCGGCGAGCACGTCGGCGACTGGGAGAACATGACGCTGCGCGTGAGCAACTTCTCCGGTGAGCTGCTCCGGGTTTACTTATCGCAGCACAGCACGGGAGCCTGGGTGGAGGCGTCGCAGCTCGAGTACCTCGGTAACAGGCCGGTGGCGTACGCGTCTCGGAGCGGGCACGCGTTCTACCCCAGGGAGGGGCTGGTGCTGCAGGGGGACTCGAAGCTGGGGATCGGGATACGTAACGACTGCGCCAAGGGGAGCATGATGGACACCGGCGGCGGGAGGTGCGAGGTGGTGTCGGCGGAGTACCTCGGCGCCGGGAAGGTGGTCGAGCCGGCGTGGCTCGGGTTCGAGAGGGGGTGGGGGCCCAAGGAGGAGTACGACATCGGCCGCGAGATCAACCGCGCGGCGAGGATCCTGCCGCGGGCGACGAGGGAGCGGCTGGCCCAGCTAGTTCAGAAACTGCTCGTCGGGGAAGGGCCCACGGGGCCAAAGATGAAGGGAAGCTGGAGAAATGATGAGAGGGATACCCAAACCTGATTAGACGGATGTGTTATTGTTTGATGTATTATTGTTTGTTGATAACACGGTTAGAGGCCATGCCCGTCTGAACAAAAATGATCACCTACAAAAGAAAATCCTTGGCATGATTTATTGTTGACAGATGTTCTTTTTTTTTTTGCGAAAAGGACCCTCGTATTATTAAAAGAAACATCGAACCGTACAAAACACCTCAACAAAAACGAAAATTACAACGAGAATCTTGAGATGCCCTTCGTCTTCAACATCCAGACCGTGTCGACGGCGCGCCGCCGCTGCCGCTCCTCCCTGAGCCGGCCTGACATTGTTGGTTGCGGACGGGAAGTCGCCGAACGGGTCAATAAAACCACATCCGTCCCGGTGCCGAAGAAGAAGGATGAACCGCCAATGAAGCTTCAGGACGATCCAGAGATCGTCACCGCGAGAAGAAGCCCTTGAAAAACACACCACTCCCACAAGCTTCTCGACGTTGCCGCCGAGATGAGGCTGAACCCGGGGAGACCTTATTGAAAGAGACGCCGCCGCCGCCATCAAAGCGTCGCCCCAACAAACCTTAACACGAAAACCAGGAAACGGAGCCCTCCCGTCGACGAAGGCCGAGATCCACCGCGCCTTCATGGCCCGAAGGCCACAGAGGCAGAGCAGATCGTCGGCGTCAATTCTTACAATTCTGTACGAGTTCATGAGGTGTGTTGTGTTTATTTGTGATAATAGACTGTCGGTTTGAGAAAAAGTTGGGATCATATGGGCCGAAAAGATGCTACGACATCGTCTTGTATATTAACTAATTCAGTTCTTACAAGCTTGCCAATATTTTTTCTATCTTTTTTCGACATACCAAAAGGGGTTCGTAAAAGACTTGACTATTACCACTCGCGATTCTTTTGGTAAAGTGACCAATCCAAGAAGTATCGTCTTACGAAATAGAATGTAATTGATAAAGGAGAATTAGTAGGTGTTTATGGAAATATAGAACAAATGGTTGTTTAAACTTCTCCACAAAGAGAGGGTATGAACGAAACTGTTGTATAATACTCCTCCGTTTCTGAATGTAAGGCGTATAGTTTTTTGAGAAATTTTTAAAATATAGAGTTTATTGCGATTTATGGACGATTTAACCCATCAAAAAATGAGTTCCATTCTCGAACGGAGGGATTTTACGGATTTTTTTCATTTGGTGGCTATAAGGGACTCATCTCTTCCGATTAAAAAAAAAGAGTCTACCGTATTCGAAATACCCACATCTCAATATTCGTGCAGAAAATTATACGCCTTACATTTTAAAATGGAGGGAGTAAGTATTTACGTGGTACTCCCTCCGTTTCGTAATGTAAGGCGTATATTTTTTTTAGGAAAAATCCAAAATATAGGGTATATTGCTATTTATTGACAATTTTGTCCAGAGGAAAATGAGTCCCCCGTAGGCAAAATTCTCACGTCTTAATATTCGTGCAAAAAACTATACGCCTTACATTCAGGAACGAATGGAGTACACTCTTAATATTCGTGCAAAAAACTATACGCCTTACATTCAGGAACGAATGGAGTACAACTTTATCCGAAGTAAAACCTAAACCTAATGACTCCTTTTTGAAAGGGAATCATTAGAGTCCAACATGAGTTTTTCGAACGTGGATCTTTTGCTCTTGGTAATGGGTTAGGAATGCTCTTTTGGGAGGATACCTGGCTTGGAGATAATCCGTTGGTTGTGCAATATTCGCCACTTTTTAATATTGTGCGGCATAAAAATGTTTCGATTGCAGACTTTAAGTGGGTACAACACTCAATATTCAGTTTCAGCGCTCACTTATGGGGCATGTGGACCTCTTGGATGGATTTATTAAAGATCAGTGGGATTCTTTTTGTCAGAAGAACCAGATTTGGGGGAGTACGACATTGGGCGCAAGATCAACCGCACGGCGAGGATCCTGCCGCGGGCGATGAGGGAGCGGCTAGGCCAGCTGGTGAAGAAGCTGCTGGTCGGAGAAGGGCCGACAGGGCCAAAGGTGAAGGGAAGTTGGAGAAATAACGAGAGGGATCCCCAAACGGCCAAACCTGATTAGATGGTACGTGCATGCCTTCGCCAGGTAGTTCTGGTGCGAGGCTCCGATCGGTAACTGTCCGATAAATCAAGGATGTGATATTGTGTGTTGATAACACGGTTAGATGTATCCTCGCGCAAGGACTGTCTCAACAAAGATGATCGCCTACAAAAGAAAACCCGTGGCGTTTTGGGTAGTAGGTGCAGATGCACCTATTATGTAAAACATTTTTAATATTTTTTAAAATATCAAAAAATTATAGAAAAAAATTCGGATACACATTAGAAAATTTGTGTTAGCACAAAAAATGTCGTGGAGAAAAAACATTTTTTGTAACCAGTGCAAAAAAGATTAAAAAAATGTCTCGTATAAAATCATTTTGGAGTGTCCAGAATTGTGTTTTTTACACAGGTCACAAAAAATATTTTTTCTTCACATAACTTTTTGTGCAAACATAAAATGTCTTGAAGTACGTCCGAAATTTTTATTTTGAATTTTTTTGACATTTTCAAATTTGCTTGTTGGGCAGTGGGTGCATCTGCACCTGCTACCCGTTATGCATTTCCGACCCGTGGTATGATTTGTTGTTGGCAGATGTTCAGACAGTTCTGAACGCTCATGCGATGTAATTATATGTGTTGTGTTTTTTTTTGGATAGCTCAATCCTTCCATTTATTCATAAAACTGAAGCTTCTCCGATTGCACAACCGCAAATAGAAAGCCAGGGATTACATCTAAGTTTAATACAGAGTTCAACTTCAATGCTTCTTTAGCCACACAATGAGCTACTCGATTAGCATTACGAACTAACAAAAAGAAGCTTAAATCCCTGGAAACGACTAACTAGATACATCATCTCATTGATGATGTGAAAACTCGCCGTGCGCTCCCCCGCCTTGGAGTCCCACAACTTCTTGATGTTCAGAGTTCAGACAGTCGGTTTCCATGTGTTGTGTTTATTTGTGACAGTTGTTTCATATATGAAATGCAATGTTTTCTCCAAAAAATAATTTAAAAAAGGACCAGCTGGTTAACGTCAAAAGATAAAAAAAATACCAGGTTTTGTTTCCAGGGGTTTGTCTCGGTGGCAATTTCCTTGCTGAATTTAGAGCTTCGTAGTAAAAACGGTTTCAATACTTTCTCTCGGTGACAGTTTCCTTTCTGAATGCTACTTAATTTTAGTACATAATTGATTCGTAATAAAAACAGATTCAATACTCTTTCTCTCGGTGACAGTTTCCTTGCTGAACGCAACTTAATTTCAGTACATAATCGATTAGTAAAAAAAACGGATTCAATACTTTCTCAAGAAGATACTACCATTAAAAGAGTGGATACCTTGCAAATAAACTTTGAGCTGGATTCGTATCAAGTAATACCATATGAGGTTGGATATCTTGGAAATAGATGGATACAAATAAAAATCGTGTCCGTTCAATTTTCAATCAACGATCCAGATTGTCCCGATGTCAAGCACCAAACACTTTAAATCTTGTCCGTTCAATTTTCAATCAACGATCCAGATTGTCCAGATGTTAAGTTTGATCCGTACGGGAAAAAGGAAAGAAAAAAATCTAGATCGAACACGTCCGCGTGCGCTGTTGAGACAGGATCGATTTCCTGTACGTGTACGTGTGGTTTCCTGTTGCTTATTTCTTCTGCTTGGACTTTCTGAACGCACGCACAGGTGCATATCTCCGGATTGTTTTTGGTCTGTTCATTATTCATCGTTTTTAACCTGCCACAAATCCTTCTTAGCAACTCGATCGATTCATCCTTCCCGGCCATGGTCACGCGTACGACGTAGGGCAAGATGGGCAAGTGGAAGATGCTGAACAAATACTACTACCATGATCGATTCCGATCCTTCCCGGCCATGGTCACGCGTACGACATAGGGCTCCCGTCAGGTTCCAAGAGGCAGCGAGATGGACGAGTGGAAGATGCTGATAAAATACTACTACCACATCGACTTGGCGATCCCTCAAAGGCGGCAGCCATCGGCATGATCCCTGTCAACCACGCGCGGCGGCGGCGGCAGCAGCACCACGCTGCCCGTCCCTGCCTCCAGCTCCCGCTCCATGCTGCCAGGGGCATCACGTCGCGGCTCACCCTGGCGCACCGATGAGTATCGAACCACCCGGTGTTGTTCGTGTCAGCCACGCACGACGACGGCAGCAGCGCTTCTCTGCCTGGCCCCTTCCTCTATCTCTTGTGCCACGCCGCCCCAGGAATCCCGTTGCGGCTCACCTTGGCGCACGCGCCGTGTTGCCGGGTGTGCTGATCGTCCAGGCTTGCCATCCACACTCGAAGTTCCTCGGTCTGAACTCTTAACCAGGCGGTCGGGCTTGTCGTGTTCCTGATCAATTTTGTTTACCTAATGCATCGCCGGTCAAGTGAACATGTCGATGTCCCGCTCTTTCAACGTGGTCACCGACATCTAGCCGCCATCGGCCATGGTCCCGCTCTTTATATTTGCTATGGGGCAGTGGAGACTGTAAGTATATGCCCGAGGCATGAGATAAAGAGAGACCCATAGCAAAACACATGAAGATTGAGTTACGTAAATGACAGTCTACATCAACGTCCCACTTATTTTAGTCGTTGGGAAGTTTCATGCCTCCACCCACGTGTTGGTCGTTTCCCAGCAAAAGAAAGAGCATGCCAACAAGTATGACGAGGCGGTCACCGGTTACCGGTTGTCCATTAGCTGATGCGACTCACGGGCTTCGAGCGGCGGGCTGACATGGCGACCAACAACTTCGGATTCATCTCGAGAAACGTCAGTGGCGCCACCACCGCCGCCATGGCACCGTTTGTGGCACCGCCGCCGCCATGACGCCGCTGGACTCTGTAGCTCCTCCTTCCTTTCCCGTGGGTGTAGATTCGGGGAGCGCCACATGAATCCCGCTGGCCCAAAGCATATTCCGCGACAGCAACGACAAGGATGGCGCCAATTTCATGTCCACTGCCTACTTCGTGCGCTCTTCCTCTTTTCCTCTACATGTAGACGATGATGCCCGAGGTGGTGTGGCCACTAAACAAAGGTCGTGCTGAACGATACGGGATTGAGAATATTCCATAATTTGTGCCGACAAGCCGCCTAATGAGCACTTATTTATCTCTGTGCACCAGTTCTGTTGGCTTATGTTTGAGGTTTGTGTGCTCCATGATGCTTACAAAAGCATGGATCTTTTTGCAATATAAAATCTATAATCGACGCAAAAGCATAAAAAAGTAATGCACATAAACCCTGATATGTATGGTATTTTCCTACTTGTAAATTGGCCCTTTAATTATGAAAACGTGCGTTGCACGTACATGCCAACTAGTACAAATAAATTTGACGACCTGGATTCTCAATCCATAAAAATGGAAAATCTTTGAAATTAATGGAAACAATAACCGCTGGCTGGTATCGCTATGACTATAAATAGGTGGCCAAGAAGGCCTCAAAGATTTCAAGTAAACACAAGCTAGGCCAACGATCATGAAGGTTCTTCTCCTTCTCCCCCTCCTCCAGCTCCTAGTAATTTTTATCCCATGCACTTCCGTTGATCCCACCCAACTAGTGTACGACACAGAAGGTAAGGTGCTAAGTAATGATTTCGACTACTACATCCTCCCAGCGAATCATGGCAACGGTGGGGGGCTCTTCTACCTCCCCAGTGGCCTACGATGTCTGAACTTCGTGGCCCAAGAGAGAAACGGTGCTGACTCCGTCATACCTCTAGTGTTCACACACGGAACGCTTCCGCCGATCCTTCGATCCACCTATCGAGCGATGTGTTCATCGAGTTCAACGAATTCAATACCTTTTGCGCCAAAAGGGTGGATTGGCACATCACCAGTAGGCAGCCGGCAGAGTCCTCGGGGCAGCACCAACATGTGGCTGCTGGAAACGAAGACGGCGTAAAATCATTCGGGTTGTTCCGGATCGAGAAGCAGGATGCAAACATGGCGGGATACAAGCTAGTATCATGTGTTGGTACGTCGCCATACAGAGATCTAGGTTTGTTTGCTTACAAGGATAAGACGTGGCTGACTATAGGCGGCAGTCCTCTCATGGTTGTGTTTAAGAAAGCACATTCTTTTGTGTCTTAGTTAGCTTGATACACGTGCGGACTCGTCGCAATTGTATTAAGGATCTTGTGTCATGCACCAATTTCAATAATATGATACTATCTTCAAACTTTTCGCAAGTACAGTAGTGGCTCTTCTTTTATTCTCCCTCGCTAGCGTCTTTACTCCTAGCTCTTTCTACCTCGGCTGAGAAGATTTCTTTCTCTGCATATATATTCCTCCTGATTGACACCCAAGGGACCAAGGCAACGCGCTCGCTCTCTCTGCGCCGCGATGGCTACCAGCCGCAACTCACTTTCTCACCTGATCAAATGATCATCCTCCTCGATTCGTAACCCTTCATGTTAATGATTCATATGGTGGAATATGTGTGTGCTTCACAAATGCGATGGGTTCATAGATGAGTGTGTGTATATGCTGACGCTAATATTTGAGAAAATTATCTTCTTGGAAGCAATCCAGCGCGAAAGATTGTATGCTTCACAGATGTGCAAGGATAGAACACCCTTCCTGCTTGGAGGCACCAGCTATACTAACTGTGGAATTACTTGAGCTTTCGACAGTCAGTTTTCACAGCTACTAACTGTGGAATTACTTGTGCTTTCGACAGTTAAGTTTTCAGGTTGTCCAGATACACGAGTGATTGCATCTGGCAGCGGACCAAGGATTTTACCGGTGGTATGCCGCACCAAATAGAATCAGCAACAATTTCGGAAAAAAATATTTACCAACTTAGTAAATAATGGTAATTTCTTTGCGCTGAGCCACCAATAACCCACAGATTCAAAATCATGTATCATGTATAATAAAAACACCAAGGATGTCAGAAACGAGTTCCAAAATATGCCGATCCACAATGCAATCAAACAATTGGCAAAAAAATACAATCCAATAAATAAAGTTGTATATTTCAGTTCCATTACAGTTATTATCGAAACAAGTTCCATTACAGTTCTTCATCTCTATCGCGTGGTACACGTGATAAGCTACTCAAACCAAACAAACAGTTCTTCATCTCTAAGAAATGAAAATGGTATGCTGTAAACTTGAGTGTTTCAGCTTGTGGTGTTATATTTTTAGTTCAGAGCTTGAGTTATAGAAATTACTAGAGATTCTTGTTAGTGGTTCGGTCAAACAGTTTTTACTGCGTACTCTTCTATTTTCAGTTCAAGTAGGATGCAGTCTGTCATGGTATTAGTTCAGGTTTTTAACCAATTCAAGAGAATTGATATTCTCTCCGTTCTAAAATAAGTGTCTCAAGTTTGCACAAAAATGGATGTATATATAAATGTTTCATATCTAGATACATCCATTTTTTGACAATTCTAAGACAGTTATTTTTGGACGGAGGGAGTATTAATTTTCAGTTGTCATGCTCATGCAGATATTTAGTTCCGTACACAGTCAAAATTGATAATATTTGGCCATGTTAAAAAAACGTTAATTCAGCATCTGTAGATTTTTAATACTAAAATATTTAATGTCATGCGCTTGTAGGACTTAACCAGACAACAACGAGAATGGTGTCCAAACGATGCGCCGAAACGAGCAGCACTAGGGATATTTATATCATCCAGTTCTTTCTTGATCTAATAATGTCTCTCTTAAGGCGGCCCACGTAGGAGCGCGGAGCTGGGCAGGTGAGAGTCGGATCTGGAGATTGCGGATCCGTTTTTGACGGCTGACGTCTCTCTCTGGCGACCCGACGGGCGACGACGGCGAGCCCGCAGCGCGGCTTTGCGGCCGCTTCTGGGCCTGCTCGGAAGACATGCCGCCGGCTGCCGGGATCGGAGGACGTCGCCGGAAAACCCTCGCGCCGCCGGCGTGGGATGCAAGCTGCACGGGATCGCGCTTCTCCTGCCTCGCCCCGTCAGGTCTCGACGATTTGGAGGAGGATCACGTCGCCGTTCAGGTCGCCATGGAGTCCTGATGGCGGATGTGCCGCCCCGAACTGAACGGCCGGCTACCCCACAGCCTCGTCGCTCCGAAGCGGAGATCGTCGAGCAGTTCTGGGCTGACGCCGGATTCCCGACGCCGGCATCCCGGTTTTGGGAGGCTGGCTCGCCGTCGACCTCAGGTGAGCTTGCTAATGGTGTTGCCGTGTGCAGGGAAGAGAAGACAGTGGAGCCAAGGGCGCGACGCCGTGGTCCGCCTCCTGCGGCGGTCGGGGTGCGTCTTGCGCGGTCGCTACCGAGAATGGGAGCGTGGTGCGGCCCGCTTCCTCCAAAGCGCATCTCGCCGCCGCCGGTCCTCGGAGTCTTCATCGACAAGGCGCTAGAGGCGAGGTCGCCGTCGGCATCGTCGAAGAAGGGGACGCCGGCGGTGGTGGCCGCGGAAAACTCGCTGGGCGATCCGCCATTCCGGGTCACGCCGCCGCCGATCTTGGGTGTCTTCATCGACAAGGCTATGCAAAGACGGGCGGGCTGTCACCGCCGGCTACGCCGACGCCGGTGGTGGATTCCTCGAGCTCGTCGAAGGCCGCCGATCCTTCTATCCCGGAGCTGGAGGCGGGGCATTTTTCAAAATCCATGCAGGTGGGACCGCGGGCTCGCGCGGATGATCGTGGCCGTGCAAACCCATGGGCGTATCTCTATCACCCGTCCAGAAGATGCCCTAGTTCTTCTTCGCTACGGTGGGGTACGATCGGGCAATCGCAACGCCGCCTTCGACTCACCTCGGACTCCATCGTCTCGCCAAGTTCGCCTCCGCTCACCCACGACTCGACCCGCTCATCATCGTCCTCGCAAGTCTCGCCGTCGGGTCTGCGGTGGGAGAGGTCTTTCGCCTCTGTCGCGGCGACGCCGGCTCGCCTCATGGCGGTTCCGCCTCGCCCGCAGCACGGTGGGGGGCCACGGATGCCCGGCACACGTCCCGCCGCTCCGACTCCTCTCCAGCAGCAGGTCGTGGGGGTCGGGGTTGGTGGGCATCGCTCTGGCGCCCCCCCGCAACCGACGGCTGCACCGCCGCCCTTTCTGGCTCATGGCGCCGGGGGCGTGGCCAACTTGCGTGCTGGGGATTGCAATCATACGGACGAGCGTGTCCGCCATGGACCTTGGGCCCATCTCCACCGTCGCTACAAGGTGTACTGGGAGCGGGCTCGTCGCTCGTGTGACATGGCCATGGATGTGAATGGGTTCCAAACCTCGGGTGTAGCCAAGCTTGGAAAATCTGGGACCTCTTCGCAGCCAACTACTCAGAGGTCTACCATGGTTATTAGCCCATATAATCCTCATCCGCAAACCCCTCGCGGGATTGAGATTGTTTCGAGGATAAGACGTGTCTCACCGGGTCTGTTGAGGGACGAGGGTGCAGCGGCAGGTGTTCTCGCTGCTTCGGTCCAGTAGGAGGGGTCGCCTTGCTTGGCGTTGTCTTTGGGGACCCCTGCTAGGCCTCCTCGCGCGGCGGCGACAGGTTACGGCCCAACTGGGCAGCTGCAGTTCTCGGCGCTGGAGGCCACGCTGGAGGCGCAGGCTGGGCTGCAGCCGGGCCGGCCCAGTTCGGCCCCTGACCAGGCTGCGCTCGCTGTTGTCGCTTCTGCTGGGCTGGGAGCAGCTGGCGGGCTGGCCCATGGTGCCGGCTCTCCTGCTGGACTGGACCTGGAGGGGGTTTCTTCATCAGCTCAACCCCCTCGGATACGTCTCGACTCCGACACAGCTAGGTCGGGTGGGGTCTTGACTCCGACTCCGACTCACCCGACGAGTTCTGCTTCGTTGGAGGCTGCTGTAGTGGCTTGGTCGGCTGCTACTCCAACCTTGCCGACCCATCCTTCTGCTTCTTCTGCGACCACGCATACGAAGACGGGTTCTGTCTCGCCGCGTACACCGCCACCCACTACGACGGTCTTTACTGATGGAGTCACTCCGATCCGTCATAGTGAGAGGTTTGGGGTGGCGGCGGATGGGTCTTCCATGACGGACGAGAACTCGTTGAAGAAGGTTATGCGTCGTAAAGCGGCTCACAACTTGGACTCTCTAGGTACGGAAATTAAATCTAAGTCTTTTCTTTCGTTTTCTCCTATTTCGATTCAGTCCAAGCTTAATAGTGTAGGTTTTAATCTTGGTAGTAGTAAGAAACAAGTAGAGGTTTCAACTAATGTCTTGAGGCATATGGAAGTTGACCGTCTAACGGTTATTCCTAAAGCTTCGACTAAGTTGACAGCCACCTATTTGGATGAAGAAGAAGCGAATGCCACATCAGATGGTCAGCTTCTTTCTCATCTAATTGGTGAAGTGTTGGAGGGTGGTTTGGATGGTGACGGTTTGAGCTCATTGTATGAGTTAAAAGCAGCCGGTCGGAAATCTAAATCTACCACTAACGAGTCTCGAAAACGGGCCAAGTTATCCAAATCCCCCACGGTTTCCCAATGAATGGCATGTTTGCAAATAGCAGAGGTCTTGGTGACTTGGTTAAATATTTGCACTTTGCTGGTTGTGTTCGGGACCATAATTTGGATTTCTTAGCTATTTCTGAGACGGGTAGACGTGAGTTTTCGCAATCTCTATTGAACCGACTTTCGGGCGGTATAGAGTTTGATTGGTACTCGCGTCCCCCTCATGGCCGTTCCGGCGGCATTCTACTAGGCATCAGGACTGATACTATGGAAGTGTTGGATGTTACGGATGGTGATTTTCATATTAAAATGCACATCCGTAATAAATCCGATAATTTCATTTGGACTCTTGTTGCCGTGTATGGGCCGGCTCAGGAAGCGGCTAAGACTACTTTTCTCTGTGAAATGGCAAACTTGGCAAAAGATAACACACACCCTGTAATCATTGGTGGGGATTTCAATATGCTACGTTTTCCGTTTGAGAAAAGTAAAGGTCGGTTTGACAACCGTTGGCCTCTTTTGTTCAATGCAGTCATCGACAGTTTGAACTTAAGAGAGATAACAATGGTGGGGAGACAGTTCACTTGGGCTAATTCTCTCCCTGAACCCACATACGAGAAACTAGACCGTGTACTGATGGATACTGATTGGGAATCTAGGTTCCCACTGGTGTCGGTACGGGCTCTAGAACGTATTGAGGGATTGTCAGACCACAGTGTAAGCCACGGTTCAAGTTTGAGCTTGGGTGGCTGCACCGCGAGGGTTTTCATGCGATGGTTAAAAGAATTTGGGAAAGACCAGTTGCGGGATACGCCTATCCAGCGGTGGAACAACAAGATACGTGCTTTACGCACGCACCTCGTTGGATGGGCTCGTCATACTTCTGGTTTACTTAAAAAAGAGAAGGAACGACTTTCCTCGATAATTGATGCTCTAGAAGCATTAGCAGAAGTTCGGTTACTATCCGCGCAAGAGATTGAGCTAAAGAGTCAATCCAATGCACAGATAGCGAAGCTACTGCGAGAGGAGGAGTTAAAATGGTATCAACGTTCTAAAGCCCAATTCATCCTAGAAGGGGATTCGAATACTCGCTATTTCCATAGTATTGCCAATGGCAGACACAGGAAAAGGCGCATTCATTCTCTAGTCCAGGATGAGGGAACGATTCAGGGCCACGAACAACTAAAGTCGTACATTACAAATTACTATAAAGGTCTGTTCGGTGCTCCAGAGGAAGGAAATTTCACTTTGGATGAGTCTCGAACAGAGGATATCCCCCAGGTTTCAGATGCGGAAAATAGTCTACTTACTAAACTCTACTCAGAGGAGGAAGTGAGGATGGCGGTTTTCCAAATGAAACATAATACATCACCTGGACCTGATGGTTTCCCGGCTGAGTTCTACCAGAACTTTTGGGATGTTATCAAGTCTGATTTACTTCAACTGTTCGCCTGTCTTCACAATGGACAGCTAGAGTTGTTTCGTCTCAATTTTGGTGAGATAATTTTATTACCTAAGGTTAACGAGGCAGAAAGGATTCAACAATTTAGACCTATATGCCTTCTTCACGTTAGTTTTAAAATATTCACCAAAGTGGCTATGATTCGACTGAACAGTGTGGCAGATCATGTGGTTCGTCCGTCTCAGACGGCTTTTATGCAAGGCCGCAACATCCTTGATGGAGTTGCGATCCTACATGAAACAGTTCACGAGCTACATAGGAAAAAGCTGAATCGGGTAATTCTTAAAATTGACTTTGAGAAAGCTTATGATAAAGTCAAATGGTCTTTCCTTCAGCAGACCCTCAGAATGAAAGGTTTTTCTACTGAGTGGTGCGCGTTAATAAATAGCTTTGTTTCGGGAGGAAGTGTAGCCATTAAGGTCAATGATGACACTGGCAAATACTTTCAAACGAAAAAAGGCCTCAGACAGGGTGACCCGTTATCGTCAATACTATTTAATATAGTGGCTGATATGTTGGCTACCTTGATCGAACGCGCTAAATCTGAGGTTCAAATTGAATGAGTGATTCCACATCTTGTAGATGGTGGTTTATCGATTCTTCAATATGCTGACGATACAATTCTTTTCATGGAACATGACATCGAAAAAGCTCGTAACCTTAAGCTGATATTGTCAGCATTCGAGCAACTTTCGGGTCTTAAGATAAATTTCCATAAAAGTGAATTGTTTTGCTTTGGCGAGGCTCGAGAAAACGCCGCCTTGTATGCTGAACTTTTTGGCTGTGAGCAAGGTCAGTTTCCTATCAACTATTTGGGTATTCCGATTCATTATCGGAAACTTACAAATGCTGAATGGAAAAAGGTGGAGGAAAGACTTCAATTACGCTTAAATAGCTGGAAAGGCAAACTCTTATCCCTGGGTGGAAGATTGGTTCTCATAAACTCGGTACTAACAAACATGGTACTGTACATGATTTCATTCTTCCAATTGCCCAAAGGAGTCTTAAAAAGATTGGATTATTTCCGGTCTAGATTCTTTTGGCAAGGGGATTGTGAGAAGAAAAAATATCGTCTGACTAAATGGAGTATGGTTTGTTGCCCTAAAGACCAGGGAGGGCTCGGAATTCATGACCTTGAGGTCAAGAATAGAGCCTTGCTAGGTAAATGGCTCTTCAAACTTCTATCGGAAGATGGAGTTTGGCAAACCCTCCTTAGGAGAAAGTATGTGGGAGATCAAGTTGTTTCTCAGGTTTCTTGGAAACCTGGCGATTCACACTTCTGGGCTGGCCTCATGGCTACAAAGAAGTTTTTTTCCAACATGGATCTTTCTCAATTAGGGATGGATCGGAAATTCGTTTCTGAGAGGATAAATGGCTAGGTCATTCTACCCTTAGAGAACAAAAGCGACATGATCGCGAAGGTGTTGGGTACCTCCCCACTAGATGTTTCGTTCAGAAGAAGTTTACTTGGAACGAGACAAGCATCCTGGAATGTCTTGCTCATCCGATTGGATTCAGTCCAATTGTCGGAAGGTCTAGATAAATTCCAATGGAATCTTACGAAGAATGGCAAATTCTCGGTTGACTCCATGTATAGAGCTTTAATTCTACCCGAAGTGTCAGTCGATATTAAGGATAATAACAAAATTTGGAAGATGAAGATCCCGCTTAAAACTAAAGTGTTTGCGTGGTATCTTTGTCAGGGTGTAATTCTTACAAAAGACAACCTTGCCAAGAGTAATTGGTACGGAAGTAAAAAGTGTGTTTTCTGTCAACATGACGAGACCATTAAACACTTATTCTTCCAGTGCGAATTCGCCAGATCTATGTGGTCAGCCATCCAGATAGGTTCTACCTTACATCCACCGCATACTGTTGCAAACATTTTTGG
Source organism: Poa pratensis (assembly GCA_947311845.1). Lineage (NCBI taxonomy): Eukaryota > Viridiplantae > Streptophyta > Magnoliopsida > Poales > Poaceae > Poa > Poa pratensis. The sequence continues at coordinate 13,779,872 of CAMZMU010000102.1, forward strand.
CAACTGGTTAAATGGCGTGGATCCTAGGTTTAAACTATTCTGTAGGATGGGAACGATTGCCATTATTTGGTCGTTGTGGCTATGTAGAAATGACAAGGTTTTTAATGATAAAAATGCTTCTGTTATGCAGGTTATCTATCGGTGTACAGCTACGCTACGAGCGTGGTCGGCCCTGCAGCGTGTGGAGCACCGAGACTTATTTTTGGAGGTGGCGTCGAGGCTGGAGGCTGCGGCCAGGGAGTTATTCTCCCGGCATGGATGGCAACATAGATTCCGGATAGACCTACCAGCTTCTTAGGCGAATCTACAATTTCTCATTATGATATGTAATTCGCCTTTTTACTTTTTGTTCTGAATTGGTTACTGGTGAACTGGTGGCTGTGTGCATCTTAGCTATGCAGAGGCCGGGTGTAATGCTTAAAACTCTTAAGTAATAAAATCTCTTTATCTAAAAAATAATAATGTCTCTCAGTCTCGGATCGGTCTCTGTACGAAAACAGCTTAGGTCTTTACAGGCATGGTAAAGTGAACCCTAATGTTCATGTAACTGAAGATTTCGTAAAAATATATCGTGCAAACATGTAGGTGGTGATGAGGTGCTTAATGATATTACTAGAGATTTTGCAATCTTACTCAAATATTACATAGCTAAGGACCTAAGGTGGAATTCAGCATTGTCGTTGACAACTGATAATGAACTAAAAAAAGTTTAGAAGAGAACTCGTTGATAACATATTGTTGTGGCGCCCCGACCCGACTGTTATACAGTGATGCTGTGTGTCACCGGTTAAGCGATACAACCGGAGGTTACGGGTTTACCAATCCCCGGCCAAAACCTTTGGCAGGCGTTGCTCGGAATGGATCATCGGCAACGCAACTCCCCGATTGATGCCTTAACACAGGCACAACCCTCAATATATAATAGAGAGATCAAGACTTGTGGAACAACTGGCACCTCACAGACTCTACGACACAAATCATATAGTTCAACTCTTATACAGAGAAAGATAGCAGATGACAACCAGAGGTCACGGACCCAACATTACAACACGCGGAAGCGAAATAGGTTGTTCTAAACAACAAGATCCAGATTATGGCCTAAGAGGTCTACAAATAAACATCACAGCGCCAGCTGATCCGGGATGTCCCAAGCTGCCACCTGGGAACCCCAGACTACTCGTCGACGTCCACAAAGAACCCACCTTCGAGTCGGTGAAGTCCTCCTCTGAAACAAAACAAACGACGTTGAGTTCGACGAACTCGCAAGATTATGTATAGAGCTTTAGCACGATGAGGCTTTCAAAGTTATATGGTTGTTTTGCATAAAGCTGATTTTATTTATGAAAACATAACTCGAAGGCATCGACTATTCAGAGTATTTTCAAAAAAGGTAAGAAGTACTCTTTCTTTCATCACCTTTCTCAACATCAACCATCATTATCAACCACTGTACCTGTTCATCAAAGGCACCTCCCCGAATCACCCTCGAGGAAGCTCACCTTGCATTCGTGAGTGGTACCTCTAGTACTCAGTTTTTAATCATTCCGTTAAAGTTATTCTATGGTCTTATCGTCCTTTCCCAAGTCGTCCTTAACCGTGGACACGGCTTTTCGAAAAGATTTAACCCTGCAGGGGTGCACTGTGTTTACCTTCGGTACCACCCGGCTCATTGCCTACACGTAGCTCTCTTCCGGGGAAAGCCGGCTGAGTGGGAACGGTTACAACCTTTACCTTGCTTGAGACTAACCCAGGATCATCAGTGGCGGTAGGACAAGAGGTACCTCCAGCACCCTGTCCCGCGGCCACTTATTTTCCTGACACAACCATCCTCATCTCAGTCTTGGCCATCATCCTCAACGCACGCGCAAATGGAAAGCCAAACTAGAGGACCCTCGGCTAGTCCGCCACAAGTTAGTCGGTCGACGAGGGCTCCATATACCCCACCGAATGGAAGCGCGCTCATTCTTGGTTCAAGAGGTAAAGAACTCGCACCTACGCGGCGAGAGTGAGAAAAAACACCACCATACCAAAGTGGCCTCTCATCCCCACCTTTAAGCATCTTATTACCTGTCACCACAAATTCTCCACCATCATCTGTACATCTCATCACCTGTTTCCGACCATGAAACATCCACCGGACTGCTAAGCATTTTTAACTAAGCATGGCTACGCATCAACACTGCGTAGTTAATTATCTCAGGCCAACAGTACAATCCTATGGATAATAGGAGGGGAAACAGGTAATTGACATCGGAACCTTAATGCAACTATAGGATACTCTAATCCAAGCAAATTGACATTTGAAACCGTATGCAATATTATAGTGGAGAAAATATTTGCGGAAACATAGGATAAGGTATGCTCAGAGGGGGGATTACGCTTGCCTGGTTGAGCGGAGTAGTCAAACTGCTCGTCGGAGTAAGGATGCTCAGCTCCAGACTCGTGATCTACCGGAGAGCAAACAACACCGGAAAGCAAAAACAACAATCAACACATGGCAATTGTGCAATTCATACAAAGATGATGATATGACATTTTAAATGCACCCTAGAAGCTTTGAACATGACCAACAAGTTAAATGGGGTCCCCATTATATTTATGGCATTATTTCGAATAAACCCCATATTTAAACTTAGTGATTAGAATTACTACTAGAGCACATTATTGTAATTGTGATCAATCATGCATGATAATATAGATTTCGGATCACTCATGTTTTTCTGATCATTTTGATATAAGGAACACATTTTTCGGAGGTTCCGGTAAAAAGTTATTAATTTTATAAGTTCCTCCTTTTTAAACGTATGATTTTAATATTATTAGAGGCACCGTAACTCAATTGTGATCAAATATGCGTGATAAATATTTTATAGTTTTAATCTCAAATTTCTGTGCATTTTGGTGTATTACACGCATTTTTCGGATACACCGATAAAAATTATTATTTTTATACATTTTACTTTTGGATATGATCTTTTGATGATTTAACAACAACAGAACAATATTTATACATTTAGAGATAAAGGAATGAAAGAAAAACATAAATTTAAACATCAGTATTGAAATCCGGAATTTATTCCGGAAATTTCCGGATTTTACACCGGGAGGAAATATTTCCGGAATTGTTTCCGGTCCATTTCCGGGTATAGACCGGGCTAAAAACCACCGGTCCAGTAGCTAAAACGCTAACCCGGTGTAGATTCCGGAAAAATCCGGTTCTTGCACCGGTTTGACAACGCGACGCGGGGAACCACGGCAACGACGAACGCGAGGCGGCGTGTGGCGCTCCGGCGAGCTAGGGCGTGAGAGGGGAAGGGAAAAGGGGCCAGCTAGGTGGTCGTGCTCACCCTCAAGTCGTCCGTGTGCTCGGCGTGGCTGGGGATGGACGGCAGCGGCGGAAATCGGCCGGCGCAGCGGCGATGGAGCTTCGGCCGGCGGCGGGGAAACGGGGACGGCGGCGGTAATTCGAGGCGGCCCAGCTCAATTCCTCCGGCAGGGATGCAGCTGGCGACGCGGTGAACCTCGCTGTGGGGCCGGATTTGGACGGGGAAGCTTCAGGCGACGGCGGCACGGCGGCGGAGCGTCGCGGCCATGGCGGCTCGGGGGAGAGGAGAAAAATGGGGAGCAGGTGGGCGTGCGAGTGCGGGAGGGGAGCAGTGGGGGCCTCGGCGTGCTTGCCTTCCTGCGGTGGGGGCAGAGGGGGCCCGGCGGCGTGCAGGGCGACCGCGGGGTCGAGCTGGTCCGACGGGGCGCGCGCGCGGGTCGCTACAGCGACGAGGAAGAAGACCCGATTTTGCAAATTGGCCCCTGGCCGAATTTCTTCCATCACGGACAGGTCCCTCCATAATTACAAAGAGGTCCTTTTCCTATGTAAAATAATAACAGCAGCTGTATTTGAATTATTTGAGGCGTTTGAACTTATCCAAAAGTTATGAAATAATTAGGGTAGCCTCCCCTTGTCACTTAGTTGCTCCACAAAAATTGGGGTTTAAAGATAAATTGTTTTGTACTACTTTTGTTCATAGTGTCTCATGGTGGCAAATTTTGCTAATTTCCAAAATGTTGCTCCTCTAACATTTTGGAGCAAGGGCAACAACAATATTTAAACTCTTGGAACTTCCTTGACAAATATGGTTTTGTTATTTATAGCTGTGTTCAACAAAACAAGCACATTTGGGTTACAACCATTTCTAGCATTGGTTTTGTAGATGTTGCCACAACCTTTGTTGAATCTTAACAATGTAGTGAGGATGCCATGATGCAATGATGCATGTATGAAGCAAAAAGTGAAAATTTTATACAGGTTTTTGGTTCACCACTTTGGGCTGTTACAACTCTACCCTCCTTACAGGAATCTCGTCCCGAGATTCTAAGATTGCGAGAAGAAGTCGGGATACTCCTCACGAAGACTAGACTCTCGTTCCCAAGTTGCTTCTTCCTCGGAATGATGAGACCATTGAACTTTGAGGAACTTGGTAGTCTTGTTCCGGGTCTTTCTTTCAGCTTCATCCAAGACACGGATAGGATGCTCACGATAAGTAAGATCTTCCTGGAGATCCAACTCCTCATGATTGACCCCATGGATAGGATCTTTGAAACACCGGCGAAGTTGAGAGACATGAAACACATCATGTACATTTGGGAATTTGACCGGTAACTCCAATTGATAAGAAAGATCTCCTCGCTTGGCCAGAACGGTGAAAGGGCCAACATAGCGAGGTGCCAATTTCCCTTTGATTCCGAAGCGGCGAACGCCACGAAGGGGAGAGACGCGGAGATAAGCTTTATCACCAATTTCATAGTGAATTTCCTGATGGTGCTTATCATAGTAGCTCTTCTGCCTAGACTGAGCAATCTTCAGATTCTCTCTTATGATTCTAACCTTCTCCTCAGCTTCATTGATCACATCCGGACCAAAGAGTGCTCTCTCTCCGGTCTCGGACCAATTTAGAGGAGTGCGGCATTTTCTTCCATAAGAGCCTCAAAGGAGCCATGCCCAGACTAGCTTGATAGCTATTGTTGTAGGAGAACTCCGCGAAAGGGAGATACTTTTCCCAACCCTTGCCAAAAGAGATCACACATGCCCGAAGCATGTCTTCCAACACTTGGTTCACTCTTTCGGTCTGACCATCAGTTTGAGGATGGTAGGCGGTACTGAAGTTGAGACGGGACCCCATAGCAGTTTGGAAACTCTGCCAAAACTTGGAGACAAAGATACTTCCACGGTCCGATATGATCCTCAGAGGGACCCCATGCAATGGAACAATACGAGCCAAATATAAGTCAGCAAGTTGACTTGCCCGTATATCATCACGGACTGGTAGGAAGTGAGCAACCTTGGAAAGACGATCAATGATTACCCATATTGCATTGTTGCCCTTTTGAGATCGGGGAAACCCGGTGATGAAGTCCATACCAATTTCATCCCATTTCCACTCGGGACTGCAATAGGGCGAAGAGTGCCGGCAGGTCTTTGATGTTCAGCCTTTACCCGTCGACAGTGTCGCATTCAGCAACATACTTGGCAATTTCTCGTTTCATACGAGTCCACCAGAATTGTGGCGAAGGTCTTGGTACATCTTGGTACTACCGGGATGAATAGAGAGAGGAGATTCATGAGCTTCTTGGAGGATTAGCTCCCTCAAATTCGGTTCTTTGGCACTACCAAGCGGTCACCAAAATAAACAACTCCGGATTCATCTTCCGAGAAACATTTGGCCTTGCCACTAGCAATGTTCTTCTTGATTTCAGATACCCTCATCCAGCTTCTGAGCATCCTTAATCTGGTCTACAAGAGTAGCTTTGATCTCCAGATTTGCAAGGTAGCCGGAGGGAACAATTTCCAGGTTCAAACGGGCGAACTCTTCATGAAGAGCAGGTTGGGCCTTTTCAATCATCAGATTGTTGCAATAGGACTTCCGACTTAGCGCGTCAGCCACGACGTTTGCTTTGCCGGGTTGATAGTTCAGACTCACATTATAGTCCGTGATTAACTCCAACCAACGCCTTTGCCTGAGATTTAAATCCGGCTGGGTGAAGAGGTACTTCAGACTCTTGTGATCCGAGAAGATCTCGCAACGGTTACCAAACAGGTATGGTCTCCATTGCTTCAAAGCATAACCACAGCGGCAAGTTCTAGATCATGAGTTGGGTAGTTGTGCTCATGCGGCTTCAATTGGCGAGAAGCATACGCCACCACATGGCCATCTTGCATTAGCACACAGCCCAAGCCTTGAGAGAGGCGTCACAGAAGACGACGAAATCCTTGCTTGTGTCCGGCAGGACAAGCACAGGAGCGGACGTGAGTTTGGCTTTCAGTGTTTGAAACTCTCTTCAGCTTCGGCCGACCATACAAACTTTTTATCCTTCTTGAGAAGGTCAGTCAGGGCCTTGGCTATCTTGGAGAAACCTTCGATGAATCGGCGGTAATAACCGCCAATCCGAGAAAGCTACGAATGTCCTTGACTGACATTGGAGTTTTCCAATCCAGAATGGACTGAATCTTGTCAGGAATGACAGCCACACCATTAGCGGATATCACATGACCAAGGAAGATGAGATTATCCAACCAAAACTCACACTTGGAGAACTTGGCATAGAGGCGGTGTTCTCGAAGTCGTGTCAGAACCAAACGAAGATGTTCCTCATGCTCTTCATTGGTTTTGGAATAGATGAGGATGTCATCAATGTAAATGACGACAAACTTGTCAAGATAATCCATGAAGATGGAGTTCATGAGCCTCATGAAAGTAGCTGGGCATTTGTGAGACCAAAGGACATGACGGTATACTCATATGAGCCATAACGAGTAACAAATGCCGTCTTTGGAATATCCTCCTTTCTGATTTTTATCTGATGGTAGCCTGACCTCAGATCCATCTTGGAGAATACCGTTGCACCAGCTAACTGATCCAACAGATCATTGATGCGAGGAATAGGATACTTGTTCTTGATTGTCACCGCATTCAACGGTCGATAGTCAGAGACTAGACGAGGCACGGTAGAATCCCTCTTCTTGACAAAGAGTACCGGACAACCCCAAGGTGAACTGCTAGGCTGGATGAACTCCTTGCTAACAGCTGATCAATTTGCTCTTTCAACAGAGCCAACTCTTCCACCGGCATACGGTAGGGCTTCTTGGAAATTGGAGCGGTACCGGGAAGTAGCTCTATGACAAACTCCACACTTCGGTCAGGAGGCATGCCAGGCAATTCTTCCGGGAACACATCCGGGAAGTCACACACCACGTGTATGTCCTGGATTTCAGGAGGGGATTCGCCTTCCATAAAGCAAAGAGGATCTCAGGTGAGCTGGGTACGATGGCGGACGGAGGTATTGATGTTGCAGGCCAATACTTCACAATGTCACCGGAAGGAGCGGTCACAGTAATGGTCTTGGCGGCACAGTCGAGATTAGCCGGTATTTGGCTAGCCAGTTCATGCCCAATATGACATCAATGCCTTTGGACTTCAGAGCTACCAAGGCATAAGGAAAAGACAAGGAACCTATATTAATCTGGACCTCAGGAGTAACCCATCGGTTTGCCATTTGGAACCAGGAGTAGAATCACCAAGGACGGCTCATTTTCTCGAACGGTATTTTGTGCTTTTGCAAAAGCTATGGATATGAATGAATGCGATGCTCCAGAGTCAAACAAAACTGTAGCTGTATTGCCGTTGATTCGTAACTCACCCATAAGAACGCCGGGGTCATCTTCAGCTTCTTCAATAGAGACGTGGTTCAGGCGACCACGCACAATAGGTCCAGCCTTGCCAGTTGGAGTGGCAGGGGCTCGTGCAGGAGTTATCGCGAGAGGTGCCTTCTGGGGGCACTCCCTGGAGTAGTGACCAGCCTGGCCACAGGTGTAGCAAGTGAGTCCAGGTGGAGCAGGTAGCATAGGACGGTACCCACTTCCGCCTACCCCAAGTGTCGAAGTAGTGGGGCGCGGAGGAGGTGGCCTGTATCCTGCTGCCCTTGGCATGAATGGAGCACGAGGTACGGCGCTGTAGGGACAAACACCCTGCGCTTCTTGCTCTCAGAACCCGAGGAACTCTGGTGGTCCCCATGTGCGGGCCTCTTGGAAGCTTCAAGTTCCTTTCTTCCTTGCTCAAGGTGAAAGCCTGGTTGAACAGCTCCTGATAGGTCTGGAACCTGAAGGGAAGCAACTCATAGCGGAGCTGCGGAGTCAGACCCTTGCGGAACAGCTCTTGCTTGTCAGCATCATTGGTCACGTCCCTTGGGGCGTAACGAGAGAGATGGTTGAACTCACGACCATAAGTGCGGAGGTCCATCCGTCCCTGTTGCAAATCCAGGAACTCCCTCCTCTTCAAGTCCATGATAGGCTGGGAATGTACTCCGCACGGAAGGCAGTGCGAAATCAGCCCAGGTGAAGACATGGTTGGCTGGAAACAAAGCCACATGGCTTTCCCACCAACAGCCAGCAGCACCAACCAAGAGATAGGTGGCAAAGTTGACTTGCTCAGCCAATGGGACATGAGCGCGGAGAACTTGCGCTCCAATCATCAGCTTCCAGTGGCTCCTTAGCATCAGCAAAGGTGGGTGGCTGCGAGCGCAGGAACTCGTGAGAGTGTTGCACTCGTTCCTCCGTGCATTCTGCTGCACCAACTGCTCAAGCAAGCGCTCATTGCGCCCACGGTTCTCCTCAATGGCCATCAAGACCTCAGCCATCGAGGGTGGTGGCGGCAGATCATCCTCATCATCATTGTGGTTACCGCGACCACCACGGCCTCCACGACCTCCTCGAGCCATTCTGGAGATTTGACAATGACACGGTTAGTATCTTTCTCCGAATGGTCGAACAATAGCATTAGCGTCTACACAAGTACACAGACTAGGGACGATAATACTTTGCGAGAAGGAAAACAACAAGATAGAACTTGGGTCAAAGATCAGCATCATGTGCTACTAGTGAGAGTTAAGAAATCACAACTTAACACACTCTAGTTGGCACAATCCGGGACCTTATGTTCAAGTCCGTGGGTTAAAACCCAAAGAAAGGATCAAAAGATTAAACTCGGTAGAAACATCTGAGTTGATTTGGGATTGCAACGCAGCGGGAGCAACTGGACACATAACACTAAAGGTCGAACCCAACCCCGTTTCTAATCATTTTGAAGTAACAGACGAGGAGTAAAACCTTTAAACTCAAATCGAGGTAAGATGCTCCGAGATTAGAGGGTAACCAGATAAGGAGTAAAAAGAATCCTAAGATGGTTTTCGCAACTCATTTTTAGGTTAAAAATATTTTCACAATCACTAGACTCAACGTCGACCAGTAGAAGGGTTTCCTACAGATGCCTCGTACTCCCTCGGTTCCAAATTAATTGACACAGTTTTAGTACAACTTTGTTCTAAATTTGCGTCAATTAATTTGAAACGGAGGGAGTATAATATAAAAGCAAGATCTGTTACATAGTTTTGGGGGAAGAAACTTAATGAGGATTGTCGGGAACTTGTGATATAGAACTTGTGGTGGTGGAGGTGGTACGATCAGCAAAAGTGGCATGCTTGTTTATGCATCAAATTTATTTGTATGCTTGAGTGCGTACCAAATAATAAGAACCTAGAGAGACACTGGGTTCGAAACGTTAAATTGATGGTAAGGCCCAGATTGGCATATTGTCAGCATTTGGCAGCATAAATTATGTTGCGAGCACGTCAGCGGATCGGGGCAGCTGCCGTCACCTATGCGAGCTCTGCATTGGGCTATTAATTTTTTTATTTTTTAGTTTTTTAATTGGGCTGACATGTAGGCCAGGGTCGGAGACCTTCACTGGTGTTGCCACGTCATCTGACATATGGGCCCGGGGCTGTCAATTTCTTATCAGAGCAGGATTTGGGTTATCTGAGAGTGGCTGAGCAAAATGTGGTAGGTTTTTGCTACGAAAACGTAAAAGTGGTACCAAAATAGAAAATTAGCCAAAAGTTAAACCTTCATGCTAACAACTCATAAAATGTAATTATTTTCTGAAACAAGGTAAAAGATTTGTCTTTTATATTTATGTGGGAGAAGCAAGAATAAACAAAAGGCCGAAGCCCAAAGACCGGAAAAAATTACATAGTGCCTATCACCCGATGATTCTCGGCAAACTTCTTTACTCCGACAAATATCCAATTCTTGCTTTCGTTCTTGATGCGTTGCAATAGGACGGAGGACATAGTGAATTTGTTGTTGAAGGCCCTCGCGTTAAGTTCCTTCCAAATCTCCCACGTGATCAATATGATTGTCGTCTGCATGCCCTTGCAAGAGGGTGAGGGCGTGGTGACCAGCTCCTTCCAGTAGTCGATGATGGTGGGCTTGGTAGATTTGAGGCTTTGAGTGATGGCGTGGAAGTGGAGCCAAAGGGATGCCTCCGACCAAATCCTTTTAGGGTTTATTACTTTTGTGCCCTGGTGCGCTCTAGTTTCCTCGTCTGTGCCCTAGCTGCGTAGTTTTCCTCGTCCGTGCCCTACCCGGCTCTTTCGAGGCCCGCGGATGGCCAAGACGGCCGTTTCCGTCCGGTCAAGCCCTTTGACCGTTAATGAAGCTGTGACATGGGCCCAGCGAAGTGCATGCACCCGTGCGCACCCATGCTGCTCGCCGTCCCCAACTTAAAGCTTACAAGTGGGGCCAGCGGAGGAGGAGTGCTTGCATGCAGTCGTACGAGCGCGTCCATGCATGTGCTCGCCGTCCTCGCGCCTTCAATTGCGTGCCCCCTGGCCAGCAAAAAGCAGCCTCGCCGCCTACGCTGCCGGCCCGGCCGCGCATCTGATGGCTCCCAAGTGCAAGAGATCAATTGTAGTACCTTTCAATTAGAAAAGGTTGTCGAACCCACGAGGAGCTGAAGGTATTGGTTAGTAAGATTGATAAATAAAACAATAAAAGATGCAGATGTTTTTGGTATTTTCAGTTGTATAGTTGCAAGCAGATAACAGATAGTAGCAAGTGAAAGCTCTCAAAGAGAGAAAGCCCAATCCTCTTATGTGGCAAAAGGACAAGCTCAAGTGATGTGTAACTTATATGTGGCAAACGTTCCCGAGGGCGGCATGGATGATGCTAGGCATAGAGATTTATTAAACAACACGTTGAATATCTTGTCAAGTTTTAATCCTCTTTGGACGGAGCCATAATTAGGTATAGCTAAATAAATAAACTACAACCCCTTATGATGGATCATGTGGCCAAGCAAATGACTGCACAAGAATTATTAAGACCTAAAGTCCCACCATAGCATTACACTCTAAGGTCCCCGATACTAATACCCTCATAATATAACTTCATGACTCGGTCTCAGGTTTACGTGTCCTCCCAAGTCTCCATCAATTCATTACACTACGGTGTTCTCCTATGAGCCCATAAAGGTGAAGTGTTGTGCAGTCGACGTTCGCACAACACCATCATAGAATCACATAAAAAGATAAACTCTTGACAAAATACCAACACATGTCATATATAAATCAATGCCAATTCATCCTATGCCCTCAGGAACATACGGGAACTACTCACAACGTGCGAACATGATCATAATCAGTGGCATAAGTGGTACAACACAATCTGAAATTATAACTTCACCACCAAATAATGACAAGTACTCAATCACAAACATGAATAGTAGCACAAGACAAGTATCTAGGGTATAGCAACTCTCAAACTGCGAGGGGAACGGAGTGGATCACGGTGATGATGATGGTGATGGTGCTGGTCTTGATGGGGGTGATGATGTAGAGGCCTCCTCCCACGCCAAGGAGGAGAGGTGATGACGATGACGATGATTTCCCCCTTCTCCGGAGTTCCGGAGCAGCAGGATCTGACCCCCCTCGGAAGGGATCAGGAGTTTCGCCGCCGCCGCGACCTCGGATGGACTTGGAAAAATTAGGGCGTTACTTTTCGGGCGAGACGAAGGCGTTGCTAAAAAGCCCCAGGCGAGGAGGTGCCCGAGGCCAGTTTGGGCTGGTCCCACGCGGCCAGGTACATGGGCCGCGTGGGCCACCCCCATTTGGCCCTCGTGGCTCTCCTCTCTTCGGTCTTCTTCCCTCTGCCTTTCTCCCGATGAAAAACTGACGCAGTATTTTTCCTTTTATTATTTGAGGTCCTGTAGCTCCTGAAACATTAAAGACAAGAAAAAGGAGGTTTTCTGCCTCCCAGAAATTAAATACCAAAAATAGGGACTTTGTATGAAAGTCCCCAAAATCATCTAAAACATGTAGAAACAATCATATAATCATGCAAATAACATTCTAGTATGATACTAAAAGTTATATAAATGATGATATAAAATGCACGTATCAACTCCCCCAAGCTTAAACCTTTACTCGTCCTCGAGTAAGTAAGGACATAGATCATTACATGCATCAATGGACTTATGGTTGATAAATAAATACGGGCATTGTATCATCATCATATTCAATTGCAAGATAAGATTAATGATCTAAAACTCATACATATGAGGGCAACATAAGTAGAACTCTAGCAATCACCCCTTACTTTTGAAAGCAAATAACCATTGTATGTTGGACAATCGAATCATATTGTTTTTCACATGCTTTTGCTCTTCATGGCAAGCATTATAATCTTTTATACTTTGCTGAAATTCAAAGACAAGATAAACTCTCATTGGATAACAAGTTCAAAAGAAGACAAATGAAAAGACAGATAGATATAAAAATTGTTATCACTCTTGCTTGACTAGTAACTAGTGCAAACTTTAGTCATGGATATCTCAATCAAGTTCCCATGCTCTACACAACCCTTTTCTTACACTTTCCATGGCTAGCTGAAATTTCAGGTGCCTTCCTTTCATTCACATTCAAGAGCATAAGTATTGAAATATCCATGATCATTAATTTGCTCAAAAGATACTAGGTTGTAACAAGAGTGTTTTATATCCTTTTCATTAAGTCTTCTCAACTTCTTATCCTACAAGACTATATCTTAACCTCAAACTATTAATTCACAAGTCTTTTTACTTCTTCTATATTGAGATAATTCTATAATTGTCCAACATACTCAAGTTAATTAATTTCAAGGCAAGATGTGATTGAAATTCTAAATATGCCACGCTCATTTGCATGAGTGTTACCCATAAATCCCCAAACAAGAGAATCATGGATGACACCATACTTTAATATTCATTGATAAACCATAAGATAGGGATACATGATAATGCTCCATGAGCTCACACACGCCTAAGAGATATTGATAACTAATCGATAAAAGCAAAGCACACCATGACTAGATAGATATGATAGATTGATAAAGAGAAAGACTAGATGGAACTCCCCCAAGCTTGGTGTCTTGCTAGAACTCCCTCTCTTCTTTCACATTGCCTTCATAATAATTATCTTCAAGATCCCCAATGATCTTCATCATGAGGTTGTAAGCTTTTTCGAACTCTTTTGCGGCTTCTCCCAGTTTTTGCATGAGATTCTTCTCCACCGACTCTTTGCAAGGCTTCCACTCAGGGCTTGGCACCTTCTTGTTAGGGATCTTGCGATCCCATTCACCAGGATAGTTCTCTTGAGTGGTGCGCTGAAATTCCCTGTCAATAAGAGTAGAAGCTACGTTTTTGCTCGCAAGGAAGCGCCTGGGAACCTTCCCTCCGGTCTGCATGCGCGCGCCCTGCCTCTTGTTTCCAAGAGAGTGGTTCACCCTCACGCCGGCAACAGCAATGGGTGATGGAGGTGCTGTCGCCAAGGGCGCGATGTCGACGGAGGGCTTGTGCTCTTCTTCTTCAGCTTCTTGCTTGTCCATCTCCTCTTCATCAAGCTTGTAGTCTTCATCGTCGGAGTAGTCCTTCCTCTTCCTATTCCTCCTCCATATGGACGTGGGGCTGTACCCATCGAGTTCATCATCATCGTCGTCCATGGAGGAGCATTGGTAGGAGTCTCCCGAAGACATGGCTAAAAACCTGACAGGCAGAAACAGCAAAAGAAAGAATCGCTCGAGAACGCTCGGTGCGAGATTAGATCGACAGAGAGGGGTATATATTGAGGGTTTTTGGGTCAAGGCGAAGCGTCGGGATCGAAAACGAGACGAAAAAGGACTCCGAGGTGGAAAAGGGATAGCCCCACGCGGCCAGGTACTTGGGCCGCGTGGGCCCCTCTCTTTTCTCCCTCGGGTCTCCGTTTCGTCCAGTTTTCTTGTCCCATACGATGATTTCCATAAAAATTGACCTCCGTAAAATTTTATGCAATTCCGAGAAACTTTCCAACACAAAAGTTACCTTCTATTGATTTAGGGTTTCTGGAACTGCACGGTTTCTCTCAATTACCTCTTCCGGTGTTTGTAAATTCAACTCCTCCACCCTTCCGATGAAGCTCTTTCCTGCAATATAAGGTTTAAGGCGTTGTCCATTGACTACATGAGGTTTACCTTTCATGTCACCGTGAAGACGGATAGCTCCTGAACGGTACACCTCCTGTATCACTAATGGTCCCTGCCACTTTGAAGCTAGCTTCCCTGCAGAAAACTTGAAACGAGAGTTGTATAATAAAACTTGATCACCTACTTTGAATTCCTTTTTCTTAATTTTCTTGTCATGCCAAATCTTAACTTTTTCTTTAAACATCCTGGCACTTTCATAAGCTTCATTTCTCCATTCGTCAAGTAGGTTTAGGTCAAGAATTCTCTTTTCTCCCGCAGTTTTAAAATCAAAGTTCAGTTGTTTAATAGCCCATCTAGCTTTATGTTCTAGTTCAACAGGTAAGTGACAAGCTTTTCCATAAACCATTTTATATCTAGACTTATTCACTGTTTTTTCCAAAATGAGTTTAATTTCCCTATTGCTTAATTCAACTTGCCCACTTGTTTGAGGATGATAAGGAAATGCAATTCTATGGTTAACATCATATTTTGCCAAAGTTTTTCTAAGAACACCATGCAAGAAATGAGAACCACCATCAGTAATTAAGAACCTAGGAACACCAAACCTGGGGAAAATGATGTCCTTGAGCATCTTCATTGCTGTGGCATGATCTGCACTTTTGGTTGGAATTGCTTCCACCCACTTTGTAACATAGTCAACTGCAACCAAAATGTGAGTATACTTTGTCTTTGATTCTGGGAAAGGACCCATAAAGTCAAAACGCCATACATCAAATGGTTCAAGTGGCAATGAATAATTCATAGGCATTTCATTCCTCCTACCAATGTTTCCTACTCTTTGACATTTATCACAAGATTTAACATATTCAGCACAGTCCTTAAATAAAGTAGGCCAATAGAAACCAGATTGTAATACCTTTGCTCCCGTGTGATCTCCTGCATGATACCCTCCATAGGGACTGTCATGATAATCTCTTATAATAGCCTGTTGTTCATGCTCAGGTACACAACGTCTAATAATACCATCACACTTTTCTTATAGAGGAAAGGATCATCCCAAAAATAATGTCTAAGATCATAAAATAATTTCTTTCTTTGTTGAGAAGTGAAGTGTGGAGGCAAAACTTTACCAACAATAAAATTTGCATAGTTGGCAAACCAAGGAGATGCAACTTTAGCACTAGAGACATTAACAATTGCAAGTTGTTCATTAACAAAGTTATCATTAATAGGAATAGGATCATCAGGTATGCTTTCCATCCTAGAGAGATGATCAGCAACTTGATTATCCTCTCCTTTCCTATCAACAATGTGTAAATCAAATTCTTGCAATAGAAGTACCCATCTTATTAGTCTAGGCTTAGCATCTTTCTTATTCATCAAGTATTTAATAGCAGAATGATCAGTATGTATTGTGACTTTTGAATCAGTAATATAAGGTCTAAACTTGTCACAAGCAAACAATACTGCTAAAAATTCTTTCTCAGTTGTAGCATAATTCTTTTGAGCAGCATCAAGTGTTCTACTAGCATAATAAATAACATTCAGTTTCTTATCAACACGTTGGCCCAAAACAGCCCCAACTGCATAATCACTAGCATCACACATAATTTCAAAAGGCAAGTTCCAATCAGGAGGTTGAATAATGGGAGCAGTGATTAAAGCATTCTTCAAAATATTAAAGGACTCAATGCAATCATCATTAAAAGAGAAAGGAACATCCTTTTGCAGAAGATTGGTTAGAGGTTTTGATATTTTGGAGAAATCCTTAATGAACCTACGGTAAAAACCTGCATGCCCAAGAAAACTTCTTATACCTTTGAGGTCCCTTGGATATGGCAGTTTTTCAATAGCTTCAATCTTTGCTGGATCAACTTCTATTCCTTCTCCAGAAATCTTATGCCCAAGAACTATACCCTCAGTAACCATGAAGTGACACTTCTCCCAATTAAGAACCAAGTGTTGGTCTTCACAACGCTGTAAAACTTTGTTAAGGTTGAACAAGCAATTATCGAAGGAAGTACCATACACAGAAAAATCATCCATAAAAACCTCCATTATCTTTTCAATATAATCAGCAAATATAGCATTCATGCATCTTTGAAAAGTAGCAGGAGCATTACATAAACCGAATGGCATTCTCCTGTAAGCAAAAGTACCATATGGGCAAGTAAAAGTGGTCTTTTCTTGATCATCCTTATGGACAGGAATTTGCGAGAAACCTGAATAACCATCTAGATAGCAAAAGTGAGAGTGTTTAGACAACCTTTCTAGCATTTGATCAATAAATGGCAATGGATAATGATCTTTTCGAGTTGCTTTATTCAATTTTCTGAAATCAATAACCATCCTATAACCAACTACAGTACGTTGAGCCACAAGTTCATGCTTTTCATTTGGAACAACAGTCATTCCACCCTTTTAGGAACACAATGAACAGGACTAACCCACTTACTGTCAGCTATAGGATAAATGATATCAGCTTCAATAAGTCTTATTACCTCTTTCCTTACCACTTCTTTCATTTTTGGATGGAGGCGGCGTTGAAAATCAACAACAGGTTTTGCATCTTCCTCCAGATTAATTTTATGCATACATAGAGCGGGGCTTATACCTTTACTAGGAAAAGTGCCCGTGCGTTGCAACGGCTTTAAAAAAAATTGGTACGTACTTACATCCTGGAAAATAACATGTTTGTTGCGACAAGAAAGAAAATTCAGTGGAATAACACAGACAAGTGGAGAAAATATGAACGGACTTGATCACTTGGCTGTCTTCATTTAGATTTTCCCATTGCCATTTCGGTGCACTATCTAAAAGATACAAGAAATGTGACAGATCAAAGGTGTCATGAAGGAAGTTGTAGAAAGTAGTAAGAGTGTACTACTCAACAAACAAACGGTTAGTATTTCGCAACAACAAAAAAAATGTTTCAGTAAACAACAACGTCAACATTGTCCAGTTCTGTAAACTACAATAATCTAATCTCTTGCTGGATATAACAAGTTTGTATGAGGAAAAGAGATGTGAAATCAGCTTGGTTGCCATCTCGGGCGGAAAGTTTCTTTTCTTCTTCACCCTTCTCAATTCCTCTGTTATGGGCTTATGGCGCAGGGAGTCGGGAGTAAAATTACCAGGAGCTGGTGTTGACGAAAATTCAGCAGAAGTCACACAACTGAGACATCATCAGACTGCACAATCAACAATTCTCCCATCGAAAGGGAAAGAAAGCTATGGTGTCACGCAGCCGCCGCCGGAGTCATATTCATTTTGCTTTCCTTGGCCAACGATCTACTCCAAGCGCAAGCGCATGGGAGTTTGAGATTTTGGTTTCGGTTGTCTCATGGACATACCAGACTACCGTTGGAGATCCACACAACGACTATGGCATCGAGGGAAAAAGAAAGCCACGGCCTTAGATTGGAACATAAGCTGATGATGCATGGATTTGGTTTAGGCCGGCCGGCTGGCCGGCCAGCGGACACGGCAAGATCTTTTGAACCGATCCATCTTGAAAGAATGCGCGGTGTCCGCTGGTAGTCTTCTCCATTGATTGATGAGGCGAGGTAGATTGGAACATGAGCTGCTTGATGTATGGATTTGGTGGAGGCCGGCGGCACCAGGGACTTCCCGTGCGGGCGTGCGACCATGCGGGCAGGAGCTAGTTGAGGGGTTCCAGTAGCGCGGCGACGAACACCCTTCGGTCCGCGTCCCCGGCCAAGCTGCCGCCGAGCGCCGTGCATTGTAGTTGACGTGAAAGCTCTGGGGATCGATCGGCTGCTGAAAGCTCTGGCCCTGCCCCTTGGGATCGGATCCCTCACGGCTTGCTCCAGAGATGTGTGCCGACCTTGAACCAAGTCGATTTGGCGGGCGGTGGCTCGTTCGTGAGGAAAAGGATGGAGAGGCAAAGGGCAGGTCGATGCGGCGGGCGACGACATGGAGGTCTTTCTCCAGGGCGAAGAGGTTGTTTCTCGGTTCCTCCGCGCGTCGGGTTTGACCGGGCCAATAAACTGAAGACCCGAAACGTTTTTTTCCACTTACCGGTGGCAGTGGTGGGTAATTTGTGCGAAATTTAGGGGTATTTTCAACGACGTACGAGAAGAAACCTTAATGCTTTTATTATTAGGTATAGAAGATCATCAAGAGAGTATCCAATGGCTGGTCGGTGAGCTTTTAGCACATCAAGTAATTTCTCTTCCTCTTCAGCTGAAAGGTTAGCACTAATAATGACAGGATATATGCTCTTCTCATCCAAATATGCATATTTCAGATTTGCAGGCAAAGGTTTCAATTCAAAACTAGGATCCCCTTTAGGTGGTGGTAGCACTCCTAAATTATCAGGTGGGATATGCAATTGTAATTGTGGTGGTTGTTGCCATAATATTTGTTCCAAAGCCTCTTTTTCCTCATCATTAAATGGTTCATCTTGATTAAGCATATAACGTTCTACAACATCAGTTGAAGCTACAGCTATATGAGCAAGAGTTTCAATTAAATTATTAGGAATTGGCTCTTTCTCAACATGTTTATCAGCAAATTTGGAAAAGTTAAATTCAAGTTTCTCACCAGCACATTTAATAAACACTTTCTCTTTAGGCAAATTAATTTCAGCACCAACAGTATGTAAGAAAGGTCTACCAAAAATGATAGGACAAAATGAATCTTGAGGACAACCAAGCACAATAAAATCAGCAGGGTATTTTATTTTGCCAACCAATACTTCAACATCTCTAACAATTCCAAATGGACTAATATAATCTTTATTAGCAAGTTGAA
Source organism: Poa pratensis (assembly GCA_947311845.1). Lineage (NCBI taxonomy): Eukaryota > Viridiplantae > Streptophyta > Magnoliopsida > Poales > Poaceae > Poa > Poa pratensis. Next base: position 13,798,971 of record CAMZMU010000102.1, read on the forward strand.
TTGTCATACCTGTCTCTTCCATAACAATGGGATCAATATCAGGCTTGATCTCAAGATAAAGAGAATATGGAATGACACTAATACTTGCTCCAATATCACATAGACCATGATAACTTGAAGTCCCAATAGAGCATGATATAACAGGTTTCCCAACTTTGGCCGAATTACCTTTGATGACTTTGGTAGCATCTTCACATAGATAAACATCCACTGGGTCTTCTTCATTTAGTTGCTTGATAACAGAAATTTGAGTGTTGACTTCCACCTGTTCATAAGGCTGAGAACATCTTTTGTTACTCTTGTTAGTAACAGCTTTAAGTAAATTCTCCTTAACTTGGTTTGGAAATGGAGGTGGTTCAACATACTCCTCAATTGTCACAGATGACATTGGTTCAACCTGTTTAATAACTTTAGGAACAACAATAGATTGTTTAACAGGTTCAACATAAACTTCAAATCCACTTTTTGGAACACAGATATGATCAGCAAAACCTTTAGCTATTTCAATTATAACATAAGGATCAAGACCAAAAGTATCACTCAGATTTTTAAACAGAATAGAAGTAGAGAAATTCTCTACACATGAATATTCATAATCAAAATATGGCTCATTACCTTTATCAAGATCCCAGTGGCTAGTATTTTCAGAAATAGTCTCCAATAAATTCCATGCTTCTTCTTCAGTGTTATTAGTAAAACTTCCACCAGATGAATTATCCAGAATCTCCTTGTGCTTCATAGGTAGTCTCACATAAAAGTTTATCAATATAAGTTTCCTTGTAAGATCATGACATGGATTCTTGCGAAGGAGTTCCTTTAACCTCCCCCAAGCTTGAGTAATACTCTCTCCCAGATGTGGCCAGAAATTGAATATATAGCAGCGGTTATCATAAGCTTCTTTAGGAGTAAAATATTTAAGAAAGAAAACCTTCCTCAAGATACTCCATTCATTCTGGACCTCTTCATCCAAAGACCTGTACCAATCACGAGCATTACCAGATAAAGACAAATACAATAGCTTCCTTTTTACCTGATCCTCTGAAATACCAGGTAGTCTGAATAAGCCACATATGTCCTCAATTATTTCCATGTGCTCGCGTGCCGACTTAGTTCCATCTCCTGTAAATGGATTTTTCATAACTCTTTTAACATGACCAATGGGAATTTTAAATCCCACTTTAGGCACCTCAGACACAGTAGTTTCAACCACCTTTGCAGTAGTGGCATAAGCACTTTCATATAGAGCAAGATGCAGCGAGGCACGATTCATAAATGCCATAGTAACAATGAGATAAACAGCTTTCAAGTTTCCTTACCAAACTTCTTACCAATAGCGCTACGCTCCCCGGCAACGGCGCCAGAAAAGTATCTTGATGGCTCCCAAGTGCAGGAGATCAATTGTAGTACCTTTCAATTAGAAAAGGTTGTCGAACCCACGAGGAGCTGAAGGTATTGGTTAGTAAGATTGATAAATAAAACAATAAAAGATGCAGATGTTTTTGGTATTTTCAGTTGTATAGTTGCAAGCAGATAACAGATAGTAGCAAGTGAAAGCTCTCAAAGAGAGAAAGCCCAATCCTCTTATGTGGCAAAAGGACAAGCTCAAGTGATGTGTAACTTATATGTGGCAAACGTTCCCGAGGGCGGCATGGATGATGCTAGGCATAGAGATTTATTAAACAACACGTTGAATATCTTGTCAAGTTTTAATCCTCTTTGGACGGAGCCATAATTAGGTATAGCTAAATAAATAAACTACAACCCCTTATGATGGATCATGTGGCCAAGCAAATGACTGCACAAGAATTATTAAGACCTAAAGTCCCACCATAGCATTACACTCTAAGGTCCCCGATACTAATACCCTCATAATATAACTTCATGACTCGGTCTCAGGTTTACGTGTCCTCCCAAGTCTCCATCAATTCATTACACTACGGTGTTCTCCTATGAGCCCATAAAGGTGAAGTGTTGTGCAGTCGACGTTCGCACAACACCATCATAGAATCACATAAAAGATAAACTCTTGACAAAATACCAACACATGTCATATATAAATCAATGCCAATTCATCCTATGCCCTCAGGAACATACGGGAACTACTCACAACGTGCGAACATGATCATAATCAGTGGCATAAGTGGTACAACACAATCTGAAATTATAACTTCACCACCAAATAATGACAAGTACTCAATCACAAACATGAATAGTAGCACAAGACAAGTATCTAGGGTATAGCAACTCTCAAACTGCGAGGGGAACGGAGTGGATCACGGTGATGATGATGGTGATGGTGCTGGTCTTGATGGGGGTGATGATGTAGAGGCCTCCTCCCACGCCAAGGAGGAGAGGTGATGACGATGACGATGATTTCCCCCTTCTCCGGAGTTCCGGAGCAGCAGGATCTGACCCCCCTCGGAAGGGATCAGGAGTTTCGCCGCCGCCGCGACCTCGGATGGACTTGGAAAAATTAGGGCGTTACTTTTCGGGCGAGACGAAGGCGTTGCTAAAAAGCCCCAGGCGAGGAGGTGCCCGAGGCCAGTTTGGGCTGGTCCCACGCGGCCAGGTACATGGGCCGCGTGGGCCACCCCCATTTGGCCCTCGTGGCTCTCCTCTCTTCGGTCTTCTTCCCTCTGCCTTTCTCCCGATGAAAAACTGACGCAGTATTTTTCCTTTTATTATTTGAGGTCCTGTAGCTCCTGAAACATTAAAGACAAGAAAAAGGAGGTTTTCTGCCTCCCAGAAATTAAATACCAAAAATAGGGACTTTGTATGAAAGTCCCCAAAATCATCTAAAACATGTAGAAACAATCATATAATCATGCAAATAACATTCTAGTATGATACTAAAAGTTATATAAATGATGATATAAAATGCACGTATCAGCATCTGCTCCGCCGTCTTCGCGTCTCTCTTGCCTAGTCTGTCCCGCCGCAAACTGAGCAGTCTGGCGAGCCGAATCAATGCGCGGTCGCCATTACTGCCAGTCCAGACGCGACGCCGTCCAGACCGCATATGGTAGAAAAGGAGCCATTTCCTTGCCCATTGCGCCCAGTGATCCCCTCTTCTTCTCCTTGACACCCTCGCCCAGTCCCTCATCTTTCCATGGCTCGTGGTGGTGGCCGCTCCACTCCCAGCTCGAACCGCCGCCGCCACGTCCGCTATCCTTGGTTTCTTGAGTTGAGCGAGGGCAGCGGCAGGGGCCGTGGGCGTGGGCGCACTCCTCCAAGGTCGAGCAGGATTCGTTCATCCTTAGAGATTAGTCGATCCAGGGAGCCTCCTTCGAGCAGGCGCAGGGGCAGGGGCAGGGCCATTGCTCCCGATCCCATTCCCTTCATCGATCTGTCCAAGGAGGAGGTCGTGGACCTGGGTATGGCCTGGGCCAGGGCTGACTATCAAGCCACGGAGCAGGCCAGGCATTCCGCCGAGCAGCAACAGCTCATGGATGCTCTGGTCGAATCAGAAGCCGCGAAGAAGGCGAGAGCCACGAAGTATGCGGACGACCTGCAGAAGGCTCTGAACAGCTCGGAGAGCAAGGGCAACGCCCCAATGGAGGTCGACGGCAAGGGCAAGGGAAAGGCCAAGTCAGTGGAGGTTTCCGATGACGAGGACGAGTGGTAGTCCATTTTAGTTATTAATTGTTTTAAGGGCAAGACCAAGGGTACCAAGAAATTTTAGTTGTTGATCTATTTTATAATTTTGTACTATGCACCAATGAATATTATGTTGTCTCATTATTAGTTGTTTTAATTATGAATTATGTCAAACTCTTGCAAATTTTGGTTTTTTCTATGCCCAAAATTCACAACTTAGGGCATGTTCGGTAGTGGCCTAGCTTCTGTAAATCCTCAACTTCCAGCTTCCAACTCTGTTGCCAGGATCCTCAAGTCGCTAGGAGAAGCCGCAAAATGTTCGGCGTAGCTTCTTTTATGTTATTGGGCCGGAAACCCATTTTGGACCAATTCAGCCCGTTTCAGGAAGAAGAAGGTTCGCCCGGTAGAAGCCAAATTTCGTCGGAGCAGCTGGGGGCGGCCGGAGGTCGGAGGTCTAGCTGGTGTTCGGCCGGAGGATTTCGGGGCTGCCGGAGGTCGGAGGTCGGGGCGGCCTGAGGAGGGCAGGGTGGCAGGGGCTTGCGTCCGCGAGATTCGCCACGGGACGAGCTGGGAGAGCTTGTACGCTGGAGGAGTAGGCGGGCATAGAGACGGTAGAGGACGGGCCGGCAAGACCTTCTGCAGGAACGACGACTTGGTCGCCGGAGGCCGGCGGCCCGGGCTGGCGGCGGCGCGTGCCTACTATAGGGTTCCGTGTGCAGCAGGGGAAAGAAGAAAACTGTTCGGACCGTCGGACGGGGATAGAAGGAGCAACGTGAGGAAATAGAAGAAAGAAAATTGTTCGGATCACTTTGCGGTGGCATGCGGCCGTAATTTTCATCCAATGCCAGCTTCTCAGTTTTCCCAGCAGACCGTTTTGCTAGCTCCGTGTTTTGTACGTGATATCGGGCAAGCTTCTCGAATCTAGCTTCTCAGATCTGGGGCGTTCGGCACAGCTTCTCGCTCAGTGTTTGGGAAGCTGGCTGCCAGAGCGTTACCGAACACGCCCTTAGTCTACCATGAATCTACGCAATTGCAAAGATAAAAGTCGGAAATTTGGCCTTGTGCATTGACATTTTGAAGTTTCCAATTATGTGTGAAAATCCCCATTTGGTGTGCCAAAATCCCTAGTTTCCTAGTCCTACGCGCGCGGCCAATCAGCCCAGATTCCTTCTAGAAGAACGATTGGACGGATGCAGTTCAGCGCTAGGGTTAGATCGACGGTCATTGTTCGGCGAGGTTTGGGACGGGGTTTGGAGGCAGTCAACGGGGTTTTGAAAAGTTTGACAAAGTTTTAAAGTTTCATTTTGGAGTGACTAAGAAGCATCCAGACTTAGTTTTTCATTTTCATGTTTTAAACTTGTTTAGATGTTGGTCAAAGTTAGGTTTGACCAATATTTGAAATGAGCTTCAAAAATTCAAAAAAAATCAAAAAAAAGGAAAAACCTTCGCACATAGACTTCTTATGTCGTATACTTATGATTCAAGTTGATAAACAAGGTCAATATACATTCAGACAAAAAATTTACGTATCTAATGTGATATCTCAAACTATGTCGTATGAATTCAAGGGTGAAGAGAAGGGGTTTTGGATTTACAACATGGAAATTTCAAAAACCTCACCAAAATTTCATTTTAAAGTTACTAAGAAGGATCCAGGTTTAGTTTTTCATTTTCATGTTTTAAACTTGTTTAAATGTTGGTCAAAGTTAGGTTTGACCAATATTTGAAATGAGCTTCAAAAATTCAAAAAAAAATTCAAAAAAAGGAAAAACCTGCGCACATAGTCTTCTTATGTCATATACTTACGATTCAAGTTGATAAACAAGGTCCATATATATTCAGACGAAAAATTCACGTATCTAATGTGATATCTCAAACTATATCGTATGAACTCAAGGGTGAAGAGAAGGGGTTTTGGATTTACAACATGGAAATTTCGAAAACCTCACGAAAGTTTCATTTTGAAGTGACTAAGAAAGATCCAGTCTTAGTTTTTCATTTTCATGTTTTGAACTTGATTAAATGTTGATCAAAGTTAGGTTTGACCAATATTTGAAACGAGCTTCAAAAATTCAAAAAAACTCAAAAAAAGAAACTTGCGCACATAGTCTTCTTATGTCGTATACTTACGATTCAAGTTGATAAACAAGGTCTATGTACATTCAGACAAAAAATTCACGTCCAGTTCGCATTGTGGGTGTCAGTTCGCGTCCAGTTCGCGTCCAGAACGCGCTTGGTGTGTGACACGGATGCACCTACGCAGATATGCACGTAAACAAAAAATTAATCGCGTAAGTTCTCTAACATAATGCTTGCGATATGTCTAGATGTCTCACAATGTTTTCAATTGCAGCCAATTTGACCAGAACGTCAATGCACATCAACTGTTCGACACTTGTACTACACGCGTCAAGGTGCTCCAGATGACGTGGTGAACATTATTTACAGGCATGTCATTTCGAATGGACATCAAGTGCGCTCACAGGATGTCATCATTGCGAATATAATCTATAAATGTGCAATCATTTCACACTGGTTTGGGCAAAAATGAAACTTTCGATCCGTCTGTTCGGTTCTGCATGTGGTTATCGATCTACGCGTCGTCGCACTGAATTCATCTCTATCCTCCTCACAGATAAAAACCCCAATGCGTTGCGGTTCCAAAGCAGTTCTTCTCACTTCTCTCCCAGAAAACCCCCATTCTCTCCGACCTCTTCTTCTCTCCCAAAAACACCAATCTCGGTGCCATGGCAGATCATTGGTGGCAGAACGAGGCCATTCCGAGCGACTTGGATGGCGAGGGCAACCCCATCCCGTGGTGGGACGAGGGCCACGGGCACTGGCAAGAAAACCTCGACAGCGAGGACGACGGCGAGGGCGACGACGACGGCCAAGGAGAGGACGGCCATGGCTCCGACTCTGACCCTGACTCCGACGACGATGATGATGATGAGGAGGAGGAGGAAGACGAGGAGGAGGACGAGCCGCCGAACGACGAGTCCGACTCCGAGGAGGAGGAGGACGACGACTCCGACGATGACGCACCGCCAGCGAAGAGGCGGCGGATGTAGGAGCCGAGGCGGAGGAAGTTGGAGCCCGCCGCCGGCGTTGTAGTAGTGCAGTAGTTGCACTGCTACTGATTAGTAGTAGTAGTATTAGCCGCCGCCGGCGTAGTCGCCGGCGTAGTAGCAGTGCAAATTCTTTTGTAATCAGTAGTATTAGTTATTAGTAGTATTAGTGATCTTTTGTAATCAGTTGTGAATTATGAATCCTAATTTCAGTTTCAGTTTCAGTTTCCCTGTGCAAATTCTAATTATGAATCCTAATTCTAAAGTTCAGTTTCCTAATCATTTAATTCAGTGTTAACGACGTACTAATCAGCGAATTCTCACTAAACAATGAATAAATAAATGAAGATTCAGACAACAAATTATTCATCGGAATATTTGTAATTAAGTACAAAATTAAATGGTTAATCTTGGAGCCGAGATGTCCCAGCCTGGGCGTCAGACTCGCTTCCTGGCAAGCCGTCTCCACCTACCTGTACCAGTTGAGCGGTCCCACTTGTCAACCCCAGGCCGACCCCACTAGTCAGGCCAAGTGACAGTCAAAGGAGGTTGTCCAGATGGAAACGGCCGTCTTGGCCATTCGCGGGCCTCGAAACAGCCAGGTAGGGCACGGACGAGGAAAACTACGCAGGTAGGGCACAGACGAGGAAACTAGAGCACACCAGGGCACTGAAGTAATAAGCCCATCCTTTTAGGGTAGAGGCACTCGAACAACATGTGTCTTCCCGTCTCAGGTTGGCATCTGCAAAGTTGACACATGGCTTGATGTGGCCAGCCTCTGATGGCAATACGGTCCGACGTGCGTACCAAATTCTGGACTGCATGCCAAGCGAAGAAAGAGCAATTTGGGGGGGGGGGGGGGGGGGGGGTAGGCCCTGAAGTCGATGGTGTCATCAATTCCAGGAGACAGGGGTGATCCCTTGAATGATGCTCCAGAGGTGGACGAACTGCGAGATGTGATCGACCATGAAGTTATCGACGACCAGGTCCAAAATCCATTTGAATTCTGTGAGGACGTCATGGACGTTTACGTTCTTCCGCTTAATTAGAGGCCTCGAAGAGGTCTGGGAATTTATCTTAGCAGGAAGCCCATCGAGCCATGACGACCCCAGAAAGAAGCTTTAAGTCCATCGCCAATCGTCACCTGGGTTGCCGCATTGAAGAGACTCCAATGAGTGTAGCCATTCGGTGTTTCCGAACCCACGGGCTTATCAGGTGAAGCTCATTCATGCCACAACCATCTCAATGTTAGATCCCTTGAGAATTTTTTTCTATATTTAGGATTCCGAGCCCACCAAAGACCTTTGGACCACAGAATTTTTCCCATCTATCCTTGCACTTCCCACCACTAACCTTTTCACTACAGTGTCAGTTCCACAACATGCCACTTTTGATTTTGTCAAAAGCCTTGAACAAGCGCTTGTGTGCTTTGATGGCCGTGAGCTGGAAAATGGGCAGCGAGGAGAGCACGGATTTGACAAGTGTCGAACAACCCGCTCTGTTGATGAACTTCCCTTTTCAAGGTTGCATACGAGAGGCAGTCTTGTCGATGTATGGTTGGAGGTCAGCGCGTCGTAGCCTGTCCAGGGTAAGAGGAAGCCCAAGATAGTACTTGATGGGGGAACTGGGCAATTGTAACCGGGAAATCTGCCATAATTGTGGTCAAGTCGATGTCCTCACAATGGATTGGCGAGATAGAGCTCTTGGCCGGTGAAGTTTGTAACCAAACTAGCCACCTCACCAAAACTTTGCAATGTGGATGCGAGGTTGGAGATGCCATTTGTAGTGGGTGCCAAGAAGATCGCCACATCGTTGGCATATAATGAAACTCATAGATTTGCCAACCGGCCCGACAAAGGTTGCAAGAGACCCTCTTCAGTGGCAAGCTCAAGTGAGGATTGATGCCAATGTCGAAGAGCAAGGGGGACACGGATCCCCTGCCTAAGTCATCTTCCATGTATGACATCCAGCCCAGGGATGTCGTTCAGCAAAACCCGAGACGTAGCTGTGGAGAAAAGGATGGACACCCATCCCCTCCATCTTGGGGGGGAGCCTCGGCGTTGCATGACGTCAAGAGGATAGTCCCAGCGCATATAATCGAAAGACTTAGCAATATCAAACTTTAGGGGCAGAGTTGGCGAGCGAGCACGATGCATGCACCTTGGGGACGTACATGAAGTTTTCATGAATGCTTCTGGTTTTAATGAAGGTGCTCTGGCGGTGGGAGACTAGGTCATTCATCTTAGGGCTGAGGTGACGTGCCATTGTCTTGGCAATGATCTTCGGGATGATGTGAAGCATGCTGATAGGGCGAAAGTCATTTATCTTTCTTCGAGGGGGGGGGGGCAATGTTGCCAGAGTTGATGACAGTAAAAGCATCGGTTACACTCATGAAGTCTGGATGTTTGATGTCTCATCATGAGGAGAAAAATGCCGTAGTGAAACCACATCAGGCCCAGGGGCTTTGTCTTTTGGCATATCCTCGATGGCGAGCCTTACTTCCTCCTCCAAAAAGGGCAAGGCCAGGTCATCCAGGTCCACCAGGGTCAGTTAACTCCCAATTTAGGTCGATCTGCCGTGGAGGAGGTTGTCCGAGCATGTGGATGAATGGTCAAGAATCACAACAACTTTATCATCATAAGCATTCACCTAACCACCATTATGCTGAAGCCTCTGGATGTGGTTTTTCTTTCTGCGAGAGTTGACCCGAAGGTGGAAGTACTTGGTGTTAGCGTCTACTTCGCGAAGGTTGTTTATTCTAGAAGCTTGTATTTTCCTGGTGCCCTCCAAAATGATGAAGATTATTCTTCGCGAAAGTTTTCTTGATTCTTGCACAATGTCCAACTGATCGAAGGATGATATCAAGAGCTACAAAGAGCTGCAGCTTGTGGTAAAAGAAAAGGCTTTTGCTCCAAGCACGAAGCTTCCTGGCCGTTCTTGAGCTTGTGATTGAAGACAAGCACAAATTGTGTATGTGTGGTAGGGCCATTCCATGCCGTATAGACGACCTCCTAAAAACCCGACATCTTAGTTCAGAAATTCCCAAAGCGGAAAGAGGACGGGCGTCAAGGAACACTTAGGGTGTGTTCGGTTTGGGGATGGGGTGGAACGGAATGGAACCGTTCCGCACCCAGAGCCCGTTCCTGCGTTCGGTTGCAAACTGGAATGGAATCAAATGGTTACTCAAAATGGAATATTGCCCCTAGATCCGGAATACACCGGTCCGGCCAATTCGACCGGACGAGGTGGAACGGCCGGCTAATCATCCAGTTTAGGATCAAGTTTAGGAATAATTAATCAATTTTAGCAATAATTAATCAAGGTTAGGAATAATTAATCAAGTTTAGCAATAATTCCATTCTCACTCCATTCCATTCCATCCTCACCCCATTCCAAAACCGAACACAGGAATGAAACGGTTCCGTGACAATTTTTCTGTCCAAACCGAACACAAGAATAGAACGGTTTCATAACAGTAGAATGGAATGGTTCCATCCATTCCTTACCATCCATTCCTTACTTGACAGAGGACAGTGATCTCATAGAGACGAGGACGAGGAGAGGGCACGTGATTCCCAAAGGCAAGGTTCCAGGTTGGATCGGAGAACGCCCTGTCGTCAAGCTTGACCAGAGTTGGATCGTACCAAAAACTGAAATTACACTCCACAGTGTAGCCCACTAAAAAGTAAAATACACATATTTCAGGGTAAATTGCAATCCAGCATATATTTTCACAGCAAGCATTAGTTTTTCCCAACAGAGAGACTACGCAGCTAGCTTCTCACAGCAGATCAAGCATTCCTTTTGACAACAAGCATAAGTTTTTGAGTTAAATGCACGGGCGGTCCTAATTCTTTTATTGAAGTGTCAGTTGAGTCCTAATCTATACTACTATTAAAAGAGCAAACATGTTCGGGATACATTAAATTTGATCCGTTCAATATTTGATTAACGATCAAGATCGCTCCAATGTTTAACAACTCAACACATCTTTTCAACTTCGTGCTAATTACATAAGTTGCCACCGAGTTCGTTAGCGCTTAGCAACGACGTCCATCGGCACGGACGCTGGAGACCCCTGTGGCGGCGACCTGCCGAGCATGTGCCGCTCCTCCCGGAACCTGGCGCCGGCGAAATCCCCTGTGCGCCGACCTGGCTCCTAGCTTCCGACGACGGCGAAAATCATGTAGCGCACCCTCCCCGTACGTACAGGATCCGTCCCTCACGACCTCGAGCAGGGCATGACTCGCAGGGCAGGGACTCTACGTGTCGGGGAGCTCGAACGCCTTCTTCACGTTCGCCCGCAGCAGCTCGGTGTACTCCCGGTCGCCGCAGTCGCGGAACACCATGGACGCCGCCGCCAGCGCGGCCGCCGTCTCCCCTGCTACCTCCGACCCGGTCTCCCCGTGCGAAGGGAGCCAGAAGCGCCGCCGTGGATCCGGCGAAGCCGCACGCGCCCGCCCGGCAGAAGCACGGCTTGTGAGGGCACGCCCTGAGGTGGTCGTCGCAGTAGGCCAGCATGGCGGCGCAGCCGTGGGCGGCGTTCGCGCATGGAATCCGGATGGACTCCAGCAGCTTCTCCAGGGTGTTGTTCCACTGATGGCCGACGGCAACGGCCATCCCCGTGGCCGGGGGAACTTTCCTGTCGGCGTGGTGGGTATCTCGATCGAGATGGACACCCTCGGCTTGGCGGCACGGCCAGGGGTCTTGCACGTAGAAGGGGCGACGCCCTTGCCCGGCTGTGGCGCGGTCTGGCACTCCCACCGTCCCACGGCCTCGCTGCCGCCGTCCACCGCTCCGACCATCTCCTCCCCCTGTTATGGCAGCCGGGTCCATGTACATGTTGGATGCGACTGCGTGGGCGTAGCTTGTCCTGAAGAGGAAGAAGCAGGGGTTCCTCCACTGCACGCAGCTCGTACATGACTGAGTTCAGCAATGAACACGAACATAAACTACATTGAACCGCAATGGCGATCACTACCTGATGAGAGAACGCTTATGACAGTGCACCTCAAGGTTATATGATGCAGTAAAACTGCAAGTTGCAACTTGTTTCAGACAAGCACATGCAAGAGTCAAATTAAAGTTTCAGAACTCCTTTTGTTTCTTGGAGGAAGCTGATCCATTTGGGTTACAGGAAGAAAGCTCGGTAAAATTTAGAAAATGGAGCACAGTAGTTGTCTGACAAGCCAAACTATAAATGATACGCAGAGGAAAACACAGCGTATTATTTGGAAACAGATAGCTACAATACTGCTAGGACATCAAATTGTTTCCAATGACTCCAGCTTATATTATATGATATACAAAGGTGTGCTTCGAATATCTTCACAGTTCTTGCTAACCATTATAATTTATATCTTAGCATCTCCTCTGTTTTGTAATATTCATGGGATTCTTTGTTAATTAACAATGTGAATAATAATATCCTAAATCATATGGATAAAGATAGAATGCTGAATGCATGTGTACTTAGACTAATTGCTACTTGACTAACGGTTTGCAGCTCTATTTTCGTCCTGAAAATAAAATGTAGATTCATAAGAATTCAAGGCGCTATGGATGGTTAATCTTTTGATACATGGAGTGAAGGTATTAGATATGGATATCTCACATAACTGCATGTGTTATATATTTGTGAGCTCCTTTTGCATTCATGGTTTGATTATTGGTCGCTAGATGATCAGCAATGATACAATGCTCTGGCTTTTAGGAAATACTTGGATATACACAATAACGTTCCGTAGAGTACAAATAGCAGTTTGAGCCGCTTGGCCTAGGTGATGTCTAATCAAATATTAATTGCAACTATAACTGTCGTTACAATTTGTGTAACTTTAGGAGTGAAAAAAGTCAGAATGCCCTTTTCCACCCGTGCTTGAGTTTGGGAGATTTTAAAGAATATATCATCATCTGGATGTTAAAGTATTTTCATAAATATTTTAGTGCCGACTCTTTTTCTACGGTTTATGTGTTCTTGAGTCACATGTAGCTACTTGGAGATATGAGTAAGTGCGAATCATTCCTTAATTTGGTTTGCTCATGTCTCTGTTATCACTCCCAAATCAGATGTACAGTGTGATTTCATAGCCACGTACTTCAGGAACCGGTGGTGCTGCTAATAGGGAGAACATTGTTGACTACGTTTTAGAGGGAAAAAACTACAAATTCCATATTTATTTGGAGACACGGCATCAAATCAAGGATCGAGATGAGGTGGCCGCCTATATTGCAAGGGGCAAGGATTTGCGAACCTAACTGTTCGGAGTATGTTATTATTGGCGGGGTATCTTTTTTAATGAAGACATGGGGGCGTATTTGGTCGATTTTTGTTCATGTAAACATGCACTCTCTTCTTTATTGATGCAATTGACGCGATGTTTTCTTTTTGAATGCAAGAAAAAATAGGTATACTGCGTGTGCCTGATTACATTGGGGGGCGTAAAGAAAGTTGATCACTTGTTTCATTTCTGATTGATGATGGTAGTATTTACATAAAATAGGGTTTCGAAAATTTCAGTTTAGATTTATGTTGAACCTGTCATGTGGTTGTGGAGACAATCTTATTCACAAATCTGATTTAGCGGTGATAAGCATATGGAAGGAATTTCTAAGATTATACGTGCGTTGCACGTGCACGTTCACTAGTTCTTTCAAAACGCACATCGCAGTCCCATATCTTTTCAACTCGTTCATCGGAGGTCCTAATTTGACCCGACCAGCGCTGACTTGCCCGCGTGGCGCTTTGACCACTGCCACGTTGACTACAATTTACAAATAGCCCCCTGAGTTATATTTCTTCTAAATCGGTCCTGCATGCGGCCGCCCGACGCCGCCGCTCTCTCGCTGGGTCGCGCGGCTGAGTTGGAACAGCTAGCCATCGTCGTGTCTGTCTAGAAGCCGCGGCCTCCCGTAGCAGATGTCGTGGAGACGCCACCCGTGGCGCCCGGTGAGGTGGCCGTTGTCGTCGACGCTGTGGAAGAAGACGTCGCCGCAGGCACCCTCCAGGCAGGAGCAGGGCTCCTGCTAGCACGCGTGCTCGAGCTCCTCCGCAGCTAGCACGTATTCACGTATACGAGCTGTGAGCTAAGCAAGCACGCAGACACGTCAAATCCATCAATCGATTTAACTAAGCATGCGGCCAAGCTGCTCAAATCCATCGTAGGAGTATAGGAACTAATCGTAGTTAACAAGAGGGGGCCTAAATCTTTTCTGAAAGTGTCAGTTGAGTCAGTTGTTCAGATCACCGAGGCTAGTGACGGCGAGCGGCCCACGGCGGACCGCAACACGGCCATGATGCATAACGTGCAGTCGAGCTCGCTGAGATGCTAGCGACTAGCGAGCAAGGCCGACGTCCTTTGCGTTCTTACGCGCAGCTCGTTGGCGCAGACGGAGGTTGAGCAGGCGAGGCGAGCCAGCTTGAGGCCGGAGCCGAAACGGGCGCCCATGGGTGGCGGCAGCGTCGCACGGGATGTTCCGGCTGCCGTCCGTGGCGCAGGGACTCGGCTGCAGCGCGCCCTGGCGGCCACGGCGCGTGGCTCCTCCAGAAGACGTCGGACAACGGCCCGCGTCAACGCGCCCGGCGTGCGGGAGCGGCGTCGACGTGCACCCGAGCTGACTCGTGTGCCATAGGGAAGCTGTGCTGCCTTTCGGCTGGGTGACAAGCTCCTGTCACGGGCGGAGGTTGGGCATGGCCGCATGAGGGGCACGACGAAGCCACTAGCCTTGGTCGCATTAATGGTGCACCGCCACTACCCGACTGACGCGGGTCTTGCTCGTACCGGTGCACTCGCCGTGAGGATTTCGTGCGCGTTCATGGCGTGGCGGAACATGGTCAACAAGTTGGTGTTGCTCGGCTTGTGATTTGGAAGAAAAGTGACCGCGATTTGGAAGAAATACAATTTGAGGTGGCATTTTGCAAATTGCAGCTGACATGGCAGTGGTCAAAGCGCCACCTAGACAAGTCAGCTCTGGTCAGACCAATGCGATGAACAACTTAAAAAGATATGGGATCTAGATGTGCATTTTGAAAGATTTAGGACCTACTTGACACTTTCGAAAAAGATTTAGGACTGCCCATGCAGTTTTTCACAACAATTCAACTAAAGAACAACCAGAGAGGAATGAGCAGATAATTTTTCACAACAGATCAAAAAGGGCTACTTAAACAAGTACACAAAAAACAACCAGCATACATCAGCTAATTCTGCTTGTGTCAGTCTCTTCTGCATATTCAAACTACACTATCAAGAATTAAGATGCATTGCTGCTACTTAGCTACTAGATGAAACAAAGGAGACTGAACACAAAGATTACAGAAACAGAAACTTGCTTGCACATTACAGAAACTTGCTTGCACAAACATTATAAAAACATCACAGAAACTTCAGCTGTTATGCAATGCATCACAGAAACATTATTACACATGATCAGGTTCAGCTAGGAGTTCAGCTTGCTTGCGGACGTACACGTGTCCGCCGGACACAGCGGAAACCACTCAGCGGATGTAGTACTAATTATTAGCATAAACGGAGGAGGCGGAATGAGGCGGACGGGCCCTAGACTTGTCGCCTGCAACCTGACGCTGAGGCGCTGAGCCTTCATTTCTGCCACTCGAAGGCTATGGGGCTCCTGACCTGGTGATCCCTGTTTCCCCAGCTGATGTAGCCGAAGTCCCAAGCCCCGATGCTTTCTGTTTCGCGAAACAGGCTTTCGCCCAGCTATATTAATATAGCAACCGACCGATACAACCACTGCTGGGGCAAACAGCACAATCCAGCCCAAAAGAAACAAAAAAGAAAAGAAAAGAAACAACGCCGACAAAGGCGGTTCGACGAAAGCGAAGACGACTCGCAACCGCTGCGCCCTCCGGAGAATTCCACCACGCTCCTAGCACTCTGACGCTCCGCGTACCAAGCAGCACCTCCAAGAAGGTGATCGACGATGACGACGCTGCTGCCCGAACCGGGACAAGGGTTACCCCTGGTACCCGTCCTAGGGTTTCCCCCGGTACAACAACAGGGTTGGGAGGAGGTACACCCGACGCCCTTCAGGAAGGATGGCGATACCCGTAGGCGTCACCGCGTCGGTGTCGAGAGCGACTGGGATTTCTCCCGACCTCCAAAACCACACCCCCGGACGCTCCGAAGTGTTCCACCAAACTCGCCACCCACCAGCACACGCCACCACGGTCTTGCAATCATCGACGCCGTCTCACCATGAACCATGTTGCAAGGTCGGGAAGACCGAGAAGAAGGGGCACCGGCAAGGGATGGCAGTACGGTATCACGTGGGAGGGATCGACCTCCACCGCCACCTGCGGTAGCCGACCGGATGCAGCAGCCGGGACACACCCGGCCCTCCTGGCCCGGTCGAGCCCAAAATGGGCCCGCAAAGTCCCGCCGCCGCACTGCAGCAGGCGCGCCACCGTCTCCGTCGTCCCCGGCACCAACCCCTTCTCTTCTATCCACCCGAGGAGCCGCCACCACGCCCGAGGCGGCCCGCCCAGACCCAGATGGGGCCCAAAGGGCCCAGATCTGGGCCAGGAGGGCGCTGCCGGCCGCGCTCAGGCTACCACGGCCCCTGCAGCCAACCAGCTGCACCGCCGCCACCATGGCCACCCGGGCCAAGCCGGACCACCGCCGGACCGAAGAGCACCGCCGTTGGAGGTCGTCGCCCCGCGAGACACCCTCCAAGCACGCGGGTAGGGAAGATCCGCCGCCGCCGGCGCTGTCCGAGCCACGCTCGGCAGCCTGCACCGACGGCGGCGGGAGAGGAGTTGCGGGATGGGGCGGCCTGGGCGAGGGAGGGCGAGGCCGCGACCGGCCGCCGCGGGGGCGGCGCGGCCGCGGGAGGGACGAGGGAGGAGGAGGGAAGGCGGGGAGGGGGCGGCGCGCGCCGGCCGCCGCTGGGCGCGGGCGAGGGCGGCGGCTAGGGTTGGGGTCGGGGGAGGAGCGGGTTCACACAGCCTGTGGTTGCTTTCTCGGCCCGCTCGGCCGGCAACCCCCGCGAGCCCGCTCGGCCGGCAACACTCGCGCGCCGCCGATCTCCCTCCCGCTCGCGCGCCAAAGCCGTGCGCCTCCCGGCTACCTCGAGCGCGCCGCCACGGGGCCACCGCGCCACCCCCACCTCGAGCGGGCCATCGCGCCGCCCCCATCTCCAGCGGGCCGCCGCACGATCTCCTGCCCGGAAGGACCTCCACCGCTTGCATGGGAACTGCCGTGCTCCCGTCCACCTCCTGCCCGGCGTGACCCCGGCAACCTCCTGCCTGGCCCAGCTCCCTCCACCTTCTGCCGGAGCGTGCATCCCCGGCCAGTCGGTCACCTTCTGCCCGGCGGGCCCGTCCACCTCCTGGCCGCCGGGCTTCTGCACCGCAAGGGCTCCTGCTCCCCTCCAGGCCCCGTCCACGAGGGCTCCTCCTCCCCTCCAGTTTGCTGCACTTAGGTGTTTTTTGATTTTGCAGTTCAGTTCGCTATGTTTTGCGGTTCAGTTCATTTCACTGATCCCGTACACCGATGAAATCCTCGATATGAACTGCTTTTTCCTTCATTTTTTGACATTGGAGCTGGGAACTAGTTTGTGAACTGCTTTTCTTAGGTGGTGAAAAAAGTGAGAAAAAAAAGTTCACTACAATGAGAAAAAAAAAGGTTCACTTCGTTCAGAAAAAAAGTTCATGTGCAGTTTAGAAAAAAAGTTCACCTCGTTCAGAAAAAAAATTCAGGAAAAAAGTTCATTTCGTTTCAGAAAAAAGTTCACTTGAATCATAAAAAAAAGTTCCAGAAACAAAGTTCACTTCCTTCAGAAAAAAAGTTCACTAAGTTTAGAAAAAAAAGTTCACGTGCTTGTTCAGAAAAAAGTTCAGGAAAAATGTTTACTTCGTTTAGAGAAAAAGTTCGCTTCATTCAGAAAACAGTTCAACTTATTGCGAAAAAAGTGCAAGAAAAAATATTCAGTTCATGTTCCGTCTGAAGGTTCACATGCCATACGCGAGAAGGTTCACTCACCTTATCCGAGATAGTTCAGAAAGTTTCCCTTTAGCTTAAACTGAAACCAGTTTCATTTTAGCTGAGTTGTATATATATATAAATATAGGGACTGACTGGAGCTCAGGCGACTGAGAACTCACAAGTTCTCAGTCGGGTGACGTCGGCTGACGTGTCGGCCTTTTTTTTTTTGGTTGACCCGGCTGTTTGTCTCTGTTTGTCTTTGTTTGCACATAGGAACGGGGAGTGGTGGCGACCAAGCATGGAAGACGCCGCCGAATGACCGCGAGATGGTCGCCGGATCTTGTGCTAGACTGCCGCCGATGCTGCACGCAGAGTTGGGCGCCGGTCTAGGCGTCGCCGCCGCCGCGCGGATCTAGGCGCTGGACTTCAACGCCACCGGGGGAGAGAGAAATAGGAGTGGGAGGCGTTCCAGTAGCGTCTTGGCCTTGGCCTCCTCCTCGATGGGGTGAAAGAAATGCTTGAAAAAATGGCGGAGGAATTGGAGAGGATGAGGAATCGATCTTAACATGGTGAAGACTGAAGACGCAATTGTACAGGGACAGGAAAAAGGCTGCACATGTGCTCCACCTTAAGACCCAGGGAAATACTTAAACATTGGAGGATTTCCATTCTGCTATTTCTCTGACCGTGGGTCCCATCTTAAGACCAACTTAAGAAATAAGTATTGGAGACGCCCTTATGCAGTTTTCTGCTAGAGAAAACAAACAGATGTAATTACTTGTGCTTGTAGTAAAAAACCATACTTAACGAAAAATTTAAAATAAAATTTAGAAAAATTACCATCTTACAAACTGCAAAAACATTCCCTAGTTGCTAACAACATGGATACAAATACACTAATAACACAACCAGAGTTAATTGGGAGGGCTTGCCGCCTCGCCTAGCGGAACCCATATTTCAAATCATCATTAAAAAAACAAAAAAAACATCAGGTGCGAGTAGCTTGCAACTGGAGAAATGACAAAAAAAACATCAGTTGCGAGTAGCTTGCAACTGGACATGGCGAAAAAAAACCAGTTGCGAGTAGCTTGCAACAGGAAAATGGCCTACAAAACACCAATTGCGAGTAGCTTGCAACTGGAAAAATGGACCCAAAACACTAGTCGCAAGTAGCTTGCAACTGGAAAATGGCCCAAAAACACCAATTGCGAGTAGCTTGCAACTGGAGAAATGGCCCAAAAAAAAATCAGTTGTAGGTACCTTGCAACTGGAAAATGGCCCAAACAAACATCAGTTGCGAGTACCTTGCAAACTGGAAAAATGGCCTAAAAACACCAGTTGCGAGTACCTTGCAACTGGAAAAATGACTTTAAAAACACCCGCTGCGAGTAGCTTGTAACTGGAAAAATGGCCAAAAAATACACCAGTTGCGAGTAGCTTGCAACTAGAGAAATGTCCCAAAAATAAACATCAGTTGCAGGTACCTTGCAACTAGAAAAATGGCCCAAAAACACCAGTTGCGAGTAGCTTGCAACTAGAAAATGGCCTAAAAAACTGCAGTTGCGAGTAGCTTGCAACTAGAAAAATGGCCCAAAAAAAACTAGTTGCAAGTAGCTTGCGACTGGAAAATGGCCCAAAAACACCAGTTGCGGGTAGCTTGCAACTGGAGAAATGGCCCAAAAAAAAACATCAGTTGCAGGTACCTTGCAATTGGAAAATGGCCCTAAAAAACACTAGTTACGAGTACCTTGCAAACTGGAAAAATGGCCTAAAAAACACGAGTTGCGAGTAGCTTGCAACTGGAAAAATGGCCCAAAAACACACCAGTTGCGAGTAGCTTGCAACTAGAGAAATGTCCCAAAAAAACATCAGTTACAGGTACCTTGCAACTGGAAAAATGGCCCAAAAAACACCAGTTGCGAGTCCGGATGGCAATGGGTACCCGATACCAGCTAACCTGACGGGTACCCGCGTTAAATGGGGAGGGTTTGGTGTAGGAAAAAAACCCGCGGGACTGCTTAGTGGGGAAAATCTAAACCCGTCGGGTCTAGCGGAGGCGGGTATGGGGGTGCCAAACCCGCAGACCCGACAAGAACATGTGTCCCCACATGTCATTGCCTCAGCACACACACCACGCACACACCCACGCCACCACGCACGCATCCATGCATCCACGCATGCACACACCACACACCACGCACGCATCTACGCCACCAGGCCCGCCACACACGCATCCACCCATCCAGCACACAGCACGCACGCGCTGTGATCTCTCTCTCTCCCGCAAAGCTCAATCCCATCGGACGCCACCGCAAAGCCTCTTGTGCCGCCTTTTCGAGATAAAGTCTGGGTGTCAGCAAGAACTTGACGGGTACCCGTCGGGTAGCGGGTACCCGGTGGGTGGCGGGTATGGTGGAATTCTGTACCCGCCAGCGGGTATGGGGGCGGGTGGCGGGGCGGGTAGAAGGGGCGGGTGCGGGTATGGGGGTGCCAAACCCGCACCCGAACCCGGCAGGTGCCATCCGGAGTTGCGAGTAGCTTGCAAACAGAAAATGGCCTAAAAAACACCAGTTGCGACTAGCTTGCAACTAGAAAAATGGCCCAAAAACACTAGTTGCAAGTAGCCTCAGACTGGAAAATGACCCAAAAAACACTAGTTGCGAGTAGCTTGCAGCTGGAGAAATGCCCCCAAAAAAATCAGTTGCAGGTACTGCAGGTACCTTGCAACTAGAAAATGGCCCAAAAAAAACATCAGTTGCGAGTACCTTGCAACTGGAAAATGGCCCAAAAACACCAGTTGCGAGTAGCTTGCAACTAGAAAAATGGCCCAAAAAACACCAGTTGCGAGTAGCTTGCAACTGGAAAAATGGCCCAAAAACACCAGTTGCGTGTAGTTTGCAACAAGAAAATGGCCCCAAAACACACCAGTTGCGAGTAGCTTGCAACTGGAGAAATGTCCCAAAAAACACACCAGTTGTGAGTACCTTGCAACTGCAGAAATGGCTCAAAAAAATATCAGCTGCGAGTAGCTTGCAACTGGAAAAATGGCCCAAAAAACAACAGTTGTGAGTAGCTTGCAACTGGAAAAAATCGCCCAAAAACACACCTGTTGCGAGTAGCTTGCAACTGGAGA
The DNA here is from genome assembly GCA_947311845.1 of Poa pratensis. NCBI lineage: Eukaryota > Viridiplantae > Streptophyta > Magnoliopsida > Poales > Poaceae > Poa > Poa pratensis. The sequence continues at coordinate 13,819,715 of CAMZMU010000102.1, forward strand.
AATGGCCCAAAAAAACATCAGTTGCAGGTAGGTTGCAACCGGACATGGCAAAAAAAACACCAGTTGCGAGTAGGTTGCAACTAGAAAATGTCCTAACAAACACACGAGTTACAGGTAGCTTGAAACTGGAGAAATGGCCCAAAAAAATCAGTTGCAGGTCCCTTGCAACTAGAGAAATGGCCCAAAAAACACCATTTGCGAGTAGCTTGTTACTGGAAAATGTCCCAAAAAAACATCAGTTGCAGGTAGCTTGCAACAGGAAAATGGCCCAAAAACACTAGTTGCGAGTAGCTTGCATCTGAAAAATGGCCAAAAATACACTAGTTGTGAGTAGCTTGTTACTGGTCGTGGTTAAAAACACCAGTTACGAGTAGTTTGTAGCTGATCATGATAACAGACAAAAATTTCCGATTAGCTTCCATTAAACCAGAAGTACCAGTTTCAAGTAGGTTGTAACTAGACATGGCAAAAAGGCAAACATTTTCGACTAGCTTCGATCAAACCAGAAGCAGTACAGCTTGGAGGAAAAAATAAAAAAATATAACAATGAAAAGAATAACAAAAAATATATCAAATTGCATTCCTACTAAAGGTGTCTATACCACAGTATGGTACTAAAAACCTTGTGCACGAACCCTAGAAAACAACAAAACAACTAAAATAGACCAGCATCTGCGGGCAGTACAAATTCTCACGCCTATTCAGTAACAAATCAAAAAGTACACCGTGTAACAAAAATAGACCCATGCAAAAAAAAACATAGACCTGCATCTATACTGGTAAAAAAAACTGATCGACTAAGCCATAAACAAAGCCCACAAAACAAAGCCCACACAAAAAGCCCACAGTCGCGGACCAACAATAACGCACACAACCCCGCACGGCCCAAAAAAACAAACACGTACGTGTTCTCAGCCCGCAGACACGCTCGCGTGAAAAAAACTAAACGCACGCATCTTGATGCAGGTAGATCGGACGGTCGGGAACATGACTGAGAACTCACGAGTTCTCAGGCGACTGAGAACTAGCAATTCCGATATATATATATATATATGTGTGTGTGTGTGTTGGTGTGTGTTTACAAGTTCAAGGAAAAAAAGCCCAAGAGAACAATCACGTAATACATATTGTAAAAAATGATTCGGCAAAAAATCCCAAGATAAATAGCTCTGATGAAAATTGAATCGATCTGAAAATTGAAAAATGCACGATTAATGATGTTACATGATTAATACACAAATAAACTTAGAATGCCATACGCGTAGGCATGTCGTAGTGGCAAGGTACTGCGATCCATGTATATGCCTGCCCACCCGAGTTCGAGTACCTATTTTTACAATTTATTCTACTTTCATGTATTTTTGCTCCACCAACAAATATTTCATATTTTGAAGCTAATTGCTTAGTTTATCGATTACAAAAAGGATACATAGTGGCAAATTAATCCAACTTGAGCTGATAGACAAATATACTTTGTACTAATATAGCGCTACTCATTAGCAGTACTAGTACTACTCGTGGTTTGTAGATTACAAAAGATAATTAACCCAACCGGAGCTAGAAGAGGACTAAGTTACAGGGAATAGCTAGATAGAAATTTGTCCTTAATTCTTCTTCGCGGGAGACTCTTCCGCTTGAGCATCATCTTGGCCAGGCCGCTTCGCGTCGAGTTTTCGGCTTCTCGGCGGCAGCGACCTCCTTCTCGGCGCTGGGGGCAGAATCGCTCTCGTCGTTGGCAGAGTCGTCGTCCTCATCATCTTCGTTGTCCTCCTCCTGCTCCTCCTCGGCATCGCCTTCGTCATCGGCGGCCTCCTGCTCCTCCGTATCACCAAGGCCCAATTCTCCGTCAAGCTCCTCCTGTTCTTCAGATAACGTGGACCAGTCGACCGGAGAGGGGGGAAATTCTCTCTCCTTCGAATCAGAAGAACTACCTGGTGTCCACGGAGCTCCATCGCTAGGCTCCCCGTCGGCGGAGACGTTGTTCTTCCACTTCGACGGATTTTCCCGCTCCATGGTTCCGGTAGCGGAGAGAAGGTGTGAGCTAGCGGATGAGCAACAATGGCTGCAGAGAGGCAATGAAGAGACTAAGCAGCAGGAGAATGGATTTCTTTGCACATTGGGGGATGGGAGATGGGGAATAAATTGGGGTGGAGGTCTGACGGGACGGGTCATGATACTCTGCGGCGACGTGAAGGAGACAATGACCACCGACGCTCTGCGGCAAGCTGTGGAGTGGCACAACTACAATTTTCCACGCGACGGGACATGTCACTACATGCAATTGATGGTACAGCCATAATTATCTAGTGGCACGGACCCAGTTTTCCACGCCAAGGATTGCGCGGCGCGAGTCAGTCTTGGGTCCGGAATTATCTGGTCGTGTCTTGCTCGGGTATTCCGGTTTTGTTCGGTTATGTCCGGCAGAATTAGAAACGAAATTCCGTCATTTCGATGTAATATGAAATTGTGCACGTGCCTTGGATTCTCATTAGTAGTTTAGTACTGATGAATTTGAATAAAAATCTTGCTTTTCATTAACAAGTATTTTTACAATTGAAATTAAAATTCTATAGGTAATTTACTAAGGATAAAACAATTTAAAAAATGTAAAACTTGGAAAACCTCAAATTCCCTTGGCATGGCATCATATTTTGTTGATATGACATTAAGTTTAATGGTACAGTATAAGCTTAGACACCATTCGGTAAATATATATAGCTATATAGTCGCTCACAAATCGGTCGGCTATATATATGTGGCGATCTCGATCTCTAGACTCATATATAAAAGTGTGGAAATTAACCTTCCACATTGGGGTAAAAACCAAGTTTTGTAACACAAAATCGTCATTTTTTGGGCCTATGGAAGGAGAGTCGGCATGTAGTAGTTTCAATGACCTTCACGCAGTTCACAAATAATGTTCTTTAGTTTTCTATCAAAAATCCGGACCCTACGGAAACATATGGGTATCCGGACGCCCGGATTTCATACCGCCTCCGGATATGTTTATTTTGATAAAATGTCTGTGAACTGAGCGCGCGTGCCACACCAAAGTTGTATTGGATCTTAAGTATACGCAAGTCCCTCGTTAGGCAATATCGAGGACCCCATGATAGTGGATGAGGGTTTTTTCCTATCTCTCGCGCGTTTTTTTAACCCATGTATGTGAAAGCTCGCGGCCGGGTTCCCTAGCTTGATCGCGTCTTGAAAGACGGTACACCATTTGGAAATTTCTACTTGTTTGTGTTAGGTTGGTGATATGAATGTGAAAAACAAAAATTTAGGCCAAGCTTTCACGAGATCCATGTCGGTTAGCTTCGGAGAAGAGAGATGGATCGATATCACCCTAAAGACGCGAAAACGTACTGTACCGGTGAGATATATCATGTCTTTGCTAACGAAGACGCTCCAAGTTTTCTATGGGATCACATATAACCATATAAATGTAATATACATAGCGCACTCTTGTGATCATGTAAGAGGGAGGGTTCTCCGACCATCTGCCGCACACGTTCTACTGAAACTCTAGCTAGTTTGCGGGGGAGGGGGGCATTAATTGACAAAACATGGAAAGGGGTACACCACCATTCGAATTGTCTACTGGTTTTTGTTTTAGGTTAGGTATAGGAACATGTGAAAACATAATTATGCACAAGTTTTCACAAGCCTCCGGTTGTTTTGAAGTATAAGGTCCGGGACCCGGCTGGTCACCCGAAATGTCTGAAACCTAGTGCAAGCCAACCAATAGTCGTGTTTTTGTAGGATAATAGTAGGGGAAGTACACATATGTATATAATACGATGATTTCTCACGTGAACTCGCATTTAGCATATAAATTTGGGATCAATAGGAATAATATTACAATGTTTCGACATTGGGAGGTCCGAAATTGTCCGGAACACCCGGTTCGTGGTACCAAAATACCCTCTGCCACTCCTATTTATCCCCTCCTCGGGCCGAGCTGCCGCGCACACCTGCAAATCCCCCACCTCCCGACGCCCCTCTCCGATCGCCATCTCCCCACACCCCGCCACCGCGTAGAAAGCCACCGCCGCCTCCACCGTGAAGATGCGGAGGCCGATGCATCTTGCGGGGAATGGATTGAGCCGCCGCGCTCATGGCCAGCCGTACTTGAACAACGGAGAGGGCATCTGATCTGGCCGCTTCCGATGTCCCCGCCCCGCCGGACTCGCACGTACCGAAGGGGTGGCACCTCAACCTCGACGGTGTCCCCGTGCGACCGCCGCCGATCGGTCGTGCCCGCACAATGGCGGTCGCCAAACTCAGGGCGCGCTTGCCCTCGGCTGCGCTACGGGCGGACCCAAAGTACGCAGCGAGTGCGCCATACTAGGACGAGCTGTTCGAGCGCGAACACGAAGCCAAGCGCAGCTCCTCCCGCTTTGGCCAAACGCCAAGGCGTTGGAACATGTCGGCGCGACACCAGCTCTGGGCCCAAGCCCCCGCCGACGTGGTGAACGCAGCGGCACTCGCCCGTCAAGCAATTCACGAGCCCAAGTTCGAGGAGGTGTGTGAGGGGTTGGAAGAGATGCTACTCGCGTCGCTTGAGCCCGCCGTCAAGCCAGAGCCCGAGGTTGAGTGGGACGGCTTCGTAGAGATGACGCGCGCGTCGCTTGAGAACGCCGTCAAGCCTGGGCCCTGTGTATCCGGCAACTCCAGCTCCGTCGATTGGTCGGCTGTCGAGGCGTTCATAGATGCGATGGAGGAGATCCATTCGCTGCCGCCTCCTCAGGTCGAGCCTGGCGACGATCCATTGTGGCCGGGCACCAAGGCCGCATTGCGCAAGTCCATCGAGGACGTTGTGATCATCATCGGCTAATCCTTCGATGATTCTCCTAACTTTATCTATGTTTTAGTCTGTGTTGCAATCTTTGTCAATGTCTAGTCTAAATCCTGCTGAATTGTTCTTAGTTTGGTCCATGTTTAAGTCAGTTAAGTTAGCGAGTTCCTATCTTTATATGCGTATTTGTACTCACATTATTGTTAATGTCGGCTTCTTTAATTCATCTATCGTATGTTTCCAATTATCATGAAATTTGCCTCTTTGTAAATTCCTGTTTCGAATGTGTACTCATTATCTTGTTAAGTTCATGTAGTATCCGGACCGTCTAACAGGTTTCCCATAGGTCCGGAAATTTCGTTTTCGCGGGCAATTTCTTTTAAGGGACAGTTTCCCCCCGGGCCTCTCATTTGAATTTGTCACTCACTCAATTTTGTCACTCACATTTCATTTTGCCCCACCGCCGCGCCTTCCAGCTGCCACCTACCCCGACGCCCTTCTCCCTTCCCCGTCACAAGACCTTATCCACTCCCTTCCGCCGGAGCACCACCAGTTCGCCCTCCTCCTCCGTCCCCCTCCCTCGCCCCCCCACCCCCCGTCCGCGTCGGTCAGACCCACCACCATGCTCCCCGTCACACCTCCACCCCGACACCGTCCTCACTGCCACACGGTCCCCTTCCCCATCCAGCACTCCGGTCCGGCAGCCTCTGCATCCTGCGCTCGCCCCTGCCCTGTGCTGCGGGGCTCTACTTCAAGGCGGCGTCGTCCCCAGTCCCCATCTCGATAAAAACGGTATCTGATTTTTTCCAATCTGTACATGCACTACATCTGGGTGGCTCTAACATATATCAAAATCTTATTTTGTTTAGGCTCCTTACCTAGTTTGCCTCAACTTTGAAGGCCCGTGCAGAATGGAGAACAGACGAAGCTCTTCTTTCTTGCTAACTATGCATATGCAGTACACAGATTACATGGTAAGTAGGTGAGTTAATTATGCGCTCATCGTCTAGCTAATTACACAAAATGCATAGTACAAGTCATGTTAATTTCTGTACGTACTCCGGCCCTAGATCATACAAAATTAGGTTATGATGTACTCTCTCTGATCCCATATAAGTGTTGTGACCAGTTCAGAAATTAGTACATAAGTGCCGTGACAAACAAAGAAAAATGACTCCTCTGTTTTTTGTAGTATGTTCCTTGCTATGTCAGGGATCCGTTAACTGAAATTACTGGTGGCCGAGAGATGAAAATTGTGACTCAAGATGGTTATCTGTTGACATGTATGCTGATACATAATTTACTAACTTCGACTGTACGATGCAGAGGACCAGGTCAATGTGATTCGTTATCCCCTTGCCAAACAAGGTACAGTACGTTACAAGAAATAAACACCACATATAGCTCGTTAGTAATTTATGTTTGTTGTACTTAGTTTTGTCATAATTAGAATATCATAATTAATACACTGCTATTAATTGGAAACGTGGTTGTAGGACGTGATGATATCATTGGTGCTTTGGTGAAACCTCCTTTGTTGTCACTCTCTCCTAAACAAAATGATAGAGTGGTTAGTTTTGCCAGAGAGCATTATGAACGTATTGTCTCTCTTATTGTGCATAAGCTCACGGAGAAAACTTTGGGCGTAGTACACTTGTAAGTAATTACTTACAACGGATTGAAATGTCCTTTCATATATTTCAATTATATATATATGATGTCACTGATAATTCTCCTCAATTTTGCAGAAGATTAGAAGCAGTATTTATCGACACCTCGTCATCCCCTCCTCAGGGTGAATCTGTTTGATGTCCGAACCAATTAACCTTTGCGTTGGAAAATGGTTCAAAGATGAAAGAGGCAGATTTTGCTTGGAGAAGGAATGCTGGAACGTATTTGCTCGCAAAGCTGGCTTTTGAATCGGACCAGTGATCATTATCTGCGCCACATCGTTCAAGGGTTCCATCAATAATATGAATTTCGAACGACTGTGAAAACCAGCAGTCTGTCGTTTTAGATGTGTATAAAACATTTGAGCTAATTAAGCTAGGATTTAGAATCCAGCTAGCTATATGTATGATATTTAGAAGTCCTTTAGTTGTTATTAGTCGTCATGTAATGGAATTCTGCTTGATTAGCAATATATGTGCTAATTTACCGCTCAGAATCAATATTAATTAATTCGCTCGTTTCTAAAATAGTGGGCATCCGAAAATATACGTCCCATCCGGAGATATAATTTCCGGGTAAATGCAGATACTCCGGCATATACGACCCCAGCCTGTTTTTATTCACAACCGCCCGCAAATTATGCCGGGAGGTCTGGGTAAACTCCGGACGTTCCGACGCGGTGGAGCCGGTCGAAGAACAAGCCCGCCGCCAGCTCGCGCGTCGGTTCTTATTCGCACCCGCCTCAGGTTGCAGAGGCGGGTTGTTTGAAAAACCGTCTGCGGGGGCAACTTTCCCAGCCGCGCTTCCGAACCGGCTCCAGGAGTCTGGATTATCCTCAACTGTTGCTCCGAGTCGGATGGGAAAACCGGCTGAGGCCCATGGCCGTGATGTGGCTGTAACATTCGGATCTGTATTAGTGTCCTGAACAACAGGAAGCTTTTGAGAAGCTCGATACCCTTTTCAAGAGTGCCCTTCTGAGTGTCCTTGACGATTCCATTGTGGATTCGTATATATCGTCTGATAACTGTAAGGACATGTGGGGCGCGCTCGAGGCCAAGTTTGGGGCCTCGGACGCCAGCAGCGAGTTGTACGTCGTGGAACAATTCTATGACTACAAAATGACTGATGAGTGCTCTGTTGTACAACAGGCTCATGAGATACAGTCGCTCGCAAAAGAACTTGAGCACTTCAAGTGTAATTTACCGGACAAGTTTGTTGCTGGTGGCATTATTGCCAAGCTTCCACCTTCGTGGATCAACTTTGCTACTTCTCTGAAACACAAGAGACAAGAGTTTTCCGTGTCGGATCTCATTGGATCTTTTGATGTGGAAGAGAAGGCGCGAGCGAAGGATACACGTGCTCGAGTTGTTGAGTCTGGTTCTAGTGCCCATGTGGTACAAAAGAAGAATTACCAGCAGCCCCACAAGTCCAAATTTAACAAGAGCAACTCTGGGGGTAAAGGCAAGCCTGATGGAAGGTTCAAGCCATCACAGCCTACTAACTTCAAGAAGAGTAACAATAAGAAGCCGAGGAAGGGATCATGCCATGTTTGCGGTGATCCGGATCATTGGGCACCTCGTTGTCCCAATCGCCATGAGCTGCGCGCGTCGGAGAACAACGGCAAGACTGTCGATGTTGTCATTGACGACACTCATATGAAGGAATCTGGGTACGGTATATTTCCTACCATTCTTTTAGTTTCTCCTGAATGGTTGATTGACACTGGTGCAAATGTACATGTTTGTGCTAATGGCTCGATGTTTTCTTCTTACCAGGTGATAACCCCCAAGAGCAGGGGATCACTGTAGCACCTCTCAATGTGGAAGTAGGGTATCGATCCGCAGGAGCAAGAAGGAAAAGTTATCTATTCCCTACAACTAAAGTGTCACAAGTTTTAGTTGATTATGCCCTAAACAAGTTTAAAGAACAAGATGGTTGATTTAATGGATGGAAGTTTAATGTAACAAAACAAGAATGTAAAAGTGTCCCAATCCTCTTCAATGCAAGAGGACAAGACAAATGTTTTCTCTTATAGGAACAATGGACATGGGTTCATGGGTTCACTCAATCCTCTCTCCCATCTATGGTGATTATCATGTTATAGATAAAAAGTACACACAATTGTCATGCTTTAATGGTAAACTTCTATGACGGCTACATGTCCTAAAACACATAGTTGAAAGAAAATAATCATTTGTGTTGCTAGGTCACCCTCGTAAGGCTAGCGTGGTTTGTTGTCACTCCCACATCATACTTCTTCCTTTTTACCAACCGATAAAGAATGTTGGGCGACATTACTGTCACTTAATGACTATGCCTTCTGTCACTAGGCCACTCTCTACCCACATACATCATACTTCATAATGGACAATATTCTAAACACTAGTGCAATGATTCATAATTCGTGTGCATGACCACATCTCTCTCATCTATCCACACTTGGTGGTGTCAATCACCTCATGACAAGGATAAACAAGGCATTATGCATAAATCAAACCATCACATGTATCATAGAATATCTCCAAAGTATGACAAACCATAGAAATCCCAACATGACGGTAAATGCATAACATAATATCATCTCATACCACAATATCCACCATAGGAATTACAAAGATAGTTCCATAATCATGCAAGGCACATCATATGGACTTCAACAATGATCATACATAGAGAGATTGGATCAAGTTACCACCACAAACCCAAAGTCCAGGGGGTGGACTACTCCCACTTCATCATGGTGATGATGGTGGAGATGTTGGAGAAGATGGAGATGATCTTGCTGTAGATGTTGATGATGAACACGCCGGAGGGGGGTGGAGCCCTCCGGAGGTGATTCCGGCGGCGTTTCCCCCCTTCGATCTCCTCCGGCGGCAGCCTTCTGACTCTCTGTTTCGTGGTTTTGTGTTTCTCCGCCTCCTCCTCGCGAAACTCCTCGGGGGACTATTTTTATAGACGTTTTTAGGTCAAGACGAAGCCACGGAGACGAAAACGGACGGCATCGGAACCACGAGGAATAAAAAGGTGGTCCCACACGGCCAAGGAATCTGGCCGCGTGGGACCATCTATTTTCTTCCTCGGACTTCCTTTTTCGCGGATCCTTGGCTCGTACGTCTTCTTATTTCCAAATATTGGGCCCCATAAAATATTAGGTCATTTGGACGTCGTTTGGTCCCTGAAAGTCAAAAACATGGAAAAAGAGGTTTTCTGGTTCTACAGGGTTAATTCCAAATAAATGGGAAAACTGTGAATTATCCCCTAAAATCATTATAAAACATAAATATAACCCATATATGATGCAAATAAGTTGGAATATCAAGTAATAAAATGTAAAGTTCATGTATGCATTTTACATGCATCAACATCCCCAAGCTTAACCCATGCTCGTCCTCGAGTATGAAGGTGATAAAACTAACATGGACTTTGCATTTTAATACTACCAAAGGATATCAAAGATGATTACTATTGCTACGTAAAGTCAAATGATTCATTCTCAAAGGAGTAGCAATATACAAGATAGATTATAAAGTGATATCAAATATTCAATGAAAGGATGTTCAATGATAATTCACAAAGTGTAACATAGAAGAAAGTACTATGGACCAAATGTATGCATAATGAAAAGTAAGAACATCCTATAATGGTCATAGAGTATTCATGAAAATCTTAATATAAAAGGTGGACACTTTGGAAAGATATATAAATGAGTAGAGGTGAAGCATGAATAAGTTCCATCTAACTTCCAAACTCTTCTACTTAAGTTAATGATTGCAATGTGGTAATTGATGGCGTGAATCACACGCTCGTTGGGAGACCCCAAGAGGAAGGTATGATGCAGTTCAGCAGCAAGTTTTCCCTCAGAAAGAAACCAAGGTTATCGAACCAGTAGGAGCAGCAACTCTTCAGAAGGTTGTTGGTGGCTCGCACGGCGCAATACGATCACTGATACGTACATTTTATATCATCATTTATATAACTTTTAGTATCATACTAGAATGTTATTTGCATGATTATATGATTGTTTCTACATGTTTTAGATGATTTTGGGGACTTTCATACAAAGTCCCTATTTTTGGTATTTAATTTCTGGGAGGCAGAAAACCTCCTTTTTCTTGTCTTTAATGTTTCAGGAGCTACAGGACCTCAAATAATAAAAGGAAAAATACTGCGTCAGTTTTTCATCGGAGAAAGGCAGAGGGAAGAAGACCGAAGAGAGGAGAGCCACGAGGGCCAAATGGGGGTGGCCCACGCGGCCCATGTACCTGGCCGCGTGGGACCACCCAAACTGGCCTCGGGCACCTCCTCGCCTGGGGCTTTTTAGACGCCTTCGTCTCGCCCGAAAAGTAACGCCCTAATTTTTCCAAGTCCATCCGAGGTCGCGGCGGCGGCGAAACTCCTGATCCCTTCCGAGGGGGGTCAGATCCTGCTGCTCCGGAACTCCGGAGAAGGGGGAAATCATCGTCATCGTCATCACCTCTCCTCCTTGGCGTGGGAGGAGGCCTCTACATCATCACCCCCATCAAGACCAGCACCATCACCATCATCATCACCGTGATCCACTCCGTTCCCCTCGCAGTTTGAGAGTTGCTATACCCTAGATACTTGTCTTGTGCTACTATTCATGTTTGTGATTGAGTACTTGTCATTATTTGGTGGTGAAGTTATAATTTCAGATTGTGTTGTACCACTTATGCCACTGATTATGATCATGTTCGCACGTTGTGAGTAGTTCCCGTATGTTCCTGAGGGCATAGGATGAATTGGCATTGATTTATATATGACATGTGTTGGTATTTTGTCAAGAGTTTATCTTTTATGTGATTCTATGATGGTGTTGTGCGAACGTCGACTGCACAACACTTCACCTTTATGGGCTCATAGGAGAACACCGTAGTGTAATGAATTGATGGAGACTTGGGAGGACACGTAAACCTGAGACCGAGTCATGAAGTTATATTATGAGGGTATTAGTATCGGGGACCTTAGAGTGTAATGCTATGGTGGGACTTTAGGTCTTAATAATTCTTGTGCAGTCATTTGCTTGGCCACATGATCCATCATAAGGGGTTGTAGTTTATTTATTTAGCTATACCTAATTATGGCTCCGTCCAAAGAGGATTAAAACTTGACAAGATATTCAACGTGTTGTTTAATAAATCTCTATGCCTAGCATCATCCATGCCGCCCTCGGGAACGTTTGCCACATATAAGTTACACATCACTTGAGCTTGTCCTCTTGCCACATAAGAGGATTGGGCTTTCTCTCTTTGAGAGCTTTCACTTGCTACTATCTGTTATCTGCTTGCAATTATACAACTGAAAATACCAAAAACACTGCATCTTTTATTGTTTTATTTATCAATCTTACTAACCAATACCTTCAGCTCCTCGTGGGTTCGACAACCTTTTCTAATTGAAAGGTACTACAATTGATCTCCTGCACTTGGGAGCCATCAAGATACTTTTCTGGCGCCGTTGCCGGGGAGCGTAGCGCTATTGGTAAGAAGTTTGGTAAGGAAACTTGAAAGCTGTTTATCTCATTGTTACTATGGCATTTATGAATCGTGCCTCGCTGCATCTTGCTCTATATGAAAGTGCTTATGCCACTACTGCAAAGGTGGTTGAAACTACTGTGTCTGAGGTACCTAAAGTGGGATTAAAATTCCCATGGTCATGTTAAAAGAGTTATGAAAAATCCATTTACAGGAGATGGAACTAAGTCGGCACGCGAGCACATGGAAATAATTGAGGACATATGTGGCTTATTCAGACTACCTGGTATTTCAGAGGATCAGGTAAAAAGGAAGCTATTGTATTTGTCTTTATCTGGTAATGCTCGTGATTGGTACAGGTCTTTGGATGAAGAGGTCCAGAATGAATGGAGTATCTTGAGGAAGGTTTTCTTTCTTAAATATTTTACTCCTAAAGAAGCTTATGATAACCGCTGCTATATATTCAATTTCTGGCCACATCTGGGAGAGAGTATTACTCAAGCTTGGGGGAGGTTAAAGGAACTCCTTCGCAAGAATCCATGTCATGATCTTACAAGGAAACTTATATTGATAAACTTTTATGTGAGACTACCTATGAAGCACAAGGAGATTCTGGATAATTCATCTGGTGGAAGTTTTACTAATAACACTGAAGAAGAAGCATGGAATTTATTGGAGACTATTTCTGAAAATACTAGCCACTGGGATCTTGATAAAGGTAATGAGCCATATTTTGATTATGAATATTCATGTGTAGAGAATTTCTCTACTTCTATTCTGTTTAAAAATCTGAGTGATACTTTTGGTCTTGATCCTTATGTTATAATTGAAATAGCTAAAGGTTTTGCTGATCATATCTGTGTTCCAAAAAGTGGATTTGAAGTTTATGTTGAACCTGTTAAACAATCTATTGTTGTTCCTAAAGTTATTAAACAGGTTGAACCAATGTCATCTGTGACAATTGAGGAGTATGTTGAACCACCTCCATTTCCAAACCAAGTTAAGGAGAATTTACTTAAAGCTGTTACTAACAAGAGTAACAAAAGATGTTCTCAGCCTTATGAACAGGTGGAAGTCAACACTCAAATTTCTGTTATCAAGCAACTAAATGAAGAAGACCCAGTGGATGTTTATCTATGTGAAGATGCTACCAAAGTCATCAAAGGTAATTCGGCCAAAGTTGGGAAACCTGTTATATCATGCTCTATTGGGACTTCAAGTTATCATGGTCTATGTGATATTGGAGCAAGTATTAGTGTCATTCCATATTCTCTTTATCTTGAGATCAAGCCTGATATTGATCCCATTGTTATGGAAGAGACAGGTATGACAATTCAACTTGCTAATAAAGATTATATTAGTCCATTTGGAATTGTTAGAGATGTTGAAGTATTGGTTGGCAAAATAAAATACCCTGCTGATTTTATTGTGCTTGGTTGTCCTCAAGATTCATTTTGTCCTATCATTTTTGGTAGACCTTTCTTACATACTGTTGGTGCTGAAATTAATTTGCCTAAAGAGAAAGTGTTTATTAAATGTGCTGGTGAGAAACTTGAATTTAACTTTTCCAAATTTGCTGATAAACATGTTGAGAAAGAGCCAATTCCTAATAATTTAATTGAAACTCTTGCTCATATAGCTGTAGCTTCAACTGATGTTGTAGAACGTTATATGCTTAATCAAGATGAACCATTTAATGATGAGGAAAAAGAGGCTTTGGAACAAATATTATGGCAACAACCACCACAATTACAATTGCATATCCCACCTGATAATTTAGGAGTGCTACCACCACCTAAAGGGGATCCTAGTTTTGAATTGAAACCTTTGCCTGCAAATCTGAAATATGCATATTTGGATGAGAAGAGCATATATCCTGTCATTATTAGTGCTAACCTTTCAGCTGAAGAGGAAGAGAAATTACTTGATGTGCTAAAAGCTCACCGACCAGCCATTGGATACTCTCTTGATGATCTTAAAGGTATAAGCCCCGCTCTATGTATGCATAAAATTAATCTGGAGGAAGATGCAAAACCTGTTGTTGATTTTCAACGCCGCCTCCATCCAAAAATGAAAGAAGTGGTAAGGAAAGAGGTAATAAGACTTATTGAAGCTGGTATCATTTATCCTATAGCTGACAGTAAGTGGGTTAGTCCTGTTCATTGTGTTCCTAAAAAGGGTGGAATGACTGTTGTTCCAAATGAAAAGGATGAACTTGTGGCTCAACGTACTGTAGTTGGTTATAGGATGGTTATTGATTTCAGAAAATTGAATAAAGCAACTCGAAAAGATCATTATCCATTGCCATTTATTGATCAAATGCTAGAAAGGTTGTCTAAACACTCTCACTTTTGCTATCTAGATGGTTATTCAGGTTTCTCGCAAATTCCTGTCCATAAGGATGATCAAGAAAAGACCACTTTTACTTGCCCATATGGTACTTTTGCTTACAGGAGAATGCCATTCGGTTTATGTAATGCTCCTGCTACTTTTCAAAGATGCATGAATGCTATATTTGCTGATTATATTGAAAAGATAATGGAGGTTTTTATGGATGATTTTTCTGTGTATGGTACTTCCTTCGATAATTGCTTGTTCAACCTTAACAAAGTTTTACAGCGTTGTGAAGACCAACACTTGGTTCTTAATTGGGAGAAGTGTCACTTCATGGTTACTGAGGGTATAGTTCTTGGGCATAAGATTTCTGGAGAAGGAATAGAAGTTGATCCAGCAAAGATTGAAGCTATTGAAAAACTACCATATCCAAGGGACCTCAAAGGTATAAGAAGTTTTCTTGGGCATGCAGGTTTTTACCGTAGGTTCATTAAGGATTTCTCCAAAATATCAAAACCTCTAACCAATCTTCTGCAAAAGGATGTTCCTTTCTCTTTTAATGATGATTGCATTGAGTCCTTTAATATTTTGAAGAATGCTTTAATCACTGCTCCCATTATTCAACCTCCTGATTGGAACTTGCCTTTTGAAATTATGTGTGATGCTAGTGATTATGCAGTTGGGGCTGTTTTGGGCCAACGTGTTGATAAGAAACTGAATGTTATTTATTATGCTAGTAGAACACTTGATGCTGCTCAAAAGAATTATGCTACAACTGAGAAAGAATTTTTAGCAGTACTGTTTGCTTGTGACAAGTTTAGACCTTATATTACTGATTCAAAAGTCACAATACATACTGATCATTCTGCTATTAAATACTTGATGAATAAGAAAGATGCTAAGCCTAGACTAATAAGATGGGTACTTCTATTGCAAGAATTTGATTTACACATTGTTGATAGGAAAGGGGAGGATAATCAAGTTGCTGATCATCTCTCTAGGATGGAAAGCATACCTGATGATCCTATTCCTATTAATGATAGCTTTGTTAATGAACAACTTGCAATTGTTAATGTTTCTAGTGCTAAAGTTGCATCTCCTTGGTTTGCCAACTATGCAAATTTTATTGTTGGTAAAGTTTTGCCTCCACACTTCACTTCTCAACAAAGAAAGAAATTCTTTTATGATCTTAGACATTATTTTTGGGATGATCCTTTCCTCTATAAGAAAAGTGTGGATGGTATTATTAGACGTTGTGTACCTGAGCATGAACAACAGGCTATTATAAGAGATTGTCATGACAGTCCCTATGGAGGGCATCATGCAGGAGATCGCACAGGAGCAAAGGTATTACAATCTGGTTTCTATTGGCCTACTTTATTTAAGGACTGTGCTGAATATGTTAAATCTTGTGATAAATGTCAAAGAGTAGGAAACATTGGTAGGAGGAATGAAATGCCTATGAATTATTCATTGCCACTTGAACCATTTGATGTGTGGGGTTTTGACTTTATGGGTCCTTTCCCAGAATCAAAGACAAAGCATACTCACATTTTGGTTGCAGTTGACTATGTTACAAAGTGGGTGGAAGCAATTCCAACCAAAAGTGCAGATCATGCCACAGCAATGAAGATGCTCAAGGACATCATTTTCCCCAGGTTTGGTGTTCCTAGGTTCTTAATTACTGATGGTGGTTCTCATTTCTTGCATGGTGTTCTTAGAAAAACTTTGGCAAAATATGATGTTAACCATAGAATTGCATCTCCTTATCATCCTCAAACAAGTGGGCAAGTTGAATTAAGCAATAGGGAAATTAAACTCATTTTGGAAAAGACAGTGAATAAGTCTAGATCTGATTGGCCAATTAAGATTAATGATGCTTTGTGGGCTTATAGAACTGCTTTTAAAAATCCTATGGGAATGTCTCCTTATAAAATGGTTTATGGAAAAGCTTGTCACTTACCTGTTGAACTAGAACATAAAGCTAGATGGGCTATTAAACAACTGAACTTTGATTTTAAAACTGCGGGAGAAAAGAGAATTCTTGACCTAAACCTACTTGACGAATGGAGAAATGAAGCTTATGAAAGTGCCAGGATGTTTAAAGAAAAAGTTAAGATTTGGCATGACAAGAAAATTAAGAAAAAGGAATTCAAAGTAGGTGATCAAGTTTTATTATACAACTCTCGTTTCAAGTTTTCTGCAGGGAAGCTAGCTTCAAAGTGGCAGGGACCATTAGTGATACAGGAGGTGTACCGTTCAGGAGCTATCCGTCTTCACGGTGACATGAAAGGTAAACCTCATGTAGTCAATGGACAACGCCTTAAACCTTATATTGCAGGAAAGAGCTTCATCGGAAGGGTGGAGGAGTTGAATTTACAAACACCGGAAGAGGTAATTGAGAGAAACCGTGCAGTTCCAGAAACCCTAAATCAATAGAAGGTAACTTTTGTGTTGGAAAGTTTCTCGGAATTGCATAAAATTTTACGGAGGTCAATTTTTATGGAAATCATCGTATGGGACAAGAAAACTGGACGAAACGGAGACCCGAGGGAGAAAAGAGAGGGGCCCACGCGGCCCAGTACCTGGCCGCGTGGGGCTATCCCTTTTCCACCTCGGAGTCCTTTTTCGTCTCGTTTTCGATCCCGACGCTTCGTCTTGACCTAAAAACCCTCAATATATACCCTCTCTGCCGATCTATCTCGCACCGAGCGTTCTCGAGCGATCTTTGTTTCTGTTGTTTCTGCCTGTCAGGTTTTAGCCATGTCTTGCTCCGGATCCAACCAAGAGGGGGAGAGCTCTCCCAAGGAGGGTGTTGTGAACCGCTACCTCAACTCCGTGATGACACCACCGAAGACCGTGTGCTTCAAGGAGGGCGTGATGCTCGTGGAGGAGGTGAAGGCTCCCAAGGCCACCGGCACGGTGGAGGAAGGCTGGATGAGTTGGAGGACAAGACCTTCAGGTATGGCACTGTGGTTTACCGCAGCCTTGATGCTCACCACTTCATGAACCTGGAGCTGGAGAAGAAGGTTGAAGAGTACAAGAAAAGGCTTGAAGATCTGGAAGATAGATACAAGGACGTCATCGACAAGTGGGAAAGTTCCAATGCTTCATGTGGGATGTGAGAACCAGAACTGAATATGAAGAACGCTTCAAGAAGATTGCAGCAGCTGCCACCCTCAGGTATAATGATCCACCTACATCTTTCCGTGATGGAAGCCTTTCCATGGAAGATGGCTGAGTGGGAGAAGAATATGAGAAGGAGGAGCTGCAGCAAAGAAAGACCTTGCAAACGCAAGCTTGGGGGAGTTCCATCTAGTCTTTATCTCCACTAGTTATCATATCTATCTAGTCATGGTGTGTTTTGCTTTTATCGATTAGTTATCAATATCTCTTAGGCGTGTGTGAGCTCATGGAGCATTATCATGTATCCCTATCTTATGGTTTATCAATGAATATTAAAGTATGGTGTCATCCATGATTCTCTTGTTTGGGATTTATGGGTAACACTCATGCAAATGAGCGTGGCATATTTAGAATTTCAATCACATCTTGCCTTGAAATTAATTAACTTGAGTATGTTGGACAATT
Source organism: Poa pratensis (assembly GCA_947311845.1). Classification (NCBI taxonomy): domain Eukaryota; kingdom Viridiplantae; phylum Streptophyta; class Magnoliopsida; order Poales; family Poaceae; genus Poa; species Poa pratensis. Next base: position 13,837,601 of record CAMZMU010000102.1, read on the forward strand.
ATAGAATTATCTCAATATAGAAGAAGTAAAAAGACTTGTGAATTAATAGTTTGAGGTTAAGATATAGTCTTGTAGGATAAGAAGTTGAGAAGACTTAATGAAAAGGATATAAAACACTCTTGTTACAACCTAGTATCTTTTGAGCAAATTAATGATCATGGATATTTCAATACTTATGCTCTTGAATGTGAATGAAAGGAAGGCACCTGAAATTTCAGCTAGCCATGGAAAGTGTAAGAAAAGGGTTGTGTAGAGCATGGGAACTTGATTGAGATATCCATGACTAAAGTTTGCACTAGTTACTAGTCAAGCAAGAGTGATAACAATTCTCTCCTACTCCTCCACTTCTCCTTCATCCTCCTCTCCACTTCTCCTCCATCCTCCTCTCACTCCTTCTCCTTCTACTCCACTTCTCCTCTCCACTTCTCCTCCATCCTCCTTCTCCTCTCCTCTACTCTACTCTCCTCCACTTCTTCTCTCCTCCTCCTCCTTCACATCCACCTCCATCTCCGGCGACCTCCTCCACCACCCCGGCGACCTCCGGCGATGCCCCCGGCGACCTCCTCCACCACCCCGGCGACCTCCGGCGACCCCTCTGGCGACCTTTGACGACCTCCTCCTCTACCCCGGTGACCTCCTCCGGTGACATCCTTCTCCAACTCCGGCGACCTCCTCCTCCACTCCGACGACCTCCGGCGACCCCCATCCTCCACCCACCCACCTCCCGTGACTCCCACCTACGGCCAAGCTACCTACGGCCGTGGCCACGGGCAACACGGCCTCCGGCGAGCTCCAACAAAATTCCGGCGAAATTCCGGCGGCCAGATCTAGATCCAGATCTAGATCTGGCCGCCCTTTTTTTTTTGAAATTCAAAAAATAATTTTGTGGCGCACGGTGTGGGGTGCGCCACAGAAATATTTCTGTGGAAATTTGAACTTTTTGTGGCGCATGGTGGGGTGCGCCACAGAAATAATATTTTTGCGGCGAGGATTTAGTGGCGCACCCACCATGCGCCACAAAAAGGCTTTTTGGTGCGCCACTAAAAGGCCTTTTCCTACTAGTGCATGGAGGAGTATCTATTTTTGAGAGGTGTTTGTTAATTGTCAACGAATGGTAGCGGGTGAGAACAGTATTCTACCTGTCAAACGGACTTTTAAGAGCGGCTCCCATGAAGGACGTTATTTCTACCAGCAAGGCAGATCATCCCTCTTTCTCTTTGGTTTACACACATTCAGGTATTTCACTGTTTGTCATTGCTTACTGATGAATCAGGCAAAAGTGTGAAGAGAATTAATTGGTTAAAGTTGTAATTAATTGGGACTGGGCACCCCGTTGCCAGCTCTTTTTACAAAATTATTGGATAAGCGGATGTATATGCCACTAGTCCAGGTGTAAAAGTCCATTCAACAAATAGAATAAAGAATAACCACACTAATTCCTCATGAGCTAGTAAACATTGACACAAAAAGGGAATAATAACATTTTGAATAATTTAAAGGTAGCACATGAAAAATTTACTTGGAGTGGCAAGGAAATACCACATATAGGTAGTTATGGTGGACACAAATGGCATGGATTTTGGCTCAAGGATTTGGATGCACGAGAAGCATTCCCTCTCAATACAGAGTTTAGGCTAGCAAGGTTTATATAAGCAAACAAGAATATCAACCCGTACACCAAGTTCTATATGACAAACATATTGCAAACGTTATAAGACTTCATACCGTCTTCCTTGTTAACCAAACCCTGTTATTAGAAAATATCTAGACCTTAGAGATACCACCGATGCAAACCAAATTTTCAACAAGCTTTACGGTAGTTCTTCATTAATAGGCTTAACTCATGTGATGTACAATTTAATCATGATCTACTTGTTAACTCAAAACAATTGACAAGCATCAAGTTATCCAAATTAGTGATCTACAAGATTAAGTAAGTTTTCCTTATACCAATTACCACATGCAACATTTTCTGAACCAACCAAACACCAATCAATTTATTTAATCAACTCTCCAAACAAATATAAGTGAAGCAAGAGAGTACTTTTTACAAAGAAAGCTATAGCTCTGACAAGAGATACATGAAAACAAGAGCTAAAAGCTGAACAGCGCTAGATATGAATACTCAACAAATATAAGTGAAGAATAGGAGTATTCTCATGAAACAGCGGAGCGTGTCTCTCTCCCAATCAAGAATGCTAGGGTCCAGTCAAGCTTTATTGAAAATAAAAGTGCAATACTGAAAATAAAGGCACACAGACGCTCCAAGAAAAGCACATATGATGTGAAAGAATTAAAATATAGTTTCACTAGAGATGACCTGATAATTTTGACGATGAAGAAGGGGATGCCTTGGGCATCCCCAAGCTTAGACGCTTGAGTCTTCTTGAAATATCCTGGGGAGATCCATGGGAGCCTCCCAAGCTTAAGCTCTTCACTCTTCTTGATCCTATTATATCATCCTTCTCTCTTGACCCTTGAAAACTTCCGTCACACCAAACTCAAAGTAGATCTCATTAGAGGGTTAGTGCATAATCAAAAACTCACATGTTCTATATAGACGCAATATGACTTGTTATTTTAAACATTAGCTACTGCCACTGATGTTATGTGAAGCTCTTCCACCCAAAAAAGAATTTCACTCAACACTAGTAAAAGAGAGAATGCAAAATAAAAAGGCATAATCTGTCTAAAACAGAACAGTCCGCAAAGACGAATTTTTTCGAGGCACTTACAACGCTCAGATCGATAAACTTTGAACTAATGAAAGATTCAGACATTCATAAAGATTACGCACAAAAATTTTCAGATTTAATTAACAATCTGGTGATTTTAGGAATTTCGTACAGTGAACAGCAAAAATCTGTTTCTGCGCAGCAATCAAAATTAAGCATCGTCTTAACATTAGAGGCTACTCTTGGCACAACAATGCGAGAAAATAAAGATACAAATGAGTTGCTACAGAAGTAAACATCCTCCTTGACTCAATAAATTTTTTTTTGCAGAAATAAAAATAATGGGTTGCCTCCCATAAGCGCTTTTCTTTAACGTCTTTTAGCTAGGCACAAAGCATGCATCAAGTATTACCAAGTGAAGAAGCATCGACAATCTTACGCTTACCTTTCTACCCTTACTCATATCTTTAGGAAATATTTGGTTACACATCGGTGAGGAGGCGAAATTCATAACTCCTTGGCCCATGTCTATTGTCGCTCCAAAGCGTTTCAGCAGAGATCTCCCAAGCGTAATTTGTCCTGTTCCTGCACATTCAATGACAACATAATCAATGGATACTGTTATCCCCAGGAGTTTTGTAAATACCCCTTCAGCTGCTCCTTTTGGTATTTTAATGGTATTATCAGACAGAGTTATCAGATTTTCACTTTTCGAAAGCTCCCAAAGGTTTAACGAATCATAAATTTCCCTAGGCATTAAACAAAATTCAGACATGATATCACATCGAGCATGGAAGGTTTCACCATTGATAACAACTTTCACAGATGGAATCCATCCCGATGGTTCAAAGTTTATTGGCTCATTATCATAATGTTCACGAATCTGATTATACCTTTCTTTTAGACCAGATATATTGTTTCAAGAGCATTTAATCTATCATTTATGCTGGTGAAAACTGAATCAATTTTACTAATTGGAGGGCTAGAAATTGTAATCAACTTTTTAATAGCATTAAAAGCTTGATCCCCATCATGACGAAGGAAATCTCCTCCTACCACAGCATCTAAAGCATATCTATAGCAAAGAACAAGACCAAAATAAAAGCTACTGAGGAGCAGGCTTAGAGTCATTTTAGGCTCAGTTTTAGCATAGGACTCAAATATTGTAGACCAAGCATCTTTAAAACTCTCCTCACTCCTTTGCTTGAAAGTAAAAATCTCTTCTTCAGGTGACATTACTACTGGAACAGGGCTAGACATGATAACTAACAGAAAACAAAACTGAAAATAAACTAAATGCAAGTAACTAATTTTTTTGTGTTTTTGATAATTGAAAGTAAACAAGATAAAATAAAATAAACTAAGCAAGACAAAAACAAAGTAAAGAGATTGGAAGCGTGAAACTCCCCTTGCAGAAGACTGATGTCTCCTCGGCAACGGCGCCAGAAAAAGATGCTGGCGCCTGGTTGACGGGAAAGTATTTGAGGATGATGATGATGATGGTGATGATGAGTACTTCCCCGGCAACGGCGCCAGAAAAAGAGCTTGATGGCGTGAATCACACGCTCGTTGAGAGACCCCAAGAGGAAGGTATGATGCAGTTCAGCAGCAAGTTTTCCCTCAGAAAGAAACCAAGGTTATCGAACCAGTAGGAGCAGCAACTCTTCAGAAGGTTGTTGGTGGCTCGCACGGCGCAATACGATCACCAACGTGGAATCTGCACACAACACAATCAAACTACTTTGCCCCAACGAAACAGTGAGGTTGTCAATCTCACCGGCTTGCTAAAAATAAAGGATTAAACGTATGGTGTGGAAAATGAGTATTAAATTGCAGAGAATGAAAAAGGAACAGTTTGCAGTTTGTGGTTGTTTAATCAGTGTAAAAGAATGGACCGGGGTCCACAGTTCACTCTCTCCATAAAAGATAACTAACATGTTGGGTGAACAAATTACAGCTGGGCAATTGACAAATAGTGAGCGCATGACAATGCATATACATGACATGATGATTACTATGATATTTAATTGGGCATTACGACAAGATACATAGACCGTTATCCAACAACATCTATGACTAATAATCCACCGCCGGGTTGTCATCCGAGTCCCCCGTTGGTATTAAGTTGCAAGCAACGGATAATCGCATTAAGTAAAGCGCGTAATGTAAACAAACACATATGCCCGTGGACATAGCATCGTTAGGTTACCCCTAGTGGCAACAGCACATCCACAACCTTAGAACTTTCTGTCACTGTCCCAGATTAAACGGAGGCATGAACCCACTATCTAGCATAAATACTCTCTCTTGGAGTTACAAGCATCTACTTGGCCAAAGCATCTACGAGTAACGGAAAGCATGCAAGATCTTAAATAACATAGGGCATAGATTGATAATCAACTTGACATAGTATTCAATATTCATCGGATCCTAGCAAACACAACATGTAGCATTACAATAATATGATCTTGATCATGTAGGGCAGCTCACAAGATCTAAACATGATGGCACAAATTGGAGAGACAACCATCTAGCTACTGCTATGGACCCGTAGTCCAAGGATGAACTACTCACGCATCACTCCGGAGGCAGGCATGGCGATGTAGAAGCCTCCAGTGACGATTCCCCTCTCCGACAGGGTGCCGGGAAGAGGTTATGGACCCTCCCGAGCTAGGGTTGACGGCGGCGGCGTCTCTGGAACTTTTCGTGGATTTTTGCTCAGGCACTTAGGGTTTTCGCGTCGGGGGAATAAGTAGGCGAAAGGGCGGCGGCTGACGACCCCCGAGGGGCCCACACCACCCTAGGGCGCGCCAGGGGGACCCACGCCCTAGTGGCGTGTGGGGCCCTGGTGGCCCTCCTCTGCTGCTCCTTTGGTCCGTCAGGCGAGTTCTGGTAAAATAGGGATCCCCGTGAAGTTTCGTCCAATTCCGAGAATATTTCCAGACTAGCTTTTCTGGAATACAAAAACAGCAGAAAACAGGAACTGGCACTTCGGCATCTTGTTAATAGGTTAGTCCCAAAAAATGTATAAAAGTGATATAAAGTAGATGCAAAACATGTAGCAATTGGTATAAAACAAGCATGGAACATAAAAAATTATAGATACGTTTGAGACGTATCAGTAATCCTTGGTGTCAAGCTCTCATTATCCCTATCATAGCATCTTGAATGATTAAAGTTTAAAGTGAAAGCAAATATGAGTAGTGTGCTTGACAAAGTATAGGTTGAATGTCTCATGCCCCTTGAATACAAGTACCTACACCACGGTGTTACTCAACTTGGGAAACAAAGTAAGTTCAAGTTAAATATCATTGTAAGTAATAATAGCATCATTAAGAGCGTCAACTGGGGTACCTCTTGTCCCAGGATATGGAACAAGCCCATATCAAATTGACAAGACAAACAAACAAAATGAACAATCTCAACACCCTTTTTATTTACCATTGGGATAGCTTTTTATTATAAGGTGTATCACTGACGGTTCACCATAGTATGTAAGTAAATTTCCACCATGAATGATGCATGGCTTAGATTAGCGGCCCAGGCGCCTCTCTAACCATTTATACAAACTCATTTAAACTTGCTTTGTCTCCACATTTATTTCACCCATGATAAGCATCCATAAACAAAAGCACATGATATCAACTAATAAAATGAAGAGCATGTTGAAAGCTTGCCATGTGACAGCACATATGAGCTAACTCTCAACCCAAGACATTTGTCAAGCCCACAACATCATAATTTTAATCACAATGGGTCATGTTTATTTAATGCAATAAAAGTAAAGTGCGCATCAAGTTCGTGAGAGCTCTATAACCAACTTTTCCCATGACAATCAACAACATAAGCATTTTCATTCAGAGGTATAGATAACACAAATATCATGATAAACATACTCGGAATAGCATAAAGCTAATAGGTAGATATGGTGGACTCACTGGAAAAACTTTGGTTGAAGGTGTTGGAAACAAGTTTTTACTTGTTGGAATTTTTGGGCTAGCAAGAGGGAGAAAGTTGACCATCTAAATGCATGCATGAGTGTCCATAGAACTAACTAATCCATGTTAAACAAAGTAAAATAACATTCAGCATCGAAACATGAATAAAAGATAGCTCTTGATAAAATACTTGCAAATTATTACTCATTAACAAGCTCATGAATCATGCAACTATATGTGTCTTTTAAAATCAACTCAAACATCCCTTTTTCCCAATCTAATAATAGCATCCAACATAAATCAACCCAAATTTCCAGTAGCTCTCTCATATATAAATGATAGTGTGGTGGTCTCACAAAATAAAAATCAAACCAAAACAAACAAAAAGACGCTCCTGTGTTTCGATCAAAAAACAGAAGTTAGACGTGTGCAAACCGAGAGTGTGTAGGTTCAATGGGGTTGTCTTCACATCCCCAAGCTTATGGTCTTCACCATCCTTGGATAGCTCTTGGTGCATCTCCTCTAATCCCTGTGAAAAAACTTCAAAACACCGTTTCTCCCATTTCTTTTCTGTGGGGTGCATTAGTAGTGATAAACAAATATATTTCTTGATGCATATAATCCTTGAACAAAAATTCATATGGATGTCCGGAAAGTGTATAATGTTGTATGCCTACTCATAAACTCAATTGTATCAAAAATATTCAAGTTAAAAGTTCAAAGCATGCATCAAACAAAATGGGACAAAATCTGCCCAGAAAAAAAGCAGCAGCCAAACGTATTTTTCTACCCTATTAAACTTTGTTGAAAAATTCCGAAAAATTTCATGCATACAGAGGATGAAAAGTTTCAACTTCAGTTCAAATATGAGCTCATTCGGAGTTACAGAATAAGAATTAAAAATCATACCGTGCACAAATTCGTGCAGGAATAAAATCTCCGAACGCTATAAGCAACTTTTTCAAACCAAAATGAGTAAAACTTGACACTTTATTAAAAATTCTAGAAACTAAACTAAAAACTAAGTCTCTTGTTACAGCAAGAGGACACAAAGAAAATCAAAAAAATAAAAACAACCGGGTTGCCTCCCGTAAAGTGCTTTCTTTATAGCCATATAGCTAGACTTACTTACTTGTTATCAAGATGGTTTGAGTAAGGTGGCTTGACATCCCCAAGCTTAAGGTTTTCCTCATCCACTTCCTGCAAAATATTAGTACTTTCCATGGCAACCTCCCCAAGATTAGATGATTGCAAGATATAGAACAAGATAAAATAAAATTTAAAGACTAGTGCACACAAGAATAGAAACTTAAGCGCTACGCTCCCCGGCAACGGCGGCAGAAAAGTACTTGATAACCCCCAAGAGCAGGGGATCACTGTAGCACCTCTCAATGTGGAAGTAGGGTATCGATCCGCGGGAGCAAGAAGGAAAAGTTATCTATTCCCTACAACTAAAGTGTCACAAGTTTTAGTTGATTATGCACTAAACAAGTTTAAAGAACAAGATGGTTGATTTAATGGATGAAAGTTTAATGTAACAAAACAAGAATGTAAAAGTGTCCCAATCCTCTTCAATGCAAGAGGACAAGACAAAGGTTTTCTCTTATAGGAACAATGGACATGGGTTCATGGGTTCACTCAATCCTCTCTCCCATCTATGGTGATTATCATGTTATAGATAAAAAGTACACACAATTGTCATGCTTTAATGGTAAACTTCTATGACCGCTACATGTCCTAAAACACATAGTTGAAAGAAAATAATCATTTGTATTGCTAGGTCACCCTCGTAAGGCTAGCGTGGTTTGTTGTCACTCCCACATCATACTTCTTCATTTTTACCCCCAGATAAAGAATGTTGGGCGACATTACTGTCACTTAATGCCTATGCCTTCTGTCACTAGGCCACTCTCTACCCACATACATCATACTTCATAATGGACAATATTCTAAACACTAGTGCAATGATTCATAATTCGTGTGCATGACCACATCTCTCTCATCTATCCACACTTGGTGGTGTCAATCACCTCATGACAAGGATAAACAAGGCATTATGCATAAATCAAACCATCACATGTATCATAGAATATCTCCAAAGTATGACAAACCATAGAAATCCCAACATGACGGTAAATGCATAACATAATATCATCTCATACCACAATATCCACCATAGGAATTACAAAGATAGTTCCATAATCATGCAAGGCACATCATATGGACTTCAACAATGATCATACATAGAGAGATTGGATCAAGTTACCACCACAAACCCAAAGTCCAGGGGGTGGACTAATCCCCCTTCATCATGGTGATGATGGTGGAGATGTTGGAGAAGATGGAGATGATTTTGTTGTAGATGTTGATGATGAACACGCCGGAGGGGGGTGGAGCCCTCCGGAGGTGATTCCGGCGGCATTTCCCCCCTCCGATCTCCTCCGGCGGCAGCCTTCTGACTCTCTGTTTCGTGGTTTTGTGTTTCTCCGCCGCCTCCTCGCGAAACTCCTCGGGGGACTATTTTTATAGACGTTTTTAGGTCCATACGAAGCCACGGAGACGAAAACGGACGGCATCGGAGCCACGAGGAATAAAAGAGGTGATCCCACACGGCCAAGGAATCTGGCCGCGTGGGACCATCTATTTTCTTCCTCGGACTTCCTTTTTCACGGATCCTTGGCTCGTACGTCTTCTTATTTCCAAATATTGGGCCCCGTAAAATATTAGGTCATTTGGACGTCGTTTGGTCCCTGAAAGTCAAAAACATGAAAAAAGGGGTTTTCTGGTTCTACAGGGTTAATTCCAAATAAATGGGGAAACTGTGAATTATCCCCTAAAATCATTATAAAACATAAATATAACCCATATATGATGCAAATAAGTTGGAATATCAAGTAATAAAATGTAAAGTTCATGTATGCATTTTACATGCATCACCAGGTCACAGGGACTTCTCCCGTGCTGCTGGGGAACGGGTCACATGCTTTCGTCATGGTGTTGGCACGGTCGATCTGAAGTTTACTTCGGGGAAGATCGTGCGGCTGAAGAACGTTCATCATGTGCCCTCCATCAATAAAAATCTCGTCAGCGGATCGCTTCTATGTCGAGATGGTTTTAAGTTGGTTTTCCAGTCCGATAAAGTTGTAATACCCAAGTAAGGACAATTTGTTGGAAAAGGCTATGAGTGCAGAGGCTTGTCCGCCTATCTTTGTCGGATTTTTGCACTAAAGTTATTAATCATGTTTGCCAGGAAATTTCGTCTAATATTTGACATTCACGACTTTGTCATATTAACTTTGGTAGCATGACATGGCTATCTAGTTTGGATTTAATTCCGAAATTCACCACTGTCAAAGGTTCCAAGTGTCAAGTGTGTGTGTGCAAGCTAAGCAACCTCGCAAGTCCCATAAGACTGCTGAGGCAAGAGACTTGGCACCGCTGAAACTTATACATTCGGATCTATGTGAGATAATGGTGTGTTGACAAAAGTAGGAAAGAAATATTTCATGACGCTTATTGATGACCCACTAGTCCTGAAAAACAAAAGATGAGGCTTTAAACTTTTTCAAAATCTACAAAGCTGAAGCAGAGAACCAACTTGATCGAAAATTAAACGGCTAAGGTCTGATCGTGGTGGAGAGTATTTTTCCAATGAGTTTGATTTTTTTGTGCGGAACATGGTATAATCCATGAGAGGACATCTCCCTACTCGCCTCAGTCAAATGGGATGGCCGAAAGAAAGAACCGAACTCTAACTGATTTGGTTAACGCCATGTTAGACACTTCGGGCCTCTCCAAGGCATGGTGAGGGGAGGCTTTATTGACAGCTTGTCATGTCCTAAACCGAGTTCCCACAAAGACGAAAACTGTTTCTCCATTTGAAGGAATGGGAAAGGAAAAATACGAGACTCTCTTACTTTCATACGTGGGGTTGTTTGGCGAAAGTCAATATATCAATTCCCAAGAAGCGCAAGCTTGGACCAAAAACCGTGGATTGTGTTCTTCTGGGCTACGCTTTTCATAGCGTTGGTTATAGATTTTTGGTAGTAAAATTTGAGGTATCTGATGTTCATGTTGGTATGATTATGGAGTCAAAGGATGCGACTTTCTTTGAGGATATCTTTCCCATGAAGGATATGCCTAGCTCATCAAATCAGGAGATACCTAATACATCTAGTCAGGAATTGGTTGATATTCCTGATCCTACCATTTCGATAGAACACACTGATAATCCTGTGAGGATGACAATGAAGTTCCTGTTAGGAGTAAGAGACAAGGACTTTGCAGTCCTTTGGTGATGATTTCATTGTGTACCTTGTGGATGACACACCCAGTACCATTTCAGAAACTTATGCATCTCTTGATGCTGACTACTGGAAGGAAGCTGTCCGTAGCGAGATGGATTCCATCTTGGCTAACGGAACCTGGAAAGTCACTGATCGTCCTTATGGGTGCAAACCTGTAGGATGTAAGTGGGTGTTTAAGAAAAAGCTTAGGCCTGATGGTACTATTGAGAAGTACAAGGCGCGGCTTGTGGCCAAGGGTTATACCAGAAAGAAGGTGAAGACTTCTTTGATACTTACTCACATGTGGCTAGACTGACCACGATTCGCGTGCTACTTTCGTTGGCTGCCTCACATGGTCTTCTCGTTCATCAAATGGACGTTAAGACAACTTTCCTAAAGGAGAGTTAGATGAGGAAACTTACATGGATCAGACCGATGGTTTTGTAGTACCTGGTCAGGAAGCAAATGTGCAAGTTGTTGAAGTCTTTATATGGCCTAAAGCAAGCTCCTAAGCAATGGCATGAAAAGTTTGAAAGGACTTTAACTGCTGCAGGTTTCGTTGTGAACGAATCTGACAAGTGTGTGTACTATCGCCATGGTGGGGGCGAGGGAGTTATTCTCAGTCTGTATGTCCATGACATACTGATCTTTGGAACCAACCTTGAATTGATTAAGGAGGTTAAGGATTTCTTATCTCGCTGTTTTGAGATGAAGGATCTAGGAGTGGCTGATGTTATCTTGAACATCAAGCTGCGAGAGATATAATGGTGGGATTACACTTCTTCAGTCTCACTATGTGGAGAAGGTCTTGAGTCGCTTTAGGTATGGTAACTGTAATCCTTCTCCGACACCATATGATCCTAGTGTGTTGCTTCGAAAGAACCAATAGAGTACTAGAGATCAACTGAGATATTCTCAGATTATTGGCTCGGTTATGTATTTGGCTTATGCCACGAGACCTGACATCTCTTTTGATGCAAGCAAGTTGAGATGGTTTGTTTCCAATCCGGGAGATGATCATTGGCATCCAAGAGATGATCATTGGCATTCGCTCGAGAGAGTTATGCATTATTTAAAAGGCACTGCGAGCTATAGAATTCACTAATCCGGATATCCAAGGGTACTGGAGGATTATAGTGATTCAAACTGGATATCTGATACTGATGAGATTAAGGCCACGAGTGGTTATGTGTTTACACTCGATGGTGGAGCTGTTTCCTGGAAGTCTTGCAAGCAGACCATCTTAACGAGGTCAACTATGGAAGCAGAACTCAAAGCGTTAGACACAGCCACTGTTAAAGCAGAGTGGCTTCATGAGCTTTTGATGGACTTACATGTGGTTGAAAAACTTATACCCGCTATCCTTATGAACTGTGATAATCAAATTGTGATTCACAAGGTTAAAAGTTCTAAGAATAATATGAAGTCATCAAGGCATGTGAAGAGGAGATTGAAATCTGTCAGAAATTGAGAAACTCCGGAGTTATTGCGTTGGATTATATCCAAACGTCTAAAAACTTGGCAGATCCCTTCACAAAGGGGTTATCACGTAATGTAATAGATAGTACATCGAGAGAGATGGGTTTGAGACCCACGGTATGAGTTGTCCACAGTGGTAAACCACTCTATGTGATCAGAGATCCCATGAAGTAGAAGTGGGAGACAAACTGTTGGTCAACTGGAAGAGAGTATCCCTATATTAATTTCCCACTCCGTGAAGATGCAATACTCTCCTGATCTGCATGGCAGGTTGATAATTTATCTTAATTTGTTCCAAGCGGCTTACTTTTATAAGCGGAGATGTTGTCCTGCAGAACATCTCTTAAGGAACCACCTATATGAGTCTGACTGTTAAACGTCACAGTCTGTGAGAGTTGGGTGCTCTTTAATAAACTCATTAAAGATTTTGGAGTATGACGCATAAGCTCCACCCGCGGGAAAGTCTTGCGGTAGCCCAGTATCGGTCAAGGATTTGTGTGAAACTAGGTCGCAGCAAACTTGTAGTTCAAGGCATAGTCCACTATCCAATTTGTGATCTAGTGTAGCATAAGTTTCTAAGTGGAAGTTCAACTTAACAGTCTCCACTAAGCACCGATATATAAAACAATGTTTTGGAACAAATTGGTGAGATGTGCCAATGAGACTTTGTGGGCGATTGTTGAAATTTTGTGGGTTTTTGCCCATGGACCAACTAAAATCCGAAAATCTCATGGCCCATTTACATGGCTGATTTGGCGACTAAAGTTTAGTCCCACGTTGCTAGTTGGGAGAGAGTTGCGCTATATAGTGAAGTGTTGTGCTACTTGGTGTGCTTGTGAGAACAGAAGGCTCTCTCCCGCACACTCCTCCTCCGCGGCCGCTTGCTCGTCTCGTCACGTCACGACACGCCGCGGGTATATTTTTGCAGTCCGGAAAAATTTATTGAGTCATTGATTAATAATTAACGGGCGCGTTATTTGTTCTGTCGTTTCCGATTCTTTTGGATCGTGGAGACGTTACCGACTCGGTCGTGGGCTGCGCCCACGTCCTACCCGACTCGCGCTATATATGCAGAGGAAAACCCTAGCCGCCAGACAAGAAACACATGGTAGCTCGCTGCCCTAGTTCCAGAACCTTGCGCCGCCGTATTCCAAGTCTTCTCCATCCCGTCTTCCGGCGTGCACCGGTTGAAGGGACAGTAGGCCTCCGGAACCCTGCCTCTTGTGATCCTGTATGGGAGAGGAGCGATCAGGTTTTTGGGGAGCGCACTCGGGCGTCTACTGGCTTCGAGTTCAACGACTTCTTCCCCGACATCGCCAATCTCTTCATCGACGACATGGGCGACATCAACGGTCCCGCAGCTGCTGCTGCACCGTACGTGTTCTTGATCTTCCTGCTAGACATACTGCTAGAGTTTCTGCTTGTAATAGTTGCTCTAGATTACATATGTTTATCTGTTGTTCTAGTAGATCGCATGATTAGTTTAATCCTGCTGATTCTAGTCCTAAATTGTTTACTGTTTTCGTGGATTAAATCATATACTAAATTGCTTATACTTTCAACACTTTGCATGACTTGGCTAAACTGACTTGTGGTAGCCTCGGCCAAACCAGAGAAGAACATATAAGCTCTGTGGAGAAGTATATTCCCGTCCTCCTTTTTGTGCGTGAGTATAATGTTCGTGCTGAAGACATCTCAATTATTCTATAAAACTTTTGGACCTTGCGTTTGCGAGCTCTTACCAAGCATTTTTCGTACAACGTCGGCATGATGAGCTTTATAAGTTTTATGAAATATTTTGTGTACAAAAATCTTGCCCTTTAAGAGAAATTAAAAGACAACACTAATGTAGTCACTAAAATATTAGTACTCCCTCGGATCCACAAAAACTGTGGCAAGTATAGCTATAAGTTTGTGCTAGGCAAGTTCATTTTCCTTTTTTGTGGATCGAAGGGAGTAGTAATTTTCTGCCAAAAAAAACATGACCAAGCATGGGCCCGTACATGCTGCTAAATTCTGGTAGTATCGCATTCTTTCGAAGCACAAGTAGATATCCGCAAGAACACAACTATGGCCTGCAAGTACCAGGCGACGGGAGGTACACATTTTTAGGCCCAATAGACAACAGGTCGTTGTCTTCTGGAACATCAGAGGGTGAAGCTTCGGCAAACCCTATATATCGCCTTTTGCGAGTCGTAACTACGACTCGCCCGCGTCCGTTTTCTTAATGGGCCGGCCCAATCATAATTCTTCATCTATACTACTAGTAAAAGAGCAAACATGTTGGGATACTTTAAATCTTGTCCGTTTAATTTTCGATCAACGATCCAGATTGTCCCCATGTCGAGCACCAAACACTTTACATCTTGTCTGTTTAATTTTCGATCAACGATCCAAATTGTCTCGACCTATTAAAAGAGCAAACATGTTGGGATACTTTAAATCTTGTCCGTTTAATTTTCGATCAACGATCCAGATTGTCCCCATGTCGAGCACCAAACACTTTAAATCTTATCTGTTTAATTTTCGATCAACGATCCAAATTGTCTCGACCACCGCATGTTACAATCAAACGCGATCACACGTTACAGGATAGCTAGCAAACCTGATCGAACACGACCAGAAAAAAAGAAAATCAAAGCACGTCCGGTTTCCTACAGACGCCACAGGAATCGAGACCCTGCTCGCTGCCGCAGGATGTTTGACGCGGCTGCCCGAGGTTCACTGTCGCCGCTGCTCACCTTCTGGGCATGGCCGTGCGCACCACGCGCTCGTGCGGGTCACGGAGGGAGGAAGGCGCACAGAGCCACGGAACACTTACACGACATCCTGCGCAACTCGGGCTCAGTGGCGCCAGGGTTCCCATGGATGGCGGCGGCGGCTACTGACATTTAGGATCTGCCACGCGGAGTTTCTGTCCATCTCGGGGCATGCACAGCACTATTAGAGAAGTTCATGAGTGGGCACCTGCCCCGCGCGTCCGTGCCGGCCAGAGCGCTGCGCACAAGCGCCTTACCGGCCTCAGACATGTACGGGTCCTCGGATGCCGAAGAGGTCGAGGTCTGCAGTGGCAGGTACTCTGTCGACTCCTCGCCCCGCCGTGATGACGTCCCCGCTGCACCATCTTGCTCCTGTACAGCTACGCCAATGTCACAATGTGCCCGGGCAGGAGAACTACTACTACAGCAACGGCATGCGCTGCTGCGTACGTGGAGCAGGAGGCATACTCTGACTCTGCAGGCAGTTCTCAAGCGAGGCAGTGCGGCGGAGCAACGGTGTGGCCTCGACGTGTGGGTATGCGTCCGAGTACTCCGATAATGTCCCAGCCAGAAAAAAGCTCGCATGACAGCAGCTAATAAGTCTTCGAATTACCAGCCCGAGATTATTCTGCTCATGTCCCTGCTAGAGACAATGTCAAATCGATATACAATTCTCATTTTGTTTTGTCCCTGCTTTATTCTCTGCCATATCTAATTAGATAGCACTGTTTACACTGTTCAACTCCTTGGTTGCCTAAGAAAGTTTAGGAACGGAGGGAGTATTTCTGAGATAATCAGCGAACAATCATGTTTAAGTGTAACGTGATAAATATGGCCGTGGTAAATAGTCTTTGCACGTGGCTTTTTGCAAATAAAAAATCACGGTTAGAACCTCACGTGGCCTAAAGTTTTAGAACTGATTTGTCGCGAGTTTTCCTTTTTGAATTGTCTACGTACTGTCCTCTTTCAAATTCGTTTTGATCTTTTTAGATTGCAGTAGGAGTAAACCTAGTTTTGTTGTTTAACTTAGATTTGTTTTATGATTGCAGAATGGATAACAGTGTTGCGTCCGCCATTGTTGAAGATTTTGGTACAAGATCATCCTTCTGACATGTACATAAGTTAGACAATGATTTTTTCAAAAATATATACATCAAAGTTTGAATGTGGTATCACAAGTTTGTGGAGATAAACTGCAATTAAATTGTCAAAAATTAATGATATTAGCAACATATAATCTCATCTTTTTCCACATAAATTTCACATAAGGGTTTATTTTAGTCCTTGCTAGGTATAAATTACTACAATCATAAAACCAACATTATATAGACGTGCGTTGCACGTGCAATTGTACTAGTTTTATAAAAAGGATAGAAATTTTTGACGTAGCTGGGAATCGAACTAGCGATCTCCTCTGTTAAGTACCGAGTGCGAACCAACTGGTCTACGGTCTGCTTCAAGTTAAAATGTACTTTGTTCATCAATCTATCCTTTGATGTCTTCGTTTTTTTTTCTGTTCCTTTTTGTTTTCTTTTTTATTCTTTCTTTTTTCTGTTTTATTATTTATTTAAGTTTTCTTTACCTTCTTTATTCATACGTACGTTATTTGGAGCTATATTAATATTTTTGGTTTCACTATTTTTTGTTTAAGTTATTCTGTTTTATTATTTATTTAAGTTATTCTTTCGTGTTTTTGATTCTTTTTCCGTTTCCGTTTCCTTTTTCTTTTTCCGTTTTCTTTTTCTTTTCCGTTTTCTTTTTTTGTTTTCTTTTCCCGTTTTGTTTTTATGTTTTCTTTTTCGGTTTTATTTTTTGTTTCACTTTTTCCTTTTTATGTTTTAATTTTCGCTTATTTTTGAAAATGGTTCATATTTTGTGAAATAATTATTATAAAAAAATGGTTCTGATTTTCGAAAATGGTTCTTTTTAAAAATGGTTTCTTTTTTGTAAATGGTTTTGAACCGAAAAAATGGTTCCTTTTTGAAAATGGTTCTGAATCGAAAAAATGGTTCCGAATGAAAAAAATGGTTCTGATTTTTCGAAAATAGTTCCTTTTTTAAAATGGTTCCTTTTTTAAAAATGGTTCCGAACTGAAAAAATGGTTCCGAATTAAAAAATGGTTCCTTTATGAAAATGGTTCCAATTTTAATAAAATGGTTCGGATGTTTGAAAATGGTTCCTTTTTGAAAATGGTTCCGGTTAAAAAAATGGTTCCGCTTTTTTGCAAATGGTTCGATTTAAAAAATGGTTCCGATTTTTGAAAATGGTTCCGCTTTTTTGAAAATGGTTTGATTTAAAAAATGGTTCTGATTTTTGAAAATGGTTCCTTCTTTAAATGGTTCCAACTTTAAAAAATAGTTTTAATTTTTGAAAATGGTTCCTTTTTGAAATGGTTTCGGTTTAAAAAATGGTTCCGCTTTTTTTAAAATGGTTTTGATTTTTTAAAATGGTTCCTTTTGAAAATGGTTCCAATTTTAAAAATGGTTTTGATTTTTGAAAATGGTTCCTTTTTGAAAAATGGTTTCGAAGCGGAAAAAATGGTTCCGATTTTTTAAATGGTTCTGAATTAAAAAATGGTTCCGATTTTTGAAAATGGTTCTTTTTTAAAATGGTTCCAATTTTAATAAAATGGTTCGGATGTTTGAAAATGGTTCCTTTTTGAAAATGGTTCCGGTTAAAAAAAAGGTTCCGCTTTTTTGAAAATGGTTCGATTTAAAAAATGGTTCCGATTTTTGAAAATGGTTCCGATTTTTGAAAATGGTTCCGCTTTTTTGAAAATGATTCGATTTAAAAAAATGGTTCCGATTTTTTAAAATGGTTCCTTTTAAAATAGTTCCAACTTTAAAAAATGGTTTTAATTTTTGAAAATGGTACCTTTTTGAAATGGTTTTGGTTTAAAAAATGGTTCCGCTTTTTTGAAAATGGTTTTGATTTTTTAAAATGGTTCCTTTTTTAAAATGGTTCCAATTTTAAAAAATGGTTTTGATTTTTGAAAATGGTTCCGGTTTAAAAAATGGTTCCGATTTTTGAAAATGGTTCCAATTTAAAAAAAATGGTTTTGATTCTGAAAATGATTCCTTTTTGAAAATGGTTCCGGTTTAAAAAATGGTTTCGCTTTTTGAAAATGGTTTCGCCTTTTTGAAAATGGTTCGATTTAAAAAATGGTTCCAATTTTTTAAAATGGTTTCAATTTTTAAAAAATGGTTCCGATTTTTGAAAATGGTCCATTTTTGGAAATGGTTCTTTTTTGAAAATGTTCATATTTTAAAACGGTTCCGATTTTGAAAAATATAAATTTTTTAAAATGGTTAATTTTACAAAAAATATTTTTTAACAAAAAACTATACATTTTATAAATTGAACGTTATTCAAATCTGTATAATTTTAAATTTAAACATTTTATAGCATCACAATATAAAAAATAAAGGAAAAGAAAAAAGAAAAAACGTGCGAGTGACATGCTACAAGTACAGGCTGTGCGTGCCACTTATCACGTGTCAACCTTGGTGTATTGGTTAGGGTCTTTTGGTTAGTAGCTGCTTGGTGTGGGTTCGAGTCCCAGGTTCCACTTGTTTTGACATTTTTCTCGGCCGTCGTATAATACGAATGGAAACGTGGCGCAATGGGCCTTCGCGCCTTAATGGGCTGCCTCGCGTAACACAGCTATGCGGGCGAGTCGTATCGCTAAGAGCGATAGGTAGGGAAACCCGAAGCTTCGACTGAAAAAAGGACCAGGTTCGGTTTCCATGTGTTTGTCTCGGTGTCAGTTTCCCTGCTGAACGCAACTTAATTTCTGTACATAATCGATTTGTAATAAAAACAGATTCAATACTCTTTCTCTGGGTGACAGTTTCCTTGCTGAACGCAACTTAATTTTAGTACATAATCGATTCGTAATAGAAACAGATTCAATACTTTCTCAAGAAGACACTACCACCATTTTTAGCGCTACATGTATTTCATTAGAATATAATTAAAGGAGTAGATTAACCTTGCAATTAACTGGAAGAAAATAAACTTTGAGCTTGATTCGTATCAAGTAATAACAATATAGGGTTGGATATCTTGGAAATAGATGATTCGTATCAAGCAATACCATATAAATAGGTGGCCAATAAGACCTCAAAGAAAGAACAGTACGTGCTCAAATCAAAAGAGATTGCAAGCAAAACCATGAAAGTTCTTCTTCTTCTCCCCTCCTCCACCTCCTAGTCATTTCCATACCATGCATTTCCATCGATCCCACCCAACTAGTATACGACACAGAAGGTAAGGCAGTAAGTAGTGATTTCGACTACTACGTCCTACCGGCGAATCCTGGCAAAGGTGGTGGTCTCATGTATGTTCCTAGTGGCTTACGATGTCTGAACTTCGTGGCCCAAGAAAGCAATGAGAATCTCCCCGGCACCCCTGTATTAAAAATGAGACCTATGGGCACTAGCACCCAGGGCATCTTTTTATAGAAGAAATGCTCTTTGCGAGAATTCCAGGAAATTCATCCCCGACGGGGATAGAACTCAGGTCATTGGGCTGCCACACCGCAACCCCAACCACTGGGCCTCTGCCCCGTTCTCGGCACCCCTGTATTGATCAAGCCACGGAACACTTCGGTCGATACAGCAATCCGCCTGTCGAGTGATATCTTCATCGAGTTTAATGATCTTGGCACTTTTTGCGCTAGAAGAATAGATTGGCACCTCACTAGTAGGACACCACAATCGTTACCAGGGGAGCGTCAACATGTTGCCGCCGGCAACGAAGAAGGCATAAAGTCGTTCGGGTTGTTCCAAATTAGGAAAGATGACACAAACATGGTGGCATACAAGCTAGTATCATGTGTTGAGAAGATGCCATGCCGAGATCTAGGCTTGTTTGCTTCTAAGGATAAGACATGGTTGACTACAAGTGACAAGCCTTATATGGTTGTGTTTAAGAAAGCACATTCTATTTAGTTGGCTCGATACAAGTGCAGACTTCTCGCAGTTGTATTCAAGATCTTGTGAAGTATTGCCATGCACCAATTTCAATAATGTAATACTATTTCAGTAGTGCATCTCATGTTGAGTTATCTTCAATATTGTAGTGACCCTCTCCTGTTTTTTTCAAGCCACTGCATGTACGAAGGGTGATAATGTCTAAGAAATGGCTAAGGTGCAGGGTAGAACCTAGTAGAAGTGTCATGCTAGATCAGCGCCCGGGGCTCGACGTCACCCTCGCCTTCGGGTGCTACTGATCAGATCTACAAGATCAAGATTTATCGGCGGCGTTCCGATTCGAGTCACGATCGGCAAAGGCAGCTCGCCGAGTTCAACATGAACCTGGAATCGCGTCGCCGGACCGAGTCCCAAAGGAGCAGAGACAGTGCACGCTGCGGTGGGCAGCGGTCGGCCGGCCTGAGGCGCCGCAAGCCATGTGGAAAAGTATCAGATCAATCATCCGATTGAATCCCTAGAAGAAAAAGCGATCACAGAACTAGAGATCAATTCTCGTTCGTACACGTACTACATGCATATAACCAGGTCATATTATTCTAATCTTTATTATGCTCAGTAATTAATTTATGCAAGGACATTGCTATCATTACTTTTTGCACAAATCATGCATGCAAGGATGGGCACGAACGGGAGCTGCCACCAGACGCAAAAGGACTCCCATCGGCGAAGACATGCCAAGCATCGCAATCATCGTTGACTGCCCTGATCGGCTCCGTCTTCATCGCGCGATCAACATCGACGGAACAGCGCATCGACTTCGACTGCGCGCACCCGACAGACTGGCGACTCGGGGCGGCGGCGCTGCGCATCTTCATCGGCCGCTCGCCAACCTCTACATTGACACAGGGTGCTCCTAATACTCGGGGGCTGCGCCTCAAAACTATTTCGGCGCACCTGACACTTGGGCGCCGGCGATTCGTCATCAACAAACAACAAATTCATCGCCGTACCCGACAAGGCGACACCCGTGACTTCGTCGACTACGCCTTCGTCGACTCTGCCTCCAACACTCGGGGGCTGGCGGCCTCGACTTCGTCGACTACGCCTTCGTCGACTCCGTCTCCGACACTCGGGGGCTGGCGGCCTCGACTTCGTCGACTACGCCTTCGTCGACTCCGTCTCCGACACTCGGGGGCTGGCGGCCTCGCCTTCGTCGACTACGCCTTCGTCGACTCCGCCTCCAACACTCGGGGGCTGGCGGCCTCGCTTTCGTCGACTCCGCCTCCAACACTCGGGGGCTGGCGGCCTCGCCTTCGTCGACTTCGCCTTCATCGGCTCCGTCTCCAACACTCGGGGGCTGGCGGCCTCGCCTTCATCGACTCCGCCTGCGATACTCGGGGGCTTGCGCTTTGTCAACGACAAGTTTATCGCTGCACTCGACACGCGACTCGAGTGCCTTCATCGACTTGGCACCGTCGACTCCCCTTCGCCGGCCTGATAAGGGACTCGGGGGCTGAGCGTTGCCCGCGCCGTGTCGACTCCGGCCCGCCGCTTCGACTCCCTCCGTCGCACTTCGCGGCGTCGACTCCGTCCACTACGACATCCACAACTCGCCAAGATCGGCATCCAGCACTCCGCCGCGTCGACTCCGGTCCGCCGCTTCGACTGCCTCTACGGCACCACTCCGCTGCGTCGACCCCGGTCCGCCGCTTCGACTGCCTCTACGGCACCACTCCGCCGCGTCGACTCCGGTCCGCCGCGTCGACTGCCTCTACGGCACAACTCCGCCGCGTCGACTCCGGTCCGGCGCGCACAAACAAATTCGCCTTGGCCACACCTGATGCTCTCCCGGGTGTTGCGCCGCACAGGCCACAACGAAATTCGCCTTGGCCACACCTGATGCTCTCCCGGGTGTTGCGCCGCACAGGCCACAAAGAAATTCGCCTTGGCCACACCTGATGCTCTCCCGGGTGTTGCGCCGCACAGGCCACAAACAAGAAAACCTAGGCCGCACTCGAACACTCGGGGGCTGCGCCATACAGGTCCAACAAGAAAACCTAGGCCGCACTCGAACACTCGGGGGCTACGCCATACAGGTCCAACAAGAAAACCTAGGCCGCACTCGAACACACGGGGGCTGCGCCATACAGGTCCAACAAGAAAACCTAGGCCGCACTCGAACACTCGGGGGCTGCGCCATACAGGTCCAACAAGTAAAAGCCTTGGCCGCACTCGAAACGCTCGGGGCTGCGCCACACAGGTTCACCTCATTAAACATCTTAGGCCGCGCTCGAGCACTCGGGGGCTGCGCCGCAAAAATCTCAGGCAAAAAGTCTTGGCCGCACTCGAAACGCTCGGGGGCTGCGCCGCACAGGTCATAAGTAAACAACATCCCAAGCAACTGCTGTAGGCCAACAGGCTGAAGAGGAACTCGAACACTTGTCGAGTGCTCACAATCCAGTAGGCCAACAGGCTGAATGAACACAACACAGTAGGCCAATAGGCTGAAGAGGAACTCGAATATTTTTCGAGTGCTCACAAAACAGTAGGCCAACAGGCTGAATGACAACAAAACAGTAGGCAAACAAGCTGAGCAAACAACATACAGTAAGCCCATTGGCTGAGCAAGACTCCATTCATTGTCGAGTCCTCCATTTACTCCCATCGGGAGTGAAGCATAGCCGGCTTTCGACTGAAGGATAATTAAGATTAACCTCAATTACAAGCAATTCAGCTTAATCTCGGGGGCTACTCCCATCGGGAGCGCTGTCGCGCCCCGATAGCATGAGATCAATATTCAGTCGAAACATTACCGACTAAACCATCCTCTGTAAGCCCTCAACGGCCGGAGTCGAATCAGTTTTACTTGTCCTTTTCAGGAACTCGACGGCGTGCCCAGGAGGAAAGAGTCCTTACCCGAATCTTCGATTCGACCAAGCACTCGGGGGCTCCTGTCGTGGGGCTACCCTTCGACTACCCCACGGTGAAGATACCTGGTGCACGCCAAGACTAGGGCCCGACATGCGGCCCAATGAAGCCCAACAAGCTACAACTTGGAGTACAAGACAAGAAACTCATGTAAACCCTACCGGGCTCCTTTTATAAAGCCAGGCAGGGGCACCCCGTAGTGGGGATCCCCACGAGACCACGTCTCTCATCGCCCTCGCGGCCACCATGTAATATCATCATCATCTATACAGATCAGACAAGCAGGATGTAGGTCTTTACCTCACCATGAGGGGCCAAACCTGGGTAAATCCTTGCTTGTCAGCCGACGGAACTACCAGCGCGCCATTTCTCTCCCCCTCAATCAACCCGGGGTACACAACCAGGGATTTGCCGAGTCCACCCCTCGTCAAGAAGAAAAGGGTCATAAAGACCTTACAACAACGACTTACACGGCCAGTAAATGGCATAAAAAAGGATTAAAGATCTAGGGAGGCAAAAAAAAAAAGGTCCTCCCTTGTCACCCCCGCTTGGGCGCCACAAGAGATCCCGAACACTAGCAGCCTCCGGCTATCTCCCCCATCTCTCTTCCCTCACCTCTATCCGAGGATGTGGCCAGGATAAGTTCATGCCGCCTCCAACGGAGGCGGGTCTCTTTGCTGGCACATCCCCTCATCGTGAGGGTTTTCGGCCTAGGGGTGGCGGTTGTTCCGAATGGCGCAGAGGTGTGTGGTGGCGGCGTGGGAGGGCGTGTGATGTGGGTTATCACGGAAAATCCCTCGGATTACATTCTTGGGTTTCGTGAGAGGGGAAGATGTACGCGCTGGTAGATCCGGACGGCTAACAAGGAAGAAGGATTTACCCAGATTCAAACCCCCGGAGGGTAACACCCTACTTCCTACTTGTCTGACTTGTATTGATGATGGTGTTACAAGGTGGCCGTTATGGCGACGTCGATGGAGATGTGATCTCGCTAGGCTTCTAACTTTAGCCTGGTGCGGCTCTCTTGTTGTCTCTCTCTTTTGTGTCCTCTACCTAGATTTATATAGGTAGCCAGGCAGGGGTTACATGTGTCCTAGTTGACTACGCTTTGGAGTCCATCTTGTGCTCAAGAGATTGTTGGGCCCCTAGGTGGGCCTTCTGCTAAACCGCACCGGGTATGCTGATGGTGGGGGTACCCGGAAGGTATGCCATGTCAGCGTGCGGTGCAGGCTATTGTGCACTTGCGCGTGGTGGACATCAGGGCATGTGCGGGCGGTGGAGCCAGCAGTCACGCATGACGATTGGGCCCGATCCGGGCCTATTCGGACAGCGGCTTCGTAACTCGGTGATGGTGCATGGAGCTCCTTCTCCACCATGTCGTGAATGCGGTAGCCTTGGTGCTCGCCTGATATGGGGCTTCCTTCCCAGAGCCTTTGCTTGCTGGCGGCGAGGCTGGTGGTAGCCAACGCCCCTCTTTTCTGACCATAAGGTCGGTGCTGTTTCATTCTCTCTAGGGGTGGTTCAAGTCGAAGAGCACACCTCTATCCCTCGTCCAGTCATCCTAGTCAGCCGGCTCCGCCAGCATCAGGGTTCGGGGTCATCGTGAAGGACCAGAGTGAAGGCCCTACTCGGCGTCAGCCGATGTTGACCATGGCGACGCGGGCAGGGGCCACTTCCTTCTTGAAGGTCTTTTCTTGTTTTTAACTAGGCCTTCCTCTCCTCCAATGCCGAGAAAACCCTAGGTTTGGTTTGCCACTAGGTGGGGTTGCCACGGCGAAGATGTCGCCTTGGCTATTAGGGGAGAGGCCAATGTTACAAGTGGGTGATGTTCGGAGCATTGTGTGGGCTCCTTGTTGGCTAGCTACTTCCTAGGGCGTGGGCTTCGAGGGTGCATTGTGTACGACATGACTGATGCATAGTCGATGTCGAGTTGGTCCTTATCCTGCCTTCTACTCACCGACTATTAGGCTCTTGGGGGAAGTGTGTTGGTCTGGGTTGCATCAGAATCCTTGTCGTGCTACGGTGGTGTCTCCCTTGGTTCGTGACGAGTCATGTTGATTTGTTCACCACATTCTCACCATTCTTGGTAGAGGAGGTTTGGCAAGCCAAGTCGTTGTTGTTTGTTTCGAGGTGTGTTGTAAGCCTAGATTTGTACGTAGCCTTCGTTGGCAATGTATCAACCGTGTCGGCTTTTCTTGTACTCTAGAACAAAAACCAAACAGCCGTCGATGGCTGATGTCAGCTTGATTAATATCCGTTTTTATTTGCTTGATGATTGGCTGGATTGGCCTATGAGTGTTACCGAACAAACTTTCACTCTGTTCTCGCGGATGGGCCAGGTGAAATGCGATCCCGGTGGATGGAACAACGTGACTAAGTCCAACACAGACAAGTACCTGAGTTCCAGATGATGTTCACAACCGCGCAGCCCTTCAATAGATGTTGTGCATCTTTGTCGGCTGAGTTATAGGAAGCAGGGATGGACCACAATCGACTTTTCTCCTCTTCCTCCCGTGTCGATCCTGCTCGGGGCGACACTAGAGGACCCAAACCTAGCCACCTCTTGCTCTGGCCCCGCCTACCTCCTCCCTCGCCGTCGCCACCGGCCGGCCTGCGGCGGCGGCAGAGCGGCCCTTCCTCCTCCGCGCGGTTCCCCCGTGCTGCACCCTCTCCTCTCCCATGTTGGTATCCATCTCCATGGCGCTACTGCTCTTCCCTCCAGCTTTCCGGTGTCCTGGGATTCCGGCGGCGAGGTGTACCTCGTGACGGCGGCGGCACACACCGGCTGCATCTGGGTCGACGTGCGACGGCGGATCTGGCTGGAGGGGTGGCCAGAGCTTCCATGCTGGCCCCCCTGCTCGGGTGTGGGGAGGGAAGACAGCCCGCGGGCGGCTGGCCTATGCCGGCGCGGCTCTGTTTCGCATCTCTGGTGTGGTCTCCTCCAGTGCCTTAATTTTTCTCTAGGTGGTTCACTCTTGGCGGCCATGGTCTTCGGAGGTTGTGATACGTCTAAAACGTATCTATAATTTTTGATGTTCCATGCTTGTTTTATATCAATGTCACATGTTTTATTTACATTTATACATCATTTTAAATATTCCTTTGTGTTGGCCAAACTCTTTGACGAAAGAATATTGCTCGGTGAACTAACGGTCATGTCAAGCTTTGTAGTTTCTTGTCTTGAAAGTATTATCCATGAAAAGTTCCTACTTAGATGTGTTGCTTGGTTGATCATTGTTTCCTTTATGTCAACTATAGACCATTGTTTTCGATCACTTCATTCAGTTCATATATTTTACAGATCAAGATTATGTTGGCAGCATGTCAATTCAAAAATTATCTGTGTTATCATTTAGCTACTTGAGAACGAGTAGAAATTAAGCTTGGGCAGACTTCATACATCTAAAATGTATCTATATTTTTTTAGTTTCATGCATGTTTTATATCAATGTCACATGTTTTATTTACACTTATACATCATTTTAGTGCATTTTCTGGGACTAACCTATTAACAAGATGCCAAGTGACAGTTCATGTTTTTTGCTGTCTTTTTGTTCTAGGAAAACTCTTAAGTAAATATTCTCGGAATTGGACGCCAATTTACGTGAATTTATTTTACGAAAGGAACAAAGACTGAGGCTAAAGGGTAGCTGTAAGAGGGTCCCACAACTCTCGGACGCCCCCAGGGCGCGGCTAGGGGTGGGACCGCGCCAGGGGGTCGCTTGGCCACCTCGTCCACCGCCTCGCGTCGCCTCTTCACCCATAAATACCTCCCTGACCTAAAACTCCCGCATGACGAAGGATTTTCCCGGAAACACACCAGAGCTCCGCCGCCATCAAACCCTAGTTTCGGGGATCAGAAGTTCTTGTTCCGGCACCCTGTCGGGGCAGGGAGAGACCCCGGAGCCATCTCCTTCGACGCCACCCCCTCCATGATGCTCCGTGAGTAGTCCCTCCATGGTCTACGGGTTCTAGCAGTAGCTAGTTGGTACTCTCTCTTATGTTTTTCAATACAATGATCTCATAAGCTGCCTTACACAATCTGATGTAATCGGTGTTGTGTTTATTGGGATCCGATTAATTGTTATATTATGATCACATTATTATATTTATGAATTATTGTTGTTGCAATCTTGGTGTGTTCATTACTTGTCACTAGTGCATGAGTGGCATGATCTTAGATTTAAGTTCTATAATTGTCTGGTCATCCTCTACGGACATGTCCGGCTTGGGGCCAAATTTGCGGGCTGATGCTCTAAGAGCATCTCCAACCATAGTTGGCAAACCCTCCCTAAACGTCCGGGCGGACAACCCGGACATGGTTTGGGCTGAAATCATGTACCCAACCGGGGCCCCCAAACGTTCCCCAAACGTCCGGGCAGTCCGGCAAACCCCAAACTCAGCCCATATGTGGGGCGAGTTTGGGGACGCGCGGACGCGTCCGTCACGTCGGATCTGGCAACGCGGGTCCACTAATTTTGAACAAAAAAAGGGCGCCGGCAAGTTTCATTTATCCCCTCCGCCCTCCACTCCCGCCCGCCAATTTCATTCCTCGCCGCATCCACCCCGCAAATCCCCATCAGTAGCCGGCGCCAAGAGAGAATGGAATCGGCGGAGAAGGGCGCATCCTCCGAGTCCGTTGAGCAGAGGCAAGGCGCGGACTCGGACCTGAAGCCGAAGACGGTCGCGCGAAGGATGTGACGCCGCAAGCAGCGGAGCGCGAGCTCGCGGACAAGGAGACGAAGAAGAAGGCGGCGGAGGCTGAGAGGATTGCGAACGCGGAGAGTAGGAGGAGCCCGAGGGCATGAGCACGCCCGCACCCAAGGCCAGTTGCCCTACTCCGACGCCACCTCCATCGGCCGGCGTCGCGGCAAGGAGGTCCACGTCGTCGACCACGAACCGGGAGGAGCCGTACCACATCGAGGACGATTACCCGTCGCAGGTCGGGCCGACGCAGGACGATGAGGTGGTGGTCGACTCTCCGCCGCTCCAGCGGACGCGGGCAAGTTCTGGCCTCACCGACAGCAACCACGTCCACAACCTGTTCGACGGAAGTCAAGTCGACATTGGGGTACGGATTTCTATCTCAAATGCATAGTTCGTGGTCAATTATAGGACGGTAGCTTAATTATTAGATTTCTTAGGATGAGTTCATGATGGATTTGATCCGAAATGGGAGCAATCCATATACACAGGATCCGCCGGAATCCACACTTCCCCTTTTTACAGTGTTGGTGAGGAGGAGCCGCCGACGCTCCAACGAAGAAGAAGGGGAAGGACAAGAGAGTGTACAAGCCTAGAGGCGTTTCTTATTCAACTTTTGAAAATGTTTTTCTATGCTAAGCTTGGTTGGCAACAAGTATGGATGCTATATGTGGAACCGAGCAAAAGGGTTCGAAGTTGTGGGAGAAGATACATGCCCACTTTCATCATCAGAAACACTATGTCAAACCACATGGTATTGTGTCCGATCGCAACGAAGGCTCTCTCCAACATAGGTGGGCATCGATCCAAGAATGTGTGAACAAGTATTGTGGTTTCCATGCACAAGTGGTCAATAGGAATCAAAGTGGTGTCAACGTTAATTGACTTAATTCCCATGTAAGTAATTCTCCAAACTATTTATCACATGCCATGTGATACGTCCATTTTGCATCACTATTTTATATCATAATTTACTGCTATTCATCGATATATTTCATATTTAGAAGTGTTACTTATGTTATTTTACCTATTTTGCATGTTTGATGAATAATGGAGAATTGGACACCGGAGTCAGGATTCTGCTGGAAAAAGCACCGTCGAGATGCACTATTTCTGAAGATCAATAAATCGAAGGAGACATATGGAAGTTCCTATTTTACCAGAAGATGGAGGAGGCCAAAAGGGGAGCTGAGATGGGCCATGGTGGGCCCTCCTCACCCTTGGCGCGGTGGGCCCCCTGCCGCGCCGACAGGTGGTTTGGGGGCCCTGGCCCACCTCAGCCGTTCCCCCTTCGCGTACTTGACCCCCTCGAACCCTAACACACGAGGAGGCCATCGAAATATTCCGCCGCCTCCACGAGGCGGAAAACACCAGAGAGCGAAAAGCTCCCCTGCAGGAAGAAATCTGCCGGGGGAAATTCCCTCCCGGAGGGGGAAATCGTCGCCATCATCACCGTCATCGAGCTGGACTTCATCGGGATCATCATCATCATCATCTCCACCGCCAACACCATCATCACCGCCGCTGCACCCCGTCTCCGTTGTAACATCTAGGGCTGAATCTTGTCTATTTCATAGGGGAAACTCTCCCGGTGTTGATTACTCTTGTTATTGATGCTATTGGGTGAAACCATTGGACTAAGGTTTATGTTCAGATTGTTATTCATCATCATATCACCTCTGATCATGTTCCGTATGATGTCTTGTGAGTAGTTCGTTTAGTTCTTGAGGACATGGGAGAAGTCTTGATGTTAGTAGTGAACTATGTTGAGTAATATTTAATGGTTTGATGCTTAAGTTGTGGTGTTATTCTTCTAGTGGTGTCATGTGAACGTCGACTACATGATACTTCACCTTTATGGGCCTAGGGGAATGCATTGTGTATTCGTTTGCCAATTGTGGGGTTGCCGGAGTGACAGAAACCTGAACACCCGTTGGTATATCGATGCATGAGGGATAGCAGGATCTCAAAGTTTAAGGCTGTGGTTAGTTTATCTTAATTACTTTCTTGTATTTGCGGATGCTTGCAAGGGGTATAATCACAAGTATGTATTAGTCCTAGGAAGGGCGGTGCATTAGCATAGGTTCACCCACACAACACTTATCAAAACAATGAAGATTAATCAACTATATGAAGCGAAAGCACTTGACAATATTCCCGTGTGTCCTCAAGAACGTTTGGTCATTATAAGTACAACAACCGGCTTGTCCTTTGCTGTAGAAAGGATTGGGCCACTCGCTGCAACTATTATTACTGCATTTTATTTACTTGTACTTTATTTATCTGTCATATCAAAAACTCCTAAAAACTTGTCTGTGAGCATTTACAGTGAATCCTTCATCAAAACCGCTTGTCAACACCTTCTGCTCCTCGTTGGGTTCGACACTCTTATTTATCGAAAGTACTACGATACACCCCCTATACTTGTGGGTCATCAAGACTATTTTCTGGCGCCGTTGCCGGGGAGTGTAGCGCTATTGGTAAGTGGAATTGGTAAGGGAAACATTTATTGTACGTGCTGTTTTTATTTTTGCCTGCTGCTATATCTCATTATGGAGGGGTCTTCTCTTGAATTCCTATTTGGGAAAACAACTACCACTGCTAAGGTAGTAGAGGAGGCGCCAGATGAGCAGGTAATACCGTTCAAAATTCCTATGAAAATTGTTGAACGTGTCACAAATAACCGCTATGCAGGAGATGGAACTGTCCATCCTGGAGATCATTTGTTATTTCTGCATGAATTGTGCGAGTTATTTAAGTGTGCAGGTATCTCGATGGGAGAAGTTAAGAAGAAATTATTCTCTCTATCACTGTCTGGTAAAGCTGCACATTGGTATAAACTGCTGAAGAATGGGTATTCTCTTGGATGGGAGGAAATTGTACCTCTCTTTTACTCCAAATTCTATCCTCCAAGTGAGATTCATAAGGATCGGAACCTCATATATAACTTCTGGCCCTATGATGGAGAGAGTATCGCTCAAGCGTGGGGGAGATTGAAGGCATTAATGCTCAAATGTCCCATTCATGAGCTTCCTGGTAATATTGTTATTGATAACTTTTATGCAAGACTCTCCTTTCAAGATAAAACTCTATTGGATACCACTTGTGCTGGATCGTTCACTCGTAATAAAGAAGAGTTTAAGTGGGACCTTCTTGATCGGATTCAGGAGAACACTGAAGGATGGGAGAATGACAAAGGTAGGGAGTCAGGTATAAACTATGACTTTGAGTGTGTTAAAAATTTATGGATACTGATGATTATCGCAAAATTAGCACTACTTATGGTCTTGACTCTCAAATTGTTGCAAACTTTTATAAAGCCTTTGCTTCCTATTTCGGTTTGCCGAAGGAGGGTTTTAAAAATTATCATGAACCATATAAAGATGAATCTGTTTCTCATATATCTAAAGGTGTTGAGGTTAATGTTGCTGATCGCATTATTCCAGAACCTTATATTGAAAAAGTTCCTTTTCCTAATAAGATTAAGGAACATACTATCATAACTGGTGTTGTTAGTAAAAGTAATAAGAAAACTACCAAACCTGATGAGCAAATAACTGTTGAACCTGTTGTAGCATTGGTTAAAGATCTTGTCACTGAAAATTTAGAAGATAGACACATTATCTTTTGTGAGGATGCTTCTAATATTGTCTCACATCCTAAAAGTTCTAGGAAGTCTAGTGTTCCTGTGCTTTCTGTTGGATAGGTGATCATTGCTATTATGGTTTATGTGATATTGGTGCAAGTTCTAGTGCTATTCCTTATGAGCTTTACAGGGAAATTATGCACGAAATTGCTCCTTGTAAACTTGAAGAGATTGATGTGGTTATTCAGCTTGCTAATAGGGAAACTATCTCTCCAATTGGTATCATTAGAGATGTCGAAGTCCTTTGTGGTAAGACTAAATACCCTGCTGATTTTCTTGTACTTGGGTCGGCTGCCAATGATAGTTGTCCTATTATTTTTGGTAGACCTTTTCTGAATACTTGTGGTGCTGTTATAGATTGTAAGAAAGAGAAAATCTTTACTAAATTTGCTGGTGAATCTTATGAATTCAATTTCTCTAAATTTGCTAAAGCACCTTATGAAACTGAATTGCCTAGTGAGGATTTTGAAATTGCTCAACTTGCATCTATTGTTCTTGCTCCTAACAATGCTTTGCAGCAACATATGGAGAATCATGAAAGTGAGAACTTCAGGGAAGAAAGGAATGAGCTTGATGAAGTATTCCTTCGTCAACCTATGCTCAAACACAATTTACCTGTGGAAGATTTGGGTACCACAATGCCACCCAAGGAGGATCCTGTTTTTGATTTGAAACCTCTGCCTGATAATCTTAAATATGCTTATATTGATGATAAGAAAATATATCCTGTTATTATCAGCTCTAAACTTTCAGGTACAGAGGAGGAAAGGTTATTGGGAGTGTTGAGGAAACACCGCGGAGCTATGGGATATACTCTTGATGACCTGAAGGGAATTTCTCCTACTATATGTCAGCACGCCATCAACATGGAACCTGATGCAAAGCCTGTTGTTGAGCATCAGCGTCGTTTAATACCCAAGATGAAAGAAGTGGTAAGAAATGAGGTATTAAAACTTCTTGAAGCTGGTATTATTTATCCTATTGCTGATAGTAGATGGGTAAGTCCTGTGCATTGTGTTCCTAAGAAAGGAGGAATTACCGTTGTTCCTAATGAAAATGATGAACTAATTCCTCAAAGAGTAGTAGTTGGTTATAGGATGTGCATTGATTTTAGAAAGGTTAACAAAGTAACTAAGAAAGATCATTATCCTTTGCCTTTTATTGATCAAATGCTTGAGAGGTTGTCCAAGAAAACTCACTTTTGTTTCCTTGATGGGTATTCTGGGTTTTCTCAAATTGCTGTGAGAGCGCAAGATCAAGAGAAAACTACTTTTACTTGTCCTTATGGAACTTATGCTTATAGACGTATGCCTTTTGGTTTATGTAATGCTCCTGCTACTTTTCAAAGATGCATGTCTGCTATTTTTCATGGCTTTTGTGAGGAAATTGTGGAAGTCTTCATGGACGATTTCTCCGTCTATGGAACTTCCTTTGATAATTGTTTGCACAACCTTGACAAAGTTTTGCAGAGATGTGAAGAAACTAGCCTTGTTCTTAATTGGGAGAAATGCCACTTTATGGTTAATGAAGGAATTGTTCTTGGACATAAAATTTCTGAAAGAGGTATTGAAGTTGATCGAGCTAAAGTGGAGGCAATTGAAAAGATGCCTTGTCCCAAAGATGTTAAAGGTATTCGTAGTATTCTTGGTCATGCTGGTTTTTATAGGAGGTTTATTAAAGATTTCTCTAAAATTTCCAAGCCTCTTACTAATCTTCTTCAAAAAGATGTACCCTTTGTTTTTGATGATGATTGTAAGGAAGCTTTTGAAACTTTGAAAAAGGCTTTAATCACCGCTCCTGTAGTTGAACCACCTGATTGGAATTTACCTTTTGAAATTATGTGTGATGCTAGTGATTATGCTGTAGGCGCTGTTCTTGGGCAGCGAGTAGATAAAAAGTTAAATGTTATTCATTATGCTAGTAAAACTCTTGATTCTGCTCAAAAGAATTATGCCACTACTGAAAAAGAATTTCTAGCTGTAGTTTTTGCTTGTGACAAATTTCGACCCTACATAGTTGATTCGAAAGTCACTATTCATACTGATCATGCTGCAATTAGATACCTTATGGAAAAGAAAGATGCTAAGCCAAGGCTTATTAGATGGGTACTTCTTTTGCAAGAATTTGATTTGCATATCATAGATAGAAAAGGTGCTGAAAATCCTGTTGCTGATAATTTGTCTAGATTGGAAAGCATTCCTTATGATCCTATTCCTGTTAATGATAGCTTTCCAAATGAACAATTGGCTGCAATAAGTGTAAGTTCGCGAGATAGTCCTTGGTATGCTGATTATGCTAACTTTATTGTTTCCAAGTACTTGCCTCCAACCTTTTCAGCTCAGCAAAGAAGGAAATTCTTTTATGACTTGCGGCATTACTTTTGGGATGACCCACACTTATATAAAGAAGGAGTCGATGGTATTATGCGAAGATGTGTTCCTGAATATGAACAACAGGAAATACTGAGGAAATGCCATGGAAGTGCTTATGGAGGGCATCACGCTGGAGATAGAACTGCGCAGAAAGTTCTACAATCAGGTTTTTATTGGCCTACCCTCTTTAAGGATGCAAGAAAGTTTATTTTATCTTGTGATGAATGTCAAAGGGTTGGTAATATCTCTAGACGCAATGAAATGCCTATGAGTTATTCTCTTGTTATTGAACCATTTGATTGTTGGGGATTCGACTTCATGGGTCCTTTTCCTTCTTCACAAGGTAATACTCATATACTTGTTGCTGTTGATTATGTCACTAAATGGGTAGAAGCTATACCTACTAAAAGTGCTGATGGTGAGACCTCTTTAAAAATGCTTCAAGATGTCATTTTTCCTAGGTTTGGTGTACCTAGATATCTTATGACTGATGGAGGTTCTCATTTTATCCATGGTGGTTTTAGAAAGACTCTTGCTAAATATGGTGTTAATCATAGAATTGCTTCAGCCTATCATCCTCAAACTAGTGGACAAGTAGAATTGTCAAATAGGGAGATTAAATCTATCTTGCAAAAGACTGTTAATAAATCTAGAAAAAATTGGGCTAGTAAGTTAAATGATGCTTTATGGGCTTATAGAACTGCTTATAAGAACCCCATGGGCATGTCTCCTTATAAAATGGTTTATGGTAAAGCTTGTCACTTGCCTTTAGAATTAGAACACAAAGCTTATTGGGCAGTGAGAGAACTTAATAGAGATTTTAAACTTGCCGGTGAGAAAAGGTTGTTGCATTTAAGTTCTTTAGATGAATGGAGAAGTGAGGCTTATGAAAATGCTAGACTCTTTAAAGAAAAAGTTAAGAGATGGCATGATAGGAGAATTCTTAAAAGAGAATTTAATGTTGGTGAGAAAGTTCTATTGTATAGGTCTCGTCTCAGATTTTTTGCAGGAAAGTTACTCTCAAAATGGGAAGGACCATTTGTTATTGTGGAGGTGTATCGTTCAGGTGCAATAAAAATTGCTTCATTGAAAGATAACTCTACACAAGTGGTAAATGGTCAAAGACTCAAGCATTATATTTCTGGAGATTCTATTAATGAAGAGGTTGATACAATTAAAGTGGTGACTCCGGAAACTTTCATTGAAGAACATTTTTCTGGGACTGCAGAATTCGATTCGAATAGGTAACAGTTTCGGTAAGAAAAGTTTCGCGAATAACTTTCTAGAAGATATTTTCGTCGTTTTTATTAAATATGGAAAAATAAGAGACCGAACCGGATGGGAGACGGCACCCGTGGTGCCCAAACCATAGGTCGGCGCGGTGGGCCCCCCAGCCGCCGCCTGGTGGTTTGAGCACCCCGGAGCTCGTCTCCGATCAGGTTTCCTCCTGTACCTTCCTTATGTTGTAAAACTTTTTGCTATATAACTCACCCGAACCCCCGAGGTTCGTATCTCGCCTTTTCATCGTGTTTCGTTTCGAGCTGTTTCTGTCCAGATATTGTTTTCAGATCTAGAGCTGCCATGTCTTCATCGAAGCCTCCAAAGGACAGTTTCTTTGTGAACGTCGTCACCCCATACATGGATGAGCTGAAGATGCATCCCAAGGAGTCGCAGATGGTTGATGGAAAGCTGCAGACGGAAGACGTGCGAGGACCCAAAGGAGAAGGGAGCCTGGAAGCCAGGATGGAGAAGCTGGAGCAAGAGGTCTTCACATACAAAAAGCTGGCGGAACGTGAAGTGGGAGTCTTCCACTCAATGGTGTCCGCGCTGGTCGCTGAACATAAGAAGGAGACTGCACAACTCTGGGAAGACATATTTCACCTCATCAACACCACCAACAAACTGCAGGCGCAACTCTATGATGTCCAGAATCAAAACTGTGAGTATGAAACTCGGTTTAAAAACATAAGCGCTGCTGCTAGTTTCAGGATAATCGAATCCAAGTCGTCCTTTGTTGATGGGAAACCCCTTCCCTGGAAGTCTGATGATGAGGACAATTCACCACCACCACCGAAGGAGTAATTCATCATAAGTATTGGCATCCCCTTGGTTTGTTCCAAGCTTGGGGGAGTGCCGCGGTATCACATCATTATCTTTACCTTTTACTTTTCCATAAAGTCATATCGTGAGTAGGGAAGTTATCTTATATGATGGTTTGCAATGTGGAAGTATCTCTCTTTTAGTTGGTTATCTATGTATCCCTTGGTGTGAGTTGCCGTTATGAAATATTAATGAGAAGTTTTATCATTTACTTTCTGCATACTTTATTTTAGCTTGCAATTCTCTTTCATATTGATAACCTTGTTGTTAGTATAGGGATCACTTTTTAGAGCACCAAGTTAATCTTTTTGGTTTTGGCAAACTTAGCATTGGTCAGTAGTAGACAATACTTTGAGACTTAAGTAGAGAGAGGGAGTGCATGCAAATATATTATTCCATGATCTTTCTTTCTTTGTAGCTCATAAGCTTAGTATTCTTAAGTTAAACTATTTGTGCTTCTAAGGAAGATTGCATGATTATTCTTATCACTTGTATAATTGTTTGTATCCCTCAACTCTTATGCTTGCTACATAACCTTGCTAGCCAAAGACCTGTATCGAGAGGGAATGCTTCTCATACATCCAAACCTTGAGCCAAACCATTGCCATTCGAGTCCACCATAACTTCCTACTATATGGTATTTTGCGCCATTCCAAGTAAATACTTCATGTGCTACCTTTAAATTATTCAAAACTTATTACTCCTAGTTTTGTGTCACTGTTTATTAGCTCATGAGGGTTCTGTAGAGTTTCTCTAGCACTTTTGTCAAACAGACTTTCACCAATGGACTAGTGGCATATACACCGCTTATCCAACAATTTGCAAAAAGAGCTGGCAAATGGGGTGCCCAGTCCCAATTAACTACAACTTTCATTAATAATTCTCTTCACATGTTTTGCCCTGATTTATCAGTAAGCAACTTAATTTGCAAATAGACACTCCTCCATGGTATGTGAATGTTGGAAGGCACCCGAGGATTCGGTTAGCCATGGCTTGTGTAAGCAAAAGGTTGGGAGGAGTGTCAACTATAAAGAAACTAAAATACATGTGTAAACAAAAGAGAAGAGGGATGATCTACCTTGCTGGTAGAGATAACGTCCTTCATGGGAGCCGCTCTTGAAAGTCTGGTTGACAAGGGGTTAGTGTTCACTTTACTACGATTCGTTGACAACGACATACATAGCTCAAACAACTATTTTCATACTCTCTATATGCTTTGCAAAACTTAAAAGCTCTAGC
This sequence comes from Poa pratensis, assembly GCA_947311845.1. Taxonomy (NCBI): domain Eukaryota; kingdom Viridiplantae; phylum Streptophyta; class Magnoliopsida; order Poales; family Poaceae; genus Poa; species Poa pratensis. Next base: position 13,874,661 of record CAMZMU010000102.1, read on the forward strand.
ACATGATTTAATCCCTGCTTCCCTCTGCGAAGGGCCTATCTTTTACATTATTGTTGAGTCAGTAAACCCATTCCTCTCTATCTCAAGCAAGCATTTGAGTTGTTGAGATCCAATTAGTTATATGTGTTGATACTTCTAATCATATCTCTCATTTCCTTGTTTCGCACAATAGCTTTTATCCGAATGAATATAACTTTGAAAGTTATCAATGACTGTAAGGAGACTGTTATGATTAAGGCATGTAAGTTCTGCTATATAAGCTCTGATATAAAGACTCTTCTCGAAAGATAAGTATGATCTGTTAATTGTTCTCTGACCAAGAGTTTAAGTTTGCCTTCACCAATCATGGTTCTCTTTATGCACTTCATCGTGGTTCCCTTTACTTATTTCAAGTTAGATTATATGAAGGGAAGTTGCTGTCTAGAATGACTTGTGTATCAATGAATGTGATGCTTCTTGTCCGTATTTTATTTATCGACACTTTGCTCCATAAACTTGTGGTCATGTTTACTGAGCTCAGTTTTCGCTTGGGGACAAGCGAGGTCTAAGCTTGGGGGGGTTGATACGTCCATTTTGCATCACTATTTTATATCATAATTTACTGCTATTCATCGATATATTTCATATTTAGAAGTGTTACTTATGTTATTTTACCTATTTTGCATGTTTGATGAATAATGGAGAATTGGACACCGGAGTCAGGATTCTGCTGGAAAAAGCACCGTCGAGATGCACTATTTCTGAAGATCAATAAATCGAAGGAGACATATGGAAGTTCCTATTTTACCAGAAGATGGAGGAGGCCAAAAGGGGAGCTGAGATGGGCCATGGTGGGCCCTCCTCACCCTTGGCGCGGTGGGGCCCCCTGCCGCGCCGACAGGTGGTTTGGGGGCCCTGGCCCACCTCAGCCGTTCCCCCTTCGCGTACTTGACCCCCTCGAACCCTAACACACAGAGGAGGGCCATCGAAATATTCCGCCGCCTCCACGAGGCGGAAAACACCAGAGAGCGAAAAGCTCCCCTGCAGGAAGAAATCTGCCGGGGGAAATTCCCTCCCGGAGGGGGAAATCGTCGCCATCATCACCGTCATCGAGCTGGACTTCATCGGGATCATCATCATCATCATCTCCACCGCCAACACCATCATCACCGCCGCTGCACCCCGTCTCCGTTGTAACATCTAGGGCTGAATCTTGTCTATTTCATAGGGGAAACTCTCCCGGTGTTGATTACTCTTGTTATTGATGCTATTGGGTGAAACCATTGGACTAAGGTTTATGTTCAGATTGTTATTCATCATCATATCACCTCTGATCATGTTCCGTATGATGTCTTGTGAGTAGTTCGTTTAGTTCTTGAGGACATGGGAGAAGTCTTGATGTTAGTAGTGAACTATGTTGAGTAATATTTAATGGTTTGATGCTTAAGTTGTGGTGTTATTCTTCTAGTGGTGTCATGTGAACGTCGACTACATGATACTTCACCTTTATGGGCCTAGGGGAATGCATTGTGTATTCGTTTGCCAATTGTGGGGTTGCCGGAGTGACAGAAACCTGAACACCCGTTGGTATATCGATGCATGAGGGATAGCAGGATCTCAAAGTTTAAGGCTGTGGTTAGTTTATCTTAATTACTTTCTTGTATTTGCGGATGCTTGCAAGGGGTATAATCACAAGTATGTATTAGTCCTAGGAAGGGCGGTGCATTAGCATAGGTTCACCCACACAACACTTATCAAAACAATGAAGATTAATCAACTATATGAAGCGAAAGCACTTGACAATATTCCCGTGTGTCCTCAAGAACGTTTGGTCATTATAAGTACAACAACCGGCTTGTCCTTTGCTGTAGAAAGGATTGGGCCACTCGCTGCAACTATTACTACTGCATTTTATTTACTTGTACTTTATTTATCTGTCATATCAAAAACTCCTAAAAACTTGTCTGTGAGCATTTACAGTGAATCCTTCATCAAAACCGCTTGTCAACACCTTCTGCTCCTCGTTGGGTTCGACACTCTTATTTATCGAAAGTACTACGATACACCCCCTATACTTGTGGGTCATCACCATGCTCCTCTCCAAACCATTTGTGTAATTGCTTCTACTTGTTTGCTTGCTAGACTACTTTGGCCTCCACTTTGTACCATCAAACGGAGGGCAAACCCTTCACCATGGCACATTGAGTTGACCGGGAAGCCGAAGTGGATCTCCCAATATGATGATCACAAGAATTTGGCTAAGAAATTTAAGAACATTGATGGATCAAGCTCATCCATGCCGGGTGATGAAGAAGATGGGCCGTCCAAAGCTGGAAGCGGCCGGAAGAGGATGATGATGGGGAGGAGATGGGAGAAGGATAGGGTGGCTCGTGACGGCGCCGCAATGAAGATGTCCGCCACCTGGACGGACATCTTCTCAAACAAAGATACAACCATGAAGAAGTTGGAGAAAGAAAGAGAGGACAAGAAGGCGAGAGGTACGAAGCCTTCTTGGCTTTGCAAAAAGAAAGAATGGAGTTTGATCGTCTCCGGCTCAAGGAGAGGATGGATTTGGATAGGGAGAGGTTGGATGTGGTCAAGGAGGAGGCTTGGAACAAGATCCAATTGGAGCAAAAGAAGTTGCAAACAAGGCTTGCGGTGGAGCAAGAGAAAGTTCTTCTCGCAAGAATCACCGAGGAACAAAGGATCATGTTCCAAGATGCTACCCTCTTGGATGAGTCAAGTGCAAAGTGGATCCTCATGATGACCGTGACCTCGGCCTAGATGGCTCTGGTGCAACCGCGCCTTGAATTCAGACCATTTTCCTTATAATTTGGATCCGGTATGTATCGGACAACTAGTTGAACATCTTTACTTTATGTTGAATTTGTACCATTTTGTGTTGTACTTTGGATCCGGTATGTATCGGATCGACGTTGCACGCCTTGCATGAGTTTGGGGTGGATAATTTGGAGGTTTCGGTTGTAGGACACTAGTTTTGGGATGGTTCGGTCACTGTCCGCAGACGCGTCCGGACGTGTTCTATAGGCCGAACCAATCCACACACACTGTGGTCATAGCAGTGCGCCCACGGAAAGGCTGGCCGTTCTCCGCTACTCTGGAACATGCGGTGCACACTGCACACCCCTCCCCACTAATTTCACTCTCTCAAGTGTCAAGAAAGCAGCAAAACCACTCGCTCGTTATTTCTGGAAACCCCCTCTCTCTACAGTGCACAAGAGGCGATCTCGGAGGCGACTTTGGATTTCCCGGCGGCCGCCGGCGTATCCGTGGGATTCCTCCCCCTCCGCCGGCCGCTACGGCGGCGGGAGGGTGGGGAATCCCCGGATCTGCGCTCCGGCATTGTAAATAGAGGGTTTGCGGGAGGCGCTGGCGTGGTGGGGTCGCCGGCGTCGATCTTCTGGTGCGCTGCGGCTTCCCCGATCCGGCGTCGTCGTCGACGGTGCTGCCAAGCTGCAGGTGAGTCACCCATCTGTCGCTGCTCTCTCCGGCGTCGGTGGCAGATTGGTGGCGAGTGTGTAGGAGGCCGGAGGAGGAGGTGCGAGACGGCTGCTGTGGGGGTGTGCGGTGAGCTGGTGGTGGATCTGGCCATCTCTGCTGAGGTGGTGTGGCGCTGGCCCCAGATCTGGACCGGAAGGTGCTCGGGGCGCGTCCCCGGCCGATGGACCATCTCCGTCTGCAGATCCAGCTCGTCGGAGCTGGTGGATGATGCGGCTCATCAACGTCTTCGGACAAGGAGCTCTTCCGTTCCATGGATGAGGGCTCTGGGCGGTTGCTGCCTTCGTCGTCTCCGGCGGTGGAGGTTGCGCGTGCTGGAGGATCTCGAGGTTGAAGACGGCGTGTTGCAGCAGTGGCGTTCTTTGTATCCTTCTCTTTGTTTCTTTGCTTGTATCCGGCTTTGTACATATGAATACAAGTATGAAAATTCAAAAAAAAAAAGTGTCAAGAAAGCTCGTTCCTTTATTCCTCCCCTCCGCCTTTCCCACACACCCTTTTCCTTATCTCCGTGCCTCCAAGAAACTTGATCCCTACTTGGATCTGCGGCACACGCAGCTCTCAGTCAAATCTTCACATTTGTTTACTCCCGTCGCCATTCTTAAGAACGTTTAATTACTTTATTATGAGCCGCTAAGTTAAACTCCCAAGAAGCAGAAGCCAGAGAGACTCCAAGAACTCTCAGTAGCATAGGCACAGCTCCGAGGCCTCCTCGCATTCTCTGGAGGCGTGTGCCGCGTGGGAGGAGAGCTTCCCCCACTAGCTCGGGAGACTCCGGTGTGGTCCAGTTCCTGTTTACTCTGGAAGAGGAGAAGTGTTTCTTCAGTCCTGCCATCTTCGCTTGCGGCGATTTCTTCTCTGTGTTCGTGGAGGGGGAGGAGGGCGAGGAAGAAGGAGCGCTCTTCTCCGGGGACCAGCAAGATTTCAGGTGGTTCCTTTGCTCCCTTTGTTGCTTTCCTGTTCTTGCGACTGCGATGTCGCCATCCGTTGCGATTTCTTGGAGCCTTGTGCCCTTTTCTGCTCGCCTGTTGGCCTTCTCCGATTTCTCCCCCAAATTCGCGTCTCTTGCTCTTCTCTTCATAGTTCATGTCGGGGATTCTTTCTTTGCTGCGGGGAGTGAGCAATCGAGATCAAAATACCACTGTTTTGTTTCGATTTGCTTGCTTCCTGGCAGTCTACTATTCCAATCCAGCCATCCATGGGTCGATTCAGTTCTTCTTTTTCAGCGCCATAAGATCTATCTGAGCTGATACCATGGAACTAGGTCCAAATTGCGAGCGCAGCTTATTTCCCCCACCCCACCTACACCCACACACCAAACTCCGGTTTATACAAATGTGCATGGATTGTTAGCATTTCTCACCATTCTCTTATAAGGGCATTTCGCACCATTAATGTTTCCCAAAGATACATTTTGCACTTTCAGGAGATTTTTGGGGCCAAATTTAGTTGTTTATGTTCTGGGTCAAAATTGAGTGATTGAAATAATGTATGCATTGTTTATATTTCAGCTTCGACCAAGAGTTCATAAGAAACCCCTGGATTGGATGCTTGGGCGCAACAGTATGTCACCCAGGAGTCTAGAGGCTGTGCTGATACTGTTTATGCTCATAGTTTCCAATGCTTCAGGTACTCTAGCACATGGATGTTGTTTTAAATATAACACGAGTGCTTTGGACGTGATTAGTGTATCTCATTCTATTAATCCATTTTGATTTCCAAGTGGATAGTTAGAGGAGAACATAATTTATTATTCTGAAAGAAAATATATGCTAGATTTATACAATCATACATCTGTTTTTGCATCTAATTTATCTTCACATAAATTATCTGTTTTTTCTTCTATGTAGGAGCATTTGTTGGTATCAACATTGGCACTCAGGTGTCAAACATACCGTCAGCATCAGACATAGTCTCCATCCTCAAAGCAAAGAAGATTCAACATGTTCGCTTATTTGATTCAGACCGTCAGATGCTAGTTGCCCTTGCGAATACTGGAATTGAAGTGATGGTTGGGGTGCCAAATGATCAGCTGCTCCGTGTGGGGCAGTCTCGTCCAACAGCTGCTGATTGAGTTAACAAGAATGTTGCTGCATACCTTCCTGCGACTAACATCACATATATTGCTGTGGGTGACGAGGTTCTTACTACTATCCCAAATGCAGCCCTTGTTTTAGTACCTGCATTGCAATTTCTCCAGTCAGCACTGTTGGCTGCAAATCTCAACACTCAGGTGAAACTTTCGAGTCCTCATTCAACAGATATGATCGTAAAGGCATTTCCTCCCTCTACTGCCACTTTCAACTCAACATGGAGCTCAATAATGTCCCAGTATCTTCAGTTTTTGAAGAGTACAGGGTCTGCCTTCATGCTGAATGCTCAACCGTATTATGGCTATGTGAAAGGGCAAGGCATATTCCCTTTAGAGTATGCCCTGTTCCGATCACTCAATCCCAACAGTCAGATTGCAGATCCGAACACTAATTTGTTCTACACCAATATGTTTGATGCTATGGTTGATGCTACATACAACTCGATGAAAGCAATGAATTTCACCGATATTCCTGTCATGGTCACAGCTTCTGGTTGGCCGTCGCATGGTGGACGAAATGAGCCTGCTGCTGATGTTGATAATGCTTTGGCCTACAATGGCAACCTCATACGCCATGTACTAAATAATTCTGGTACCCCTAGCCAGCCAAATAATCAAGTAAGCACATACCTGTTTGAGTTGTTCAATGAGGATCTTCGGGCAGGACCTGATTCGGAGAAAAACTGGGGGATTATGTTCACCAATGCAAGCGACATCTACTCCTTGACATTTGAAGATGTGGCTACAAATACTACCGATTCACCTGCTTTACGTGGGATGTTTTGTGTGGCAAATCCAAGTGCACCCCATAGTGCATTGAAACAAAGCTTGGATTGGGCATGTGGCCCTGGCTCCGCAAACTGCAGTGCAATTCAACCTGGGCAGCCGTGCTATAAACCAGATGATATTGTAGCTGTTGCTTCTTATGCCTTCAACGATTATTATCATAGAACACAAGCAAGTGGCGGTACATGCAACTTTAATAGCACAGCAACAGTGTCATCTACTGATCCAAGTAAGCCTATTTTTCTTGATAATCCGTTTCTTAGCTAGTAGGTAGTCAACAAACTGCATAATCGTTAAATTACCAGATGTAGGTTTGAGTATTCCCTTATTGCTGGCACTTCAAATAAATCAGTATCCTTGGTTGCAGCTCTAAATTTGACATTTCATATGACCTGATTTTGTACTCACGGGTTGCACCTTGTGCAATCTTTATTGTTCACTCATCTTCTAGGCTCTAGTAATAGGGAGAAACAGAAAAGTTCTTTGTATGATGTGGCAATTGTGGCGCAGATTCTTTTCCATTTTCACCTAATCAGTAGACATCATAGCTCCTTTGGTATTTGTTCTGTGTTGACTAAAGCATTGTTATACTCCTTGTCTTCCATTTTGTAGTCTTCTAAGCCTTTCATAATTTGCATCTTGAAGATTTTGTGTCAGTTAGTCTGGTAATAGTTGAGCTAAGCAGCTCAATCTTTTCAGATTTGCGCATGTTTCTGTCAGTGTACATAGACACATAATAGTATGATGTTTCAAAAATATACCTATGTATCCTCTCACATAATTTTTATCACACCTTTGTATCATGTGGCATTGACCGGCCCAGGAGATTGCTTTGGTCCAAACAGAACTGAAAGTAGCTCAGATATCTGATGAGGCATTGTAAACCATGCTAGAATACTAAATGGACATGTTTGTTTTTATCCGTATCTGATGAGGCATGATTAAACATGTATAGGAATCCGAAGCCAATCAAACTTGGATGAGTACTTAGAGCTGCACGCCTAGTATTTGCACTCATCTACAACAATCTCTGGTTTAGTTTAGTTGATCAAGGTCCATTTTGAAAAGCAAGGAGACACTAGTAGTGGTGAAAACATAACTTAAACCATATACCATAGAAAACCATGACCATAGACGTTACGCACATTCAAGAGTCTGCTGTATTAATCTTGATATTACCAATTTGTTCTGTGATATGAGCCTAATTCAAAATTCCCCCTGAATTGAACTTGCAGGTCATGGCTCATGTATTTTTGCAGGAAGGTGAGCTGAATTTCCTCGTGCTCTTATGCTACCGATCAACCTTTTTTCTGTTCTATACTGACAACGATGTTGGGTTCTATCTGCAGCACCGGTGCCAATGGCAGCGATAGTGGTGCGGCTTCCGGACCTACGAGCCAAGACAGCTTTGCTCCACACTCTCAGTCTTGCTGGTTGACTCACCTAGTCGCCGCCTTGCTACCCGTTGTACTTCTCCTGTAGAACATTTTAGCGCTCTGATGTTGTATTTTGGACGAGATGCACAAAATTCACTGTGCTTCTCTCGTCATTAGATAGCGTAGGGAGCCATATTGGTGGCACTGCATTGAGGTAGATGGCACGTATCTCTCGATTTTTTTTTGTTGTCCTGGAAATGGTTGAGCAAGGAAGGTATACCAATTGTGGGAGGCTTCTTTTCTGAAACACCGGAAGTTCTAAATTCTGTGTAAAAGCCGTGCATATGGCTTTATTATTGAACTTGCATCCTGAATGAGATCACATGTAATTTATTCCTTCAATATTCAGAGATCTCGGTGCAGTTGGCATTCACCCTGTTTTTGGAGAAGAGAGGTCTGGCAGAAAACGAACCTAAATCTTCTCCATAATGCGCGAACTGCCGACAGCCAAGCCCACAAAGAAACAATTCAAGCCAACTATTCGAAGCCGCCAAAGGAACCAAGGAAAAAATCCCCATTTAATAGCCGATTAAATTCTGATAGATCGTGGATTGTGAATTCTGATTGATCGTGGTTTGTGAATTGTAAATTTGTGGTACAGTTATTCGCAAAAAAAAAGTGATACAGTTCCCAGTTACATATTTCGGTGTGTACAGTTTTGCCCTGCCACTGGCCGCGGTCATGTCCTCTTCATCCTCTTTCCCACTTCTCGCTTCCCTTCGCCGGCGGCGGCTCCGGTGCCGGGGGCCCTGGCGGAGGCGGAGGCGGCGGCGGGAGCAGTGTGCGGCCGTGGGGATCTAGCGGAGGGACATCAGTCTCGTCGTCGGGGAAGCGGATACAGAAGGAGCTGCTGGACCTCAACGCTTCCGACTGCTCGGCCGGTCCCAAGGGCGACAACCTCTACCACTGGCTCTCCACCATCATCGGACCCCAAGGTATATGGTTTGCCCTCCCCACTTCTTCCTGCGCCAGTAACAGCTTCAACACAGGGGAGCCTCTTCCTAGCGCTGACAAATTGTTCAAGTTGCTATGATCATTTTCCCCGGTCGATGTGATCCATGGGGTAAGGACTAGAGTATAGCATCAGAACTCAAACGGCGCCCCTAATTTGGCTTAACGCAGTGCTTTCCTTGTAGGGTCGCCATATGAAGGAGGGATATTTTTCCTTGATATCGTTTTTTCACTTGATTATCCCTTCAAACCTCCTATGGTAAGAACTGATAAATAACCTTATTTTGGTTAGCTCTTATACCCTTATGCTGGTATGCTACTTAGTTGAGTTAGGAGTGCAGCAATGTACCCCTGGTGTAGAAAAATATTAGTACTAACCTAAGTTCTTAGAAGGAATATGATATTCAGTTGTGGCAACTTTAATATACAACTACTGAAGTAGAAAATCAAGTAAGACGTCAAAATGGTTGGTATAAGAGTGTTTTTGTGCTTAAAATGTACTGTACAATTTGAATCCGAAATATAGCCATTAAAATCATTCTTCATAGATAATGGCATGAAATTCGTGTTAACAGAGTATTACCAAAGTGATGAAAACTTAGTATGCGTAAGTAAACTATAAGGAAGAAATGCATCGTACAAGTCTGCCGTCCCCAGACTTTACGTTCCACTACCATAACTCATTAAAAACAATGTAGAAATAGGAACTGTATTGAGCTGTCTGTCAAGGATCAAGAGCATCCACAAACAACACCTCAATGGGAAAGTTTGGGGAGCATGGAGAAGCCAGTAAAGAGTGCAAAACTCCTAAGAACCTACATGAAAAGAAAGGATTGCATAAAAGCGAGTTTACTTCGCTGCTAATTAATGTTCCTTTTGTTTCTTCTGAAGCTATGTGTGTTTGTCTACGTCTTAGGTGTAATGTGACATAATGCATCTTTCGGATATAATGCTGATTACGTGTAAAGTTATCATATCAGTGTTTCTATTTCACAGTTTGCACTTACTATTCAGGAAAATAACTGCGCTTGGTTGGTCAGATGTTGTTTTCCTAGGTGTTCTCTCGATCTATCTTATGGTGTGCTTTTAGTTAATTCTATGTTGAGAAAAACACTTCAAAGATTTTGTGCACCAGAAGCCTTATTACTATTTGCTTGAGATCACATTTATCCTTAGTCAACATATTGTTTGTATTTTGGCATATCTTGGCTTAGAGTACAAGTCTTTTGAGATAATTATGTAAATCACAGAGCCTGATATACATTTCTGTCTATTTAGTGGTCATATATCATTATCTATCCGCTGGTCATAGCCCACCAAAATGTTTTGGAGGTCCACCTTTGACAGATGATGCCTTGGTGGTAGGTTGAGATGTGAGGGGTCAGTAACAGCCAACCTTCATTTTCAGATCTCAGCAATAGAACAATACAAACACTACTTTCACCTACCTCACAGCTGTACAGTGTGCTACATTAACCATGACCAGCACATAGCACCAAATTCAGGTCACCCCAATAATCATATTCCAAATTATGGCAGTCGTATGTGATTTTTTGTTAAGGCTATTAATAGAAAAGACGAGTTCACTTATACTGTAGCATATGCGCTAACGGCTACATCTTGGTGATGTTACAAGCAGTGATTATCTCATTTTTATATGTGACATTCATTCCTAAAAATATGCTTATGTTCTTTCAATCTACTATTCTAATGTGTTAGATTTCAATGCTTTGAATCCACTCCAATATTTTAGCACTAGGGGACCTTAACTTGCGGTGATAATTGTGTTGTCACTATCCTAGGTCACTTTCAAAACAAGGATTTACCACTGCAATGTTGATTCCACTGGGATAGTGAGTTTGGAGATTTTGAAGGATGGCTGGAGTCCAGCCTTAACTATTTCAAAGGTGCTACTGGCCATCAAAGCCATCATCACAAATCCGGATCCATGTATGCTCCAACATTTACCAGAATCATTTTCTGAACCACCTTCTTTATAACTGGGAGTATTTTAAAATTAGTTCCTCTATCTAGTGTCTACACACTTGTTGCTTCATTTCTCCTGGAAAGCTTTACATTATGATGTTTTGTCTGCGCAGACAATCCACTTGTGGATAGCATTGCACGTTTGTACTTGACTGATAGAATCAAGCATGACGAAATAGCTGCTGAATGGACAATGAGGTTCGCAAGATAGGCAGGCCCCGTCTGCAACTGGACGAGATGACTGACTCTGTAAATGAATAATCTGTTGTGTAGCCTGAGATGTAGAACGTTGGGAAAGGACCAAGACATTGTTTAAATTTGATTTGTGACATAAAGATGTGCTTTTCGCTTGAGCATTATTTTGATGCTAGCTTTTAGGTGCAGAATTGGCTTTTGATGGTTTTATACTTCTCAACGTTAACCCTAGCAATTTTGATGTGCTGGCCTGATCTGTTCAAAGGAAAAGTAATACATGTTAACATGGAAGTTTCAGTGACCAAAAAACCGTTTTCACATTTCAATTGTGTGTACAGTTGATTAATTTATCCACTAAAACTACATAATGGCCTGCCAGTCAAATCTCTTGCTTGAAACCAAATTTTGCTTTCCTAGGTTGTTGGTTCTGGCTTCAGTCACAAACGGATGTTCTTTATTTCTGCCTACTTTTATCATTCCTTGTACAATTTCGATTAATGGTGTACTTTCATCCAACATAGTACGAGACAGAATATTAGTTCCTTGCTTACCAATGCTAACTTCAATCTCACTTCATGTAGGAACGGAAGGCTACTAAGACAGGTGCTGATGTTCTAAATAAACAAATCAGACTAAACCTTTGAAATGGACATTTCACCAGTTCACCTATTCACAGTAGGGACTGCACACCTCAGCATATCAGTCGACCTATAACTCCTCCATCTCACAGAAGGAGCAAACGACTCTTTCTGGTGATCTTCCTCTCAGACCACAAACAATGGCCACCGAGTGTGATGTGAACAAGTCTCGCCGCTTTGATCGTGGCATGTCGAGGCGAACACGAAAGCCCACGAGCCTCGTCGCTTGTTACGAGGATCGGTATATGCCGCCCCTGGCGCGACAGCTACTCCAGGAAGCCAGGCTGAAGAGATTGTTCGAGTGTGAAGATCCAGAGCTGCACGCACCTCAGCAGCGTGAGGATGCAGATCAGCTGATGGAGATTCCACAGGCACCACGGGAGCATGAAGTTTTTGAGAAGAAGGTACCGGACTTTTATCAAGATGAGCAGGAGAAGAAACCGCTGCAATTTGAAGATGAAGAGCAGGAGAAGAAACCACAGCTGCACCAAGATGAGGAGCAGAACATACCAAAGCAATATCACGATGAGGAAGAAAAACTGCAGCAATATGAAGATGAAGAGCATGAGAAGAAAACACAGCCACACCAAGATGGAGAGCAGAACATGCCAAAGCAATATCAAGATGAGGAGAAGACACGACACCAACGCGAAGATGATGATGCGCCGGAGCAATGCCTGGAGGAGGAGCAACAGGCACCAGAGCAATACCAAGATGAGGAGGAGGAGCAAAACATATCAGAGCAATACCAAGTCCAGGTGCAAAGGACAGAACAGAAGTACCAAGTTGAGCAGGAACCAGAGGAATGCCAGGATCAGGAGCAAAAGACACCAGAGAAACACCAAGATGAGGAAGAGAAGATGGGTAAACAATGCCAAGAAGAAGATAAGAAGACATCAGAACGATATCAAGATGAAGATGAGAAGACATCAGAGAAATATCAAGACGAAGATGAGCAGAAGGCACAGCAGCAGCAGGGACGCCAAGCCACGGAGCAGAAGACCCTGGTGCAACATCTAGAAATGCCATTCACGCCAATGCCTGTCGACAACGTGCCCCGGCTTTCCCTTCTAGAGCTGATAAGAGAGAAGCAGCTTGGCACCGGAGAAGGAAAAGGCACCAGTAACTTCAGCTACTCGGAGAATGCCTTTGCTAATCGCAGAGCCCCGGTAGCAGGAGCCGGCGGCCCAACATTGGCTATGGTGATAAGGCGGCATGATGGAGGGAAGAAGCCGACGGGAATTATTCGCCGGTGCGTGAAGGCCTTGAACCAGATGATCAAGACCAAACATGGGTCCAAGAAAACACACCTTTCAAGGAGGTATGAACACAGGTCCACAGTTTCTTACTAGATTCTTGATCTCGGAATAATGCACTATATTGCAAGACTAAATTTTGGGCATGATGCAAAGATGCGCAAACTCTGCCATGGAGCCCCACAGCACACTCTGCCGTCTACCTAGAACACATATCCTATCTGAGATGTCGTTTTATGGCATTTGATCTGTTATGTATTTACCCACATGATGTACCGGATGCAACATCGGCGAGCCTGTGTAGATCAAACTCTGGATGTTTCTTGCAAAATTTTATTGTATAGAAGTATGGACGCGAAGAAAATTGCTCAGTTCCACCGACAGTTTCTCCCAGATCGGCAGGGTGTGTTGGTGCACACTCCCTTTCTTGCTTTTGAGAGTCACGTCTTTTGATTTTGGTGAATGATGAATGTTAGTGGAGGAAAAGGTGAGGAAAAAGAGGGAAATCTGTGAGGCGTTGATTTTATGATGCAATATGTGTGTACATCACATAGCTCTGCTCTTTTTGTGATCTATCACAAGCTTTGATATTGTCTACCGTTACCGGAGCAGGTGTTCCTTTCGAAAGAGCAGGGTTGTTACCACTTACCACACCGACAGAAATCTAGGGCCAAATGCACAGGATCTAGACAATCTGTC